>JBBPEB010000030.1:0-600000 GCA_039096225.1 Blastocystis sp. Blastoise
TAATATAAAATTAATAAATAAAATAAAATAAATGAATAAATATAATAAATAAATATAATAAATAAATAAATAAATAAATAAACATATAAATAATAAAAATAATAAATAAAATATAAATATATACCTATAAATTAATCTGGAACCACAGATTAAAAAAAGAAAGACATAAAAAAACGAAAACCACAACACATCAACAACATTTTCTTCCTATAGAATAAAAATAATTAACAATATATAGAATAAATTATATATAAAGAAAAAATAAATAAAATACACAAATAAAATAATAAGTAAAACAGATGAATGGACAAATGAAAAAGAAAATATTATAAAAAATATATATATTTATATACCTGACAATAAATAAGCCATGTAGCACAACCAGGACCACTTCAAGAAGCTTCTATCACCACAACCAAGACAAATACAAAAGAATCCTATAGAAAAGTGTATTATTTTCAATAAATAAATAAATCTATATATATAAATATAAAAATAATAACTAAACAATATCAAATTAATTAATAAAACATATACAGACAATCAATATAATCAAATAATTAAAAAATGTAAAAAACTACAGTTTTTGGGTACCCAAAATGTTTTTAACAAAAAATGACCCAATTATCAGTTTAGCAATAAAATTAATAAAAATTCGAGGTTAATTATGATTCATTATATTTTTAAAGATACATATTTTAAATGTTGACCCTATTTTACAAAAATTGAAATCAAAATAAGATTTTGTTTTCTTCATAAAAATACTTATTTTATAATTAGTTATTAAATAAGATGCCTAAGAAGACTCGGATGTCGTCCAGGCGGAGGTCTGAAAATAGGAAAAGCTATATTTCTCAAAGACGGTCAAGTATGTTTTACCATTCTTTATTATTATTCATATATAGGTTCTTCTACTCAGATGGATGCAAGCATGGATGTCATTGATGGTGATGGTGCTTATCAATATGGTCTTGAAGGTATATATTTATACATTTCTTTTTGTTTTATTATTTTATATCATCTTAGGCTCTTCTATGTCCATGGTGTCCTATTCTGATGATGGTGTAAGGTTATCGTGTGGTCTTGAAGGTATGTTGGCATTCATTTGTTTTTATTTTTATATTTTATTTTCTATAGGTTCTTCTATTGTTGTGGACTCTGTTGCTGGAGCTATTGATGGTGATGCTAACTCTACTCACGGTCTTGAAGGTATGTTGTCAATCATTTATTTTATTTTTTTTAATTTTTATTTATCTATAGGTTCTTATACTCATGATGATGTTGTTGCTGATGCTATTGATGGTGGTGTTAACTCTACTCATGGTCTTCAAGGTATATAATCATTCATTTATTTATTTATTTTTAATTATTTCTTTTATTTCCTATTTATATTTTATTATAGGTTCTTCTGTTGCTGTGAATGTTAGTGCTGATGTTATTCATAAAGAAGGTATATATAATATATTTTCTTTTTCTTCTTTTTGATTTATACTTTTATTTTATAAATATATATAGGTCCTTCTGTTCTGATAGTGTCTTCTGTTCATGGTACTGTATCTGATGGTGATCATCCTTCTAATGCTAAAGGTATATAGATATATCATATATATATATTTATTATTTTTCTTTTAATTCTTTCTTATTTGTTTTTATATAGGTCCTTCAACTCAGTTAGTACATGGTCATTCCTCTATTCCTTCTTCAGAAGGTATATACATATATATATGTATCTATGTTTATTCTATTTTATGATTCTATATAGGTGTGTCTTTTAATTTGGGATCGTGTGACTCTGATGTTGGTCTTGATATGGTTACTACTAATATATATAAAGGTATATATATATATATATATATAATATTATTTATTTATTTATACTTATACTATTGTATATATATATAAAGGTGATGGTGTTAATAATTCTTCAGTCGTTGATGGTGTCAATGGTTCTTCAATTATTCAAGGTATATTTATACTTATATTATATTCTATACTTATATAGGTTCAAATAAAGTTGTTGGTATGTATTATTTATTATTTTAGTTTCTTTTTCTTTTGTTTTATTATTTTTTTTCTTTCACAGATAATAGCTTTCTGTTATCTGCTTTCTTTTTATTATCTATTTATATATTTATTTACTAAGCTTAGCTTTAGCTACTTAGTATTTAAATATTTAATAGAATCCTTTCTTTTTTCCTTTTTGTTTTGTTATTTTTTTTTTATTTTAATTTTACTTTAATCGTGTCGATATATACGGGAAGGTGTCGGATATTAAGATAATTTTTGAATTACTTAATATTAAATAGTGTTGAGTATTTTAATATTTGTATTTAATTTAATTAATACAACTATTGATTACCTATATGACTCATACTATTGCTGACTATTGTTCGCTTCTAACTCTATATAGTCTAACCGATGTAATACTATCAATGATTGAGATATCTAAGTGTTAAGATTCTTCACTTACTCACATTGTATATGATATTAACTGGTAGTTAGCTATATGTTTATAGAATGTTGTAACAAAGCACAATAGCTATAGATGTCCTCTATGAGGTTGAATCATATAGATTGTTTAATAAATTATACAATACTAATTACCTATACTTATTTAATATTAGTTTTCATTAATTATAATATTATCTTTCATTACATTATAGTATTGAAGATAATAATTAATTAATAAAGTTTTTACTTTATATTATTTAATATATCATACTATATGTATGTATTATTATATTAATAAAGGTTATATACTTTATATTAATAAATATATCATAGTATATCTATTTATTATTATATTAATAAAGGTTATATACTTTATATTAATAAATATATCATAGTATAACTATGTATTATTATATTAATAAGAGTTATATACTTTATATTAATAAATATATCATAGTATATCTATGTATTATTATATTAATAAAGGTTATATACTTTATATTAATTAATATATATCATACTATACTTATGTATTATATTATATTGATGAAGGTTATACTTTATATTAATTAATATATATCATATTATATTCTATGTATTATTATATTAATAAAGGTTATACTTTATATTAATTAATATATATCATACTATACTTATGACTTATATTATATTAATAAAGGTTATACTTTATATTAATTAATATATCATACTATACTTATGTATCATATTATATTGATGAAGGTTATACTTTATATTAATTAATATATATCATAGTATATCTATGACTTATATTATATTGATAAAGGTTATACTTTAAATTAATATATATATTATCATACTATATCTATGTATTATATTATATTAATAAAGGTTATACTTTATATTAATTAATAATTACTTCAGTAACTATAACAATGAAAGTTAATTTATATAATACACAACTAAACTTTATTCTAAACTTAAACATAATATAATTAATATCTAACTATTAATATATATAGGTTCCAATAAGGATAAAATAAATAATAATGATTTATCTAAATCATTTGGTTTTAACACTAAACCTTTAGCTTTGTTTTCGACTTTTAATTTTCAAAATAATATTCCTTTACAAAACATTCAAAACAATAATTCAAATAACAATATTGATATTGATATAGATAATAGTTATTCACAAATAAATAATAATAATTCTATATTAAATAATGGTTCAAACCTATTCAATCAAATGAATCCAGTTAATCAATCAATTAATAACATATCTATTGTTCAAAGTCAAATTAATAATAATAATTCATCTATTCCTATATCAACTACTATTATACAACCTACAGAAAATAATACTTCTGTTTCTAATAATAATAATGATTCTATTAATACTTCTTCACACTCTTTATCTGTTGTTACTACTATTCCAACTGATGTAAGTATATCTAACAATAATAATTCTACAATCATTAATGATAATACGAATCATTCAAGAAATAACACTAATACTAATAATAATGAAACAATAATACATAGAAATAATAGATCTATTAATTCCATTATGAATAGTTATTTAACTATTCCTGATTTAAGTCCTATTCTTCCTCCTTTAAGTATTCTAACAAATATTCCTCATATTAATTTAAATAATGATAATGAATCAGAAATTATAACAACAATACCTAATAGTAGTAGTAGTAGTTCAAGTGATAGTAGTAGTAGTAGTAGTAGTAGTAGTAGTTTTTCTGATAATGATTCTGATTCTGATTATATTGATCCTTTTCCTAATATTAATAGTAATACTCAAAATAATGATGAAATACCAGTTGTAAGAACTATTAGAAGACCTATAACAGATAATAGTATGTTTTTTTATTATTTAAATATATTTATTAAATTTTATTTATAGTTGAAGAAGATATAATTATTCATCCTATTATTAATAGAGGAAGAAGAAGAGCTTTAGATATTTGTATGCTATTTATTTTTTATAATTCTTTATAAATAATTAAATAATAAATTATTTTTATAGATAATCAACAAAGATTATTATATCCTGGATTACATAATTGTATTGCTTCTATTCAAAGAAGTATTTATATATATAAATATTTATTTTATATTATTTTATATAGATTCTCATGGTGATTTTGTATTAAATGAAGCATTGAATACTTATAAAGCTAATTATTTAGGTGATTTTAATGTTCATTGTGAATATTGTCATGCTAAACATTTTGAATTAGAGAAAGGAATGAATGATAAGTTTTATACTTGCTGTGGTAGTGGTAAAGTAGTTCTTCCTGAACTTCCTGATCTTCCTAATACTATTCGTTCTTTATTAAGAAGAGATAATCCAGATTCAAGAGAATTTATTAATAATATAATTCGATATAATAATTCTGTTGCTTTAGCTTCTTTAGCTGGAAATAATACTTCTGATGATGATTTAAGAAATTCTTCTGGACCTTTATTATTTAAATGTGGAGGTAATATATATCATACTTTTAAGAGTGCTTTAGATTTTGATGTGAATGATCCTACAAGACATCCTGTATTCAATCAATATTATATGATAGATGGAGATGAAGCTACTCATATGAGAAGTATGAATCGATATTTTTGTGATTTAAAACCAAATATTTTAGAGATATTAGATAGTACAATAAGAGAATATCATCCATTAGCTCAAATATATAATTCACTTCGAGAAAGAGTAGATGAAGTAATAGAAGAGAATAGTCAAATGAATAGAAGTAATATTAATTTATTAATAGAATTTAAGAAACAAAGAAGAGAAGTACCTGATATAAGAAGATATAATACTCCTCAAGTAGATGAAGTAGCAGTAATATATCAATATAGAGAAGGAGGAGTAATGCCAGAAAGAAGTTATTGTTGTTTTCCTAGAAGTGGTATGGAAATAGTAGCTACTAATAGTAATAATGAACAGAATCGTTATACTTCAGGTCAATATATAGTAATGAAGAATACTAATTCATATATAGATTGTATGGTTTATCCAGTTATGTTTCCAACTGGAAGACAAGGTTGGTATCCAGATTTATTATCATTGAATCGTTCTAATCAAATTACTATTACTATGTTAGAATATTATAATTATATGCTTCAAATGAAAAATCCACCTTATGATAATTATTTATTAAAATATAAGAAATTAACTTTACAATATATTACTGATAATTATATCCGAGTTGAACAAAATAGAATTAATTATATACGAAATAATCAAAATAAGTTAAGAGCTTCAACTTATCAGAATATAAATAATATGTTAGAAGAGAGAGGAGATCAAATAAATGAGAATGATAGAAATATAGATAGAATAGGTAAAGCTATTATATTACCTTCTTCTTTTGTTGGTAGTCCAAGAAATTTACAACAGAAATATATGGATGCTATGAGTGTAGTTCGAGAATATGGTAAACCTGATTTATTTATTACATTTACTTGCAATCCAGATTGGTTAGAAATAAAGAATAATATTCCAGAAGGTTATACTGTTAATGAATTTCCAGATTTAGTTTCAAGAGTGTTTCATTTAAAGTTGAAACAATTGCTTTCTGATATAAAGGATAAGAATATATTTGGTACTGTAGAAGCTTTATTATATTCAGTAGAATTCCAAAAGAGAGGTTTACCACATTCTCATATATTAATTATTTTAGATACGAATTCTAAATATAGAACAGAAGATGAAGTAGATAGTATAATAAGTGCAGAGATTCCCGATAAAGAATCAACTCCTCTTCTTTATGAATTAGTTAAGAAACATATGATTCATGGTCCATGTGGTCCTGATTATGATACGAATTGTGTTTGTATTGATAGATCAACAGGTAAATGTAGTAAGAGATTTCCAAAAGAATATATAGAGCAAACTAATTGTCATTTAAATTCTTATCCTTTATATCAAAGAAGAAATATTCCTGATAGAACTATTACTCTTATTCGTAGTCATAATACTTATACTATTGATAATCGTTGGGTAGTTCCTTATAATCCTTATTTATTATTGAAATATCAAGCTCATATTAATGTAGAAGTCTGTTGTAATATTCAAAGTACTAAATATATATATAAATATGCATTAAAAGGAAATGATTCTGTGATAGCTCAATTAAGAAGAGTGAATGATAATGGAATAGTAGATGAAACTCAAGCTTATTTAGATTGTCGATATGTTTCTCCTCCTGAAGCTTCTTATCGTTTGAATTGTTTTGAAATTACTTATAATTCTGTTTCTATTAATAGATTACCTATTCATTTACCTGATGATCCATATATATTATTTCGAGAAGGACACGAAGAAGAAGCATTAAGAAATAGTTTAGAGAAAGGTACTAAATTAACAAAATACTTTGATTTAGAGAAAGAAGTTCAGAATCAAAGAAAGATATATACTTATTATTATATAGAGAAGAAGCATGGTATTCGTAATATGAATAATGTAGAAGAAGAAAGAGAATTGATTCAAGTTCGTTTAGAAGAGATAAATAGAATAAATAGTTATGAAGTAGATGATGATAATATATCAGAAGAATTATTGAAAATATTAGATGAGAAATATCCTATTTATGCTTATCATGAAATACCAAAATATTATGTATGGAAATCGAATACAAATACTTGGAATAGACGTCAGAGAGATATAAAAGCTTTAGGAAGAATGTATTATGTGAATCCAAAAGATAAAGAACGATATGCTTTGAGATTATTATTATTGAATACGAAAGGAGCTGATAGCTTTGATTCTTTGAAGATAGTAAAAGGATTGAATCGTAATGAACCTTATAGAACCTTTAGTGAAGCAGCTATAGCAAGAGGATTATTGAATAATGAGAGAGAAGTATTTGATTCATTTTCAGAAGCTATTGTTTTTGCTACTCCATGTCAATTGAGACAATTATTTATTACTTATATTTCAGAATCATTATTAACAAATGTAAAAGAGTTTTGGATTCGATTTAAATCATTTCTTAGTGAAGATTATAAACATTCAATGCATAATAATGAAATAGATTATATAAATACTCCTTTAGCTCAAGATTTAGATTCATCAAGTGTTATAGAAGATGATACTAATAGTGTTCTTCAAGATTATGAAATACGTACTTTACAAGATATAAAAGAGATGATGATAAGTATAGGAGTGAATTATAATGATTTAGGATTACCTCAAGTAGAAGAACAACATCATTATAATGATTATAATTATAATCCTACTTTAGAATTACAAGAAGCTAATAGAGTAATAGAATTATTAAATGAAGAACAAAGAAATGCATTTGATAGAGTAATTCATTCAATAGAAAGTAGTAGAATAGAAGATAAGTTATGTTTCTTTATAGATGGTCCAGGTGGAAGTGGAAAGACTTTCTTATATAATAGTTTATTAAGTTATTTACGTGGACATAATAAGAATGTATTACCTGTAGCTTCAACAGGAATTGCTTCTACTTTATTACCAGGTGGTAGAACAGCTCATAAACAATTTGGTATTCCTTTGAATGTTGATCCTGATTCTACTTCAAATATAGATTTAGCTAGAGATAGAAGAAAAGTAGAAGAAATAAGAATAGCTGATTTAATAATATGGGATGAAGCTCCTATGATGAAAGGTGATTGCTTTATGGTAGTACATAGATTATTATGTGATATAATGAATACAGAATTAGATATTCCTTTTGGTGGTAAAACAGTAGTATTAGGAGGAGATTTCAGACAATGTTTACCAGTTATAAGAAAAGGAACTCAAGCTCAGATTGTTAGTTCTTCTATAAAGTTTTGTTCCTTATGGAATTCGATAAAGAATAATGTCATTCATTTATCAAGAAATATGAGAGCTTTAGAAGGAGCAGATGATTTTAGACAATGGTTATTACAAGTAGGAGATGGTGTTCTTTCTAATAATTATACTATTAGTCATCATTTAGATATAGATTATATTCCTATTCCTCCTCAATGTATTGTAAATGATGATTTATGTGTTACTGTATTTGGACATAGAATCAATACTTCTCTTGATTCTGATATTAAACGATTAGCTTCTTCTGTTATATTAGCTTCTACTAATGATTGTGTTGGTACTTTAAATGATTTCATTGTAGATAATCTTCTTTCTGGAACTACTACTCCTTATATCTCTTCTGATTCTATTCTTGATTCTGAAACAGATGATCCAGAATCAAATTATCCTATCGAGTTTATTAATTCTCAAACACCTTCTGGAATGCCTCCTCATATATTAAATTTAAAAATAGGTTGTATCATTATGCTTTTAAGAAATCTTAATCCTTCTAAAGGATTATGTAATGGTACTAGACTTATAGTTACTCGATTAGGATCAAATAATATTACTGCTACTATTTTAAATCCTCCTCCTTCTCTTACTATTGATGAACGTACTGTTATTATTCCAAGAATTATCTGTAATTCAAATCCTGAAGATCTTCCTATTATTATATCCAGAAGACAATTTCCTATTCGTTTAGCGTTCGCAATGACTATCAACAAATCTCAAGGACAAACATTTGAAAGAGTTGGTGTTTATTTAGATCGTCCTGTCTTCTCTCATGGTCAACTCTATGTTGCTTTTAGTCGTGCCCGATCTTTCAACTCTCTTTTTATTAAGGTAGTTGATAGTGTTTCTCAAGGTAAGATGATTAGTAGTAGTAATGAAATATTTACTAAGAACGTGGTCTTCAGGTCTACTCTAAATAATTAAATGCTTTATTTTTTTTTCTCCTCTCTTCTTTTATTTCTTTTGTTTCTTTTGTTTTATTTGTTTTATGTTTGTTAAATATTTGTTCTTTTTAATTTTTTACTTTTTCACTTTTTATTTGTTTTTAAAATGTTTATAATAAAAAAAATGGTTTTGTTCTATAAAGTTTAATAAAAAATTTTAAAACCCAACTGAACAACGCAGCCGCGGCGCGTCGCCGTTAGGCGGTGCGCCAGCGGCGTTACCCTAGTAAATAAATAAATAAATAAATATAATAAATAAATAAATATAATAAATAAATAAATAAATATAATAAATAAATATATATAAATATAATAAATATAATAAATAAATAAATAAATATAATAAATAAATAAATAAATATAATAAATAAATAAATAAATAAATAAATAAATAAAAAACATAAATAATAAATAATAAAAATGAAAACAATAAATAAAATATAAATATATACCTAATAGAATAATCTGAAACCACAGACTAAGAAGAACGACATGAAAAAACGAAGACCACAACACATCAACAACATTTTCTTTCCTATAGAATAAAAATAATTAAAAACAATTTAATAGATGATATAAAAAGACAAAATAAATAATATAGATAATAAAATTAAATAATAACAAAAAGTAATTAGTAAAAAATAAACAGATGTTAAGAAATAAATAATATATTTATATACCTGATAATAAGTAACCCATTTCACACAACCAGGACCACTTTAAGAACCACTCACCACCACAACCAAGACAAATACAAGAGAATCCTATAAAAAAGTGTATTATTATAAATAAATAAATTAATATATACAAATAAATATAAAAATAATAACTAAATAACATCAAATTAATTAATAAAACATACCCAGACAATCAATACAAACAAATATTTAAAAAATGTAAAAAACTATAGTTTTTGGGTACCCAAAATGTTTTTAATAAAAAATGTCCCTATTATCAGCTTAGCATAAGATAATAATAAAAATTCGAGGTTATTTATGATTCCTATTAATTTTTAAATATGCATATTTTAAATATTGTCCCTATTTTACAAAAGTTCAAATATGAATATGTTTTTGTTTTCTACATAAAAATACTTATTTTTATTAAATTATTAAATAAGATGCCTAGAAAAGGCAGAATGTCATCAAGGCGGAGGTCCTTGAATCAAAAAAAATACGTTTCTCAAAGACGGTCCAGTATGTATTGTATTTATTTTTTTTTATTATTCATATATAGGTTCTTCTACTCAACAGGATGCAAGTATGGATGTCATTGATGGTGATGGTGCTTATCAATATGGTCTTGAAGGTATATATTTATACATTTCTTTTTGTTTTATTATTTTATATTATCTTAGACTCTTCTCTGTCCTTGGTGTCCTTTACTGATGATGGTATAATGTTTTCAAGTGGTCTTGAAGGTATGTTGTCAATCATTTGTTTTTATTTTTATATTTTTATTTATCTATAGGTTCTTCTGTTGTTGTGGACTCTGTTGCTGGAGCTATTGATGATGATATACACTCCACTAATGGTCTTGAAGGTATGTTGTCAATCATTTATTTTATTTTTTTTTTATTTTTATTTATCTATAGGTTCTTATACTCATGATGATGTTGTTGCTGATGCTACTGATGGTGATGCTAACTCTTCTCATGGTCTTCAAGGTATGTAATCATTTATTTATTTATTTATTTTTAATTATTTCTTTTATTTCCTATTTATATGTTATTATAGGTTCTTCTGTTGCTATGAATGTTGGTGCTGATCTTAATCATAAAGAAGGTATATATAATATATTTTCTTTTTCTTCTTTTTGATTTACTTTTATTTTATAAATATATATAGGTCCTTCTGTTCTGATAGTGTCTTCTGTTCATGGTACTGTATCTGATGGTGATCATCCTTCTAATGCTAAAGGTATATAGATATATCATATATATATATTTTTTATTATTCTTTTAATTCTTTCTTATTTGTTTTTATATAGGTCCTTCAACTCAGTTAGTACATGGTCATTCTTCTATTCCTTCTTCAGAAGGTATATATATATATATATATATATATGTATCTATGTTTATTCTATTTTATGATTCTATATAGGTGTGTCTTTTAATTTGGGATCGTGTGACTCTGTTGTTGGTCTTGATATAGTTACTACTAATATATATAAAGGTATATATATATATATATAATATTATTTATTTATTTATACTTATACTATTGTATATATATATATAGGTGATGGTGTTAATAATTCTTCAGTCGTTGATGGTGTCAACAATTCTTCAATTATTCAATGTATATTTATACTTATATTATATTCTATACTTATATAGGTTCAAATAAAGTTGTGGGTAAGTATTATTTATTATTTTAGTTTCTTTTTCTTTTGTTTTATTATTTTTTTTCTTTCACAGATAATAGCTTTCTGTTGTCTGCTTTCTTTTTATTATCTATTTATATATTTATTTACTAAGCTTAGCTTTAGCTACTTAGTATTTAAATATTTAATAGAATCCTTTCTTTTTTCATTTTTGTTTTGTTATTTTTTTTTTTATTTTAATTTTACTTTAATCGTATCGATTAACGGGAAGGTGTCGGATATTAAGATAATTTTTGAATTACTTAATATTAAATAGTGTTGAGTATTTTAATATTTGTATTTAATTTAATTAATACAACTATTGATTACCTATATGACTCATACTATTGCTGACTATTGTTCGCTTCTAACTCTATATAGTCTAACCGATGTAATACTATCAATGATGAGATATCTAAGTGTTAAGATTCTTCACTTACTCACATTGTATATGATATTAACTGGTAGTTAGCTATATGTTTATAGAATGTTGTAACAAAGCACAATAGCTATAGATGTCCTCTATGAGGTTGAATCATATAGATTGTTTAATAAATTATACAATATTAATTACCTATACTTATTTAATATTAGTTTTCATTAATTATAATATTATCTTTCATTACATTATAGTATTGAAGATAATTATTAATTAATAAAGTTTTTACTTTATATTATTTAATATATCATACTATATGTATGTATTATTATATTAATAAAGGTTATATACTTTATATTAATAAATATATCATAGTATATCTATGTATTATTATATTAATAAAGGTTATATACTTTATATTAATAAATATATCATAGTATATCTATGTATTATTATATTAATAAATGTTATACTTTATATTAATTAATATATCATAGTATATTCTATGTATTATTATATTAATAAAGGTTATATACTTTATATTAATATATATAATATCATACTATACTTATGTATTATATTATATTAATAAAGGTTATACTTTATATTAATAAATATATCATAGTATATCTATGTATTATATTATATTAATAAGAGTTATATACTTTATATTAATAAATATATCATACTATATCTATGACTTATATTATATTAATAAAGGTTATACTTTATATTAATTAATATATCATACTATACTTATGTATCATATTATATTGATGAAGGTTATACTTTATATTAATTAATATATCATACTATACTTATGTATGTATTATTATATTAATAAATGTTATACTTTATATTAATATATATATTATCATACTATATCTATGTATTATATTATATTAATAAAGGTTATACTTTATATTAATTAATAAATACTTCAACAACTATAACAATGAAAGTTAATTTATATACTACACAACTAAACTTTATTCTAAACTTAAACATAATATATTTAATATCTAATAATTAATATATATAGGTTCCAATAAGGATAAAATAAATAATAATGATTTATCTAAATCATTTGGTTTTAACTCAAAACCTTTAGCTTTGTTTTCGACTTTTAATTTTCAAAATAATATTCCTTTACAAAACATTCAAAACAATAATTCAAATAACAATATTGATATTGATATCGATAATCGTTATTCACAAATAAATAATAATAATTCTATATTAAATAATGGTTCAAACCTATTCAATCAAATGAATCCAGTTAATCAATCAATTAATAACATATCTATTGTTCAAAGTCAAATTAATAATAATAATCAATCTATTCCTATATCAACTACTATTATACAACCTACAGAAAAAAATACTTCTGTTTCTAATAATAATAATGATTCTATTAATACTTCTTCACACTCTTTACCTGTTGTTACTACTATTCCAACTGATGTAAATATATCTAACAATAATAATTCTACAATCATTAATGATAATACAAATAATTCAAGAAATAACACTAATACTAATAATAATGAAACAATAATACATAGAAATAATAGATCTATTAATTCCATTATGAATAGTTATTTAACTATTCCTGATTTAAGTCCTATTCTTCCTCCTTTAAGTATTCTAACAAATATTCCTCATATTAATTTAAATAATGATAATGAATCAGAAATTATAACAACAATACCTAATAGTAGTAGTAGTAGTAGTTCAAGTGATAGTAGTAGTAGTAGTAGTAGTAGTTTTTCTGATAATGATTCTGATTCTGATTATATTGATCCTTTTCCTAATATTAATAGTAATACTCAAAATAATGACGAAATACCAGTTGTAAGAACTATTAGAAGACCTATAACAGATAATAGTATGTTTTTTATTATTTAAATATATTTATTTAATACTTTTTTATAGTTGAAGAAGATATAATTATTCATCCTATTATTAATAGAGGAAGAAGAAGAGCTTTAGATATTTGTATGCTATTTATTTTTTATAATTCTTTATGAATAATTAAATAACAAATTATTTTTATAGATAATCAACAAAGATTATTATATCCTGGATTACATAATTGTATTGCTTCTATTCAAAGAAGTATTTATATATATTTAATATTTATTTTATATTATTTTATATAGATTCTCATGGTGATTTCGTATTAAATGAAGCATTGAATACTTATAAAGCTAATTATTTAGGTGATTTTAATGTTCATTGTGAATATTGTCATGCTAAACATTTTGAATTAGAGAAAGGAATGAATGATAAGTTTTATACTTGCTGTGGTAGTGGTAAAGTAGTTCTTCCTGAGCTTCCTGATCTTCCTAATACTATTCGTTCTTTATTACAAAGAGATAATCCAGATTCAAGAGAATTTATTAATAATATTATTCGATATAATAATTCTGTTGCTTTAGCTTCTTTAGCTGGAAATAATACTTCTGATGATGATTTAAGAAATTCTTCTGGACCTTTACTATTTAAATGTGGAGGTAATATATATCATACTTTTAAGAGTGCTTTAGATTTTGATGTGAATGATCCTACAAGACATCCTGTATTCAATCAATATTATATGATAGATGGAGATGAAGCTACTCATATGAGAAGTATGAATCGATATTTTTGTGATTTAAAACCAAATATTTTAGAGATATTAGATAGTACAATAAGAGAATATCATCCATTAGCTCAAATATATAATTCACTTCGAGAAAGAGTAGATGAAGTATTAGAAGAGAATAGTCAAATGAATAGAAATAATATTAATTTATTAATAGAGTTTAAGAAACAAAGAAGAGAAGTACCTGATATAAGAAGATATAATACTCCTCAAGTAGATGAAGTAGCAGTAATATATCAATATAGAGAAGGAGGAGTAATGCCAGAAAGAAGTTATTGTTGTTTTCCTAGAAGTGGTATGGAAATAGTAGCTACTAATAGTAATAATGAACAGAATCGTTATACTTCAGGTCAATATATAGTAATGAAGAATACTAATTCTTATATAGATTGTATGGTTTATCCAGTTATGTTTCCAACTGGAAGACAAGGTTGGTATCCAGATTTATTATCATTGAATCGTTCTAATCAAATTACTATTACTATGTTAGAATATTATAATTATATGCTTCAAATGAAAGATCCACCTTATGATAATTATTTATTAAAATATAAGAAATTAACTTTACAATATATTACTGATAATTATATTCGAGTAGAACAAAATAGAATTAATTATATACGAAATAATCAAAATAAGTTAAGAGCTTCAACTTATCAGAATATAAATAATATGTTAGAAGAGAGAGGAGATCAAATAAATGAGAATGATAGAAATATAGATAGAATAGGTAAAGCTATTATATTACCTTCTTCTTTTGTTGGTAGTCCAAGAAATTTGCAACAGAAATATATGGATGCTATGAGTGTAGTTCGAGAATATGGTAAACCTGATTTATTTATAACATTTACTTGCAATCCAGATTGGTTAGAAATAAAGAATAATATTCCAGAAGGTTATACTGTTAATGAATTTCCAGATTTAGTTTCAAGAGTGTTTCATTTAAAGTTGAAACAATTACTTTCTGATATAAAGGATAAGAATATATTTGGTACTGTAGAAGCTTTATTATATTCAGTGGAATTCCAAAAGAGAGGTTTACCACATTCTCATATATTAATTATTTTAGATACGAATTCTAAATATAGAACAGAAGATGAAGTAGATAGTATAATAAGTGCAGAGATTCCTGATAAAGAATCAACTCCTCTTCTTTATGAATTAGTTAAGAAACATATGATTCATGGTCCATGTGGTCCTGATTATGATACGAATTGTGTTTGTATTGATAGATCAACAGGTAAATGTAGTAAGAGATTTCCAAAAGAATATATAGAGCAAACTAATTGTCATTTAAATTCTTATCCTTTATATCAAAGAAGAAATATTCCTGATAGAACTATTACTCTTATTCGTAGTCATAATACTTATACTATTGATAATCGTTGGGTAGTTCCTTATAATCCTTATTTATTATTGAAATATCAAGCTCATATTAATGTAGAAGTCTGTTGTAATATTCAAAGTACAAAATATATATATAAGTATGCATTAAAAGGAAATGATTCTGTGATAGCTCAATTAAGAAGAGTGAATGATAATGGAATAGTAGATGAAACTCAAGCTTATTTAGATTGTCGATATGTTTCTCCTCCTGAAGCTTCTTATCGTTTGAATTGTTTTGAAATTACTTATAATTCTGTTTCTATTAATAGATTACCTATTCATTTACCTGATGATCCATATATATTATTTCGAGAAGGACATGAAGTAGAAGCATTAAGGAATAGTTTAGAGAAAGGTACTAAATTAACAAAATACTTTGATTTAGAGAAAGAAGTTCAGAATCAAAGAAAGATATATACTTATTATTATATAGAGAAGAAGCATGGTATTCGTAATATGAATAATGTAGAAGAAGAAAGAGAATTGATTCAAGTTCGTTTAGAAGAGATAAATAGAATAAATAGTTATGAAGTAGATGATGATAATATATCCGAAGAATTATTGAAAATATTAGATGAGAAATATCCTATTTATGCTTATCATGAAATACCAAAATATTATGTATGGAAATCGAATACAAATACTTGGAATAGACGTCAGAGAGATATAAAAGCTTTAGGAAGAATGTATTATGTGAATCCAAAAGATAAGGAACGATATGCTTTGAGATTATTATTATTGAATACGAAAGGAGCTGATAGCTTTGATTCTTTGAAGATAGTAAAAGGATTGAATAGTAATGAACCTTATAGAACCTTTAGTGAAGCAGCTATAGCAAGAGGATTATTGAATAATGAGAGAGAAGTATTTGATTCATTTTCAGAAGCTATTGTTTTTGCTACTCCATGTCAATTGAGACAATTATTTATTACTTATATTTCAGAATCATTATTAACAAATGTGAAAGAGTTTTGGATTCGATTTAAATCATTTCTTAGTGAGGATTATAAACATTCAATGCATAATAATGAAATAGATTATATAAATACTCCTTTAGCTCAAGATTTAGATTCATCAAGTGTTATAGAAGATGATACTAATAGTGTTCTTCAAGATTATGAAATACGTACTTTACAAGATATAAAAGAGATGATGATAAGTATAGGAGTGAATTATAATGATTTAGGATTACCTCAAGTAGAAGAACAACATCATTATAATGATTATAATTATAATCCTACATTAGAATTACAAGAAGCTAATAGAGTAATAGAATTATTAAATGAAGAACAAAGAAATGCATTTGATAGAGTAATTCATTCAATAGAAAGTAGTAGAATAGAAGATAAGTTATGTTTCTTTATAGATGGTCCAGGTGGAAGTGGAAAGACTTTCTTATATAATAGTTTATTAAGTTATTTACGTGGACATAATAAGAATGTATTACCTGTAGCTTCAACAGGAATTGCTTCTACTTTATTACCAGGTGGTAGAACAGCTCATAAACAATTTGGTATTCCTTTGAATGTTGATCCTGATTCTACTTCAAATATAGATTTAGCTAGAGATAGAAGAAAAGTAGAAGAAATAAGAATAGCTGATTTAATAATATGGGATGAAGCTCCTATGATGAAAGGTGATTGTTTTATGGTAGTACATAGATTATTATGTGATATAATGAATACAGAATTAGATATTCCTTTTGGTGGTAAAACAGTAGTATTAGGAGGAGATTTCAGACAATGTTTACCAGTTATAAGAAAAGGAACTCAAGCTCAGATTGTTAGTTCTTCTATAAAGTTTTGTTCCTTATGGAATTCTATCAAAAATAATGTCATTCATTTATCAAGAAATATGAGAGCTTTAGAAGGAGCAGATGATTTTAGACAATGGTTATTACAAGTAGGAGATGGTGTTCTTTCTAATAATTATACTATTAGTCATCATTTAGATATAGATTATATTCCTATTCCTCCTCAATGTATTGTGAATGATGATTTATGTGTTACTGTATTTGGACATCGAATCAATACTTCTCTTGATTCTGATATCAAACGATTAGCTTCTTCTGTTATATTAGCTTCTACTAATGATTGTGTTGGTACTTTAAATGATTTCATTGTTGATAATCTTCTTTCTGGAACTACTACTCCTTATATCTCTTCTGATTCTATTCTTGATTCTGAAACAGATGATCCAGAATCAAATTATCCTATCGAGTTTATCAATTCTCAAACACCTTCTGGAATGCCTCCTCATATATTAAATTTAAAAATAGGTTGTATCATTATGCTTTTAAGAAATCTTAATCCTTCTAAAGGATTATGTAATGGTACTAGACTTATAGTAACTCGATTAGGATCAAATAATATTACTGCTACTATTTTAAATCCTCCTCCTTCTCTTACTATTGATGAACAAACTGTTATTATTCCAAGAATCATCTGTAATTCAAATCCTGAAGATCTTCCTATTATTATATCCAGAAGACAATTTCCTATTCGTTTAGCCTTTGCCATGACTATCAACAAATCTCAAGGACAAACATTTGAAAGAGTTGGTGTTTACTTAGATCGTCCTGTCTTCTCTCATGGTCAACTCTATGTTGCTTTCAGTCGTGCTCGATCTTTCAACGCTCTTTTTATTAAGGTAGTTGATAGTGTCTCTCAAGGTAAGATGATTAGTAGTAGTAATGAAATATTTACTAAGAACGTGGTCTTCAGGTCTACTCTAAATAATTAAATGCTTTATTTTTTCTTTTTTCTTCTTTTGTTATATTTGTTTGTTTTTGTTTTATGTTTGTTAATTATTTTTTCTTTTTAATCTATTACTTCTTCACTTTTTATTTGTTTTTTAAATGTTTATAATAAACAAGGTTGTTTTGTTCAATAAAGTTAAAGAAATAATTTTAAAACCCAACTGCACAACGCAGCCGCGGCGCGTCGCCGTTAGGCGGTGCGCCAGCGGCGTTACCCTAGTGTATATGAAGAAAACAAGAGATAGCACATTAATAAATAGAAAATTCAGAACAAAAATAATAATGAATAGGAAGAAGATAATGAAATAAAGATGAAGATGATGATGAAGAAGAAGGAAATGAATAATGACAAGAAGAAGATGATGAAGAAGAAGGAAATGAATAATGACAAGAAGAAGATGATGAAGAAGAAGGAAATGAATAATGACAACAAGAAGATGATGAAGAAGAAGAAGGAAATGAATAATGACAACAAGAAGATGAAGAATAAATAGAATAATGATAAGAAAGAATAAATAGATTAATAAGAGAACAAGAGGATGAATGTGAAGAAGAGACAAGGAAGGAGGTGAAAAAAAGAAAGAAAAGCAAGATAAAGAATAGGAAGAAGATATACAAGAAAATGAAGAAGAAGAGAAAGAAAAGAAAAGAAGAATGAACAAAAAACATATATAGAGAACAGAAAGATATAAAGAAATAAAAGAGATAGATATATAGATAGATGGATATATAGATGGATGCATAAATAGACAGATAAAATGAGAAAGAAATAGAGAATAAGAGATACAAAGATATAAATAAATAGATAGATATAGAAAAGAGAAAGAAGAAAAGAGAGAAATAAAAAAAGAAATCAGATAGAAAGAGATAGAATGAGAGATAGAACGATAGATAAAGAGAGATATACAAAGTAATGAAATAGAGAACCAGAGAAAATAGATACAAGAATAAAGATAAAAATCGAAGAAAGAGTGTGAAAGTAAAATAACATAAAGAGAGATAGAGAGAAAGAGATGAATTGAAGAAATAGCGAGAAGGATGAAGGAAAAATATATAATAGGAAGAGGAAGAAGGGAGAGGAAGAAAAAGAAAAAGAGACGAAGATGGGATATGAAGACAAAGATGGGAGAGAAAAAGATCAGGAAGCGAGGAAACAAAAAGATAAAAATATATAAAGAGGGAAAAAGTTCAGAAAAATAGAAAAAGATAGAGAGGGATAGGGAAAACTAATAATATAGAATGATAAAGAGAGAATGAGAGATAAAGAAAGATAAAGAAGAAAAAAGAGTTATAAAATAATAAAGAAAGAAAAAAAAAGAACGATAGTATATGAGAGAAGAAAGAGACACAAAGAAAAAGATAAATAAGAGAGAAACATAGAAAGAGATAGAATATATAGAAGATGAGAAAGGATTGAGATAGAAAGATACATTGAGATAGAAGAAGACAGAAGGATATAGAGAAGGAGATACATAGTGATAAAAAGGAAAACATGAATAGAGAGTAGATAGAAGAAAATAGAGAAGGAGAAGTAGATAAAAGAAGATAGAAAGAAGAGAGAAGTAGATTAAAATAAAAACAAATAGCAAGAAATAAAAGAAGATAGGGAAGAATATAGAATGATCTGAAGAATGAGATGTAGATAGAAGTGAATAGAAGGAAATAGAGAAGGAGAAGTAGATAGAGAAGAATAAAATGAAAGTAGAAGTAGAAGGAGAATTAGAGAGAAATAGGAAAAATACGTAGGACACGAGAGAGAGAGAGAGATAAAATGATATAAAATAATAGAGAGGGAGAGAAAGCGGATTGAGATATAGTAAGGGAGAAACATGTAGACAGAGATAGAGAAGTAGATAGAGGGAGATAAAGAAGATAGAAGAGACATACAAGGAGAGATAGTAGATTAAGCTAGAATGGATATAATAAGATAGAGAAGAAAAAGAAAGAGATATAAGCAGATAAGAGAAAATTGAAGGAAATAGAGAATGAGATACAGACACATAAATGAGATAGAATGAGATATATAGAGATAGATAAATATGAAGAAAAAAATAGGAATACATAGAGATAGAAGGATATTGAAAGAGAGAGAAAAGGAGAGAAAGAAGATTGAGACAGAAGGAGTAGCAGAGATAAAAGGAAATAGAGAAGGAAATAGAAGGAGAATGAGAAAAGAAGGAGAAGGAGATATGTAAGATTTGGATAAAATGAGAAAGAGAAGAAGAATAGATAAGAAGAATATGATAGAAGGAGATAGAAAAAGAGATGAATAGGGATAGAAAGAGACAAATAAGGGAGAAATTGTTAGAAGGATATAGAAGAAGATAGAAAACGAGAAAGAAGGAGAGATTGAAAGATATAAAGGAGATTAAGAAAGAAGTGAGCAAGAAGAAGATAGAGATAGATAGAAAGAAATAAAAGGAGATAAATAAAAGATAAAATGGAGATAAATAGGAGATTAAGATAGAAGAAAAGAGAGAATGAGATAAAAGTGATAAAAAGGAAAACATGGATAGAGAGGAGATAGAAGAAAACAGAGAAGGAGAAGTAGATAAAAGAAAATAGAAAGAAGAGAGAAGTAGATTAAAATAGAATAAAATGTAGATAGAAGGAACAGAGAAGTAGATTAAAATACAGTAGATAGGAAAAGATAAAAGGAAGATAAGGAAGGATATAGAATGATCTGAAGAATGAGACAGAGAATGAAGAGAAGGAACAGAGAAGTAGATTAAAATAGAAGGAGATGTGGATAGAAGGAGATAAAAGAAAATAGAGAAGGAGAAGTAGATAGAAGTAGATAGAAAGAAGAGAGAAGTAGATTAAAATAAAATAAAATGTAGATAGAAGGAGATAGATACATATAAAAAAAGATAGAGAATGAAATATGAAAAACAAAGTAGAGAGGAATAGAGAGAAAAAATAAAAAATAAATAGAACAAGAGAGAGAGACAAAAAATACGGAATGAGAGTAAGAAGGAAAGAAAGAGGATTGAGATATAATAAGATAGAACGATGCAGAAGGACATAGAGAAGTATAGAAGTAGGTAGATAAGATAAAGGCAAAATAAAATGAGAAAGAGATGTAAATAGAACAATCCAGAATGAGAGAAAGAAGACGAGAAAGTAGATTAAAATAGAAGGAATATAATGATATGAAGAAGAAAATAGAAACGTAGATAGAATTAGATAGAATGAGATAAAATGAGTTAGATGGGTATAGAAGGAGAGAGAAATGAAACAAATAAAAAGATAAAGAACGAGATAAAGTGAAGAAAAAGATATAGATACATAAAAGGAGATATAACGAAATAAAAAGGAAATAAAAAGGAAATAAAAAGGAAATAAAAAGGAAATAAAAAAAATAAATAGAAAATAAAATAAAAGACAAATAAAAAATAGAGAAGATAAAAATAGAAGGATAAAATAGAAATAGAGACAGGGAAGACTAAAAAGAAGGAGCTTAGAAGGAGATAAATGAAGATATAGAAGGAAAAGTATATAGAAGGAGGAGAAAATAAAGATAGGAAGAAACAGGAAAGGAGATAAGGAAGAAGTAGAGAAGATAAAGATAAATACAGATAGAGAGAGGTAGAAGAAGATAGAAAGAGATAAAGTAATAATAGAGAAGGAAAATGAGATACAAAATGAGATAGAAATGATTAATATAGAAGGAGATGAGAATGGCATAAATAACTGAAATAAGTAGGTATAAGTAGATAGAGAAGGATAAAGATAGAAATAGAAATAGAGAAATAAATATAAAAAAAAATTGAAATACAAGGTGAACGAGAGAGAGAAGGAGACAAAAAGAGAGAATGAAGATATATAATGAGATGAAGAAGGAGATTGAAAGAGAAGATAAATATAGACAGTGAAAGAGAGAAATAAAAAGAATAACTAATCATAGACATAGAGAGAAATAGAGAGAAATAGAACATACAGAGGGAGGAAAGAAAAACGGGAGAAGAATATGTGGAAAGAGATAGAGAAGATGATAGAAGAAAATATGATATAAGAAAGATAAAGATAGATAGGAAGAGATATAGAAAGATATAGAAGGAGAGTGAGATGAAAAAAGAAAGAGATGGGGATCGAGATAGAAGGAGATATAAATAGTAGACAAGGAAATGGAGAGATATAGGGAGAACTACGACAGAAGAAGAAAGAAGACTGAGACAGAATGAAATAAAGAAGAATTAGTTAGAAGAATGAGAGAAGGAAATAGACAAGTAGTGGATTTAGAGAAGAAGATAAAAGAAAAATAAAGAAGGAAATAGAAAAGGAAACGAGAAGAAGATAGAAGAAGATAGAAAGAATGCTAATATATAACGAGGTTAGAAGGAGATAGAAAGATAGAGAGAAGTTAAAATATAGAAAGAAGTGAGAAGTAAGAAGGAAGAAGAAGAAGAAAAATATTAGGATGCAAGAGACAGAGTAAGAAGAAAGTAGGAAGAAGTAAGAAATAAAAAAAGAAGAAAGTAAGCAGAAGAAGAAGAAAGAAGAAGAAAGAAAAGAAGAAAGTAAGAAGTAAGAAGGAAGACAGAAGGAAGAAGAAAGAAGTAAGAAGAAAATAAAACTTTGATTAAGAGAAGACGATAATTCTTGAGTAATAAGGGAAACTAGATAAATAAATAAATAAATTGTAAATATATTAGAAGAAACATACTAAAAAATAATTTTTGAATCTGGTAATGTTGAGGCATAAAATAGAAAAGAAAGCAGGAATACAAGAAAACAACCTAAAGAAGTAAACAATAATAAATAAATCTATTAAAATAAATAAAAAAAAATAAAATAAAATGAATTAGAATTCTAATTCAAGAAAAAGAAAAAATAAAGTTAATAATTATATAAAATAACAAATAACAAGTGATCTATCATATAGTATGACAGCAATATAAAAAGCTAAAGAGATAAAAGATAATTACTAAAAAAAATATATATATATACTATGAAAATAATTTGACATCATGGACCTTATTAAGACGGATTGAAGAAGCCTATGAAAGCCATAAGACGACAAGAAACTATATATGCTAGAGAATGGGAGAATAATAATATGGATAAAGAATAAAAAATAGTAATATACATACAAGAGAATAATCTGAAGTTAAAATCAACTTCTATTTTTTAAAATAAAAGCTAATAAAAATAAAAAAAAATAAAGAAAACAAGCGTTTCACGGCCTGCCTACGCAGGCCTACGCTTGAGTTTTATTTTAAAATATTTAGTTTTAGTTTTTGGTTTTAAGTTTAACAAAACAACAAAATATTATATATTTAACTTTTAAGAACAGCAAATAAAAATTGAAAAGAGAAAAATAATAAATAAAAACAAATATATTAACAAAGAATAACGAATATAAAAGAAATCAAAGAATAAAACAAATAAAACAAATAAAACGATAACTAATTTAAAACTCCATCAAAAATGCAATTAGTCGTAAATACCTTATTAGGATAGTTTTTACTAAGATGTCCTTGATTATTGTTATTACAATTTTCAGCATAAATATGTAAACCATTAAAAGAACGAACTCTACTGAAAGCAACATATAATTGACCATGACTAAATACAGGTCTCTTTAAATATAATCCAACATTTTTAAATGTTTGACCTTGTGATTTATTAATAGTCATAGCAAAAGCTAATCGAACAGGAAATTGTTTTCTTCTCATCTTAGTAGGAAGTGAATCATCTGAAGTAATTAAACTGATTCTTGGAATAAATACAATATCTTCACCAGGTAATAAATTATCTGGCTTATTTAATAATTGAGCACGAATAACATTATTTAATGTTTCAAGAACAACTAATCTTGTTCCATTACATAAACCCTTCTTTATATTAAGATTTCTCAATAACATAATAATACAGCCTTTTCTTAGTCTTAATTTATGAGGAGGAAATCCTTGAGGAAGAAGAGTATTAAGAAATTCAGGAGAATAAGCAGCTCTTTCAGAATCATTAACTATTTCATCTTCTAAAGTATCAAAACTATAATATATTTTTTCTGATTCTGAAGAAGGTATTAAATCTAATACTTTCTCATTAATATCAAAAGTATCTTCATTCGTACAACATAAAATACAATTCTCAGATAAATCTTTTCTATGTTGTTCTGATAAAATATTTCTATTATGAAGTATATTCTCCCATATCTCTTTATATAAATTTTCTGTACTTATACATTGTGAAGGTATTTCTACAATATTATCATTCAAATCAGATTCATTATTTAATCGTTCACCATTTCCTACTTTCATTAGCCATTCTTTAAAATCTAAAGCATCTCTATCTGCTCTCATATTCTGAACTAAATGACATTGTATAAAATTATTCCAATATTTAAATCTTTTCAAACATACACCAACAGTAGATGATTCATTTCCATTTTTAACTACTGGTAAACATTGTCTAAAATCTCCACCTAAAACAATAGTTTTACCAACAAAAGGATATTGAAGACATGGATCTTCAGAATCTATTGAACTAAATAAATCATGTAATAAATTATCAAGAACTTCTAAAGCATAAATAGAAGCCATAGGTGCTTCATCCCAAATAATAATAGCACATTTTCTTAAATCATTTGCTTTTGCACTACTTCTTGTTATATGTGAAATAGACATTTCATTTAGATCAAGTGGTAATCCAAATACAGAATGAGAAGTACTTCCTCCTGATAATAAAGTAGCTGCTATTCCTGTGAATGCAACAGCTAATACAGGTTTTTCTCTTGTACGAATCATCTTAATCAAAGTATTATATAAGAATGTTTTTCCAGTTCCACCAGGACCATCAATAAAGAACATATTATTATTATGAGGTTGAGTATTATTAACAGATACCATAATTCTATCAAATATTTCTTTTTGTTCTCTATTTAACATTTGATAATTTCTTTCTGCTTCTCTATGTGCAACATCAAAATCATAAAATTCTAATGTAGAAACACCACTATTAGGATTAAAATGTGAAGTATATTGAATAGTAGGCATATTAGTATATTTACCTCCATTTGATTCTATTAATGTTTTGATATTATATAAAGCTCTTGGATAACAATAATTGATTACAATAGGATCTTGATCAATAATATCAGGATCAGTTGAAAGAGAATGATTAATACGTTCATTTATAGTAAAATGATCTATTGAATATTGATAATATATATCAGAAATCATTTCATATTTAAATTCATTCCATAAATCCATTGCTTTATCAGTAATATTATAATATACAAATAATAAAGCAAATACTAATCGTAATTGAGAAGGATGACAATCATGCATTACTTCATCTAATATATGTCTATATTCATTAGTATCATCTAATAATCCTCTTGCTATACATACTCCTTCATAAGTTGGATAAGGTAATTCTCGATCATACATTCTTAATGATTCAAAACTTGTTGGTCTATTTACATGAGTTAATAATAATTTTAAACAAAATGCTTCTTTATTAGTTGGATTTATATAAGGTATTCTTCCAAGTGTCTTCGAATTCTTTTGTCTTGGTTTCCATATATGTTCTCCTTTACACCATGTATAATATTGAGGAAACATATCATATGTCATAAAATCTGGTTCTTCTAAAGTAGGAACATATAAATGATTATTTAAATCATCATTTGCTTTGAAATATGCTTCTAACATAGATAATTTATTTCCTTGTATTTCTTCTGCTTGTTCTTCTGAACCATCTGTATATACTATATTCTTATCATTCTCATCATGAATCAATAATATTTGAACAGCTATATTTGATTGTACTATAGGAAATCCTAATATTCTCCAAACTCCTTCAGTTGATGATATATATCTTGCATCTAAATATTGTTTAACTTCATTATTATTTGTTTCATTTGAAGAAGCTGATAATTCAGCTCTCATTGAATCATGACCTTTTGTTGTATATTTATATAGATACTTTACTGTATGTAAACTATAAACTGCTTCAACATTAATATGTGCTTCTAATTTGAGTGATAAATATGGATTATATGGAACAACATATTCATTAGTAGCTTCTAAATCACCATTATTACGATGAAATACTACTTTTCTTCCATCATTTGGTCTAAAATATAAAGGATAAGAATCATTAGGAATTGTAGTACATTCTTGAAATGGTTTAGGAAATCCTTTCTTACATATTCCATGAGAATCTAAACATGGAGAATTTGAAACATGAGGACCATGTATATTCATTGTACTTACTATTTTAAATAATCTAGGATTCTTTTCTTCATCAGGAAGATAAGCACATATAATAGAATCAAGTTCATTAATATCATGTATTTTATCTTGTTGTCCAACATTCAATAAGATATGAGCATGAGGTAATCCTCTCTTTTGAAATTCAACAGTATAAGTAATAGCTTGTGCTTTACCAAATACATTCTCATCTTTTAATAAATGATATAAATATTTCAATTTAATTGCAAATACTCTACAAACTAAATCAGGTCTTTCCCATGCTTCTTGATTAGGATATAAATTATCTACTATTTCTTTCCATTTTGGATTACATGTAAAAGTAATAAAATAATCTGGTTTACCATAATATCTTACTATTGTCATTGCATCTAAATAAGCTCCTTTCATATATCTTGGTCCTCCTACAAAACCACTATTTAATATAATAGGTTTTCCTATTCCATTTGTTACTTCTTCATCTATTACTTGTTCTCTTCTTCTCTGATTGTATTGTCGTAATACATTATAAGATTCTGCTCTTAATTTTGATTGATTCATTTCTATAAATGATAATCGTTGTTCTTCTATTTTAGAATAAGCATCTACAATATATTGTAAGAATAATTTTCCTCCTGATAAGAAATAATTCTTATTAGGAAATGATCTTGGAAAACAAAGAAAAGAATAAAAATCTTTTAAAGTGAAAGATGATTTCTCATATACAGGATTTCCTATTAAATCTATAGGATATCCTTCATTATTAAATTGTTGATAATTAGCTAATAAAGTAATTGATTTTGAAAAATCATCATGAGTTTGTCTTGAAGACTCTCTATCATCATTATCTATTTCATCTTCTTCATTATCTAATAATTGATTTCTATTATTATATCTACTATTTCTATTTGATTCTCTTTCTATTTGTTCTACTTGAATGTTAGTATTTTCTATTGTATTTGAATTGATTTGAGAATGTATTTCTATATTATTATTTCTTCTTGGAATATAATTAGGATTTCTTCTTAACTCACTTTTAGATGCAAGAATAAATAATGGAATTCCTGTTGGATAAAATATAGGATAAACCATAGGATCACAAAATGGATTATCATATTTCATTCTTGTAAAATGTTGTCTTATTTCTTCATTCATATTCATATGATTTGTATTATTATTATTAAGATGAATTCTTGGATAGCATCTAAATTCTGTATGAGGAAATGTTTCCATAGAATTAATAGGAACTATAAGTGCTATTTCATGAGAAGCAGAAGGAGTATTATATCTTCTTTGATCATCTGACTGTAATGTTTTGAATTTTAATGAAACATCTACTTGTGATATATGAAGATTATTATTATTAGTTGTAGCAGTAGTTACTTCTTCATGTAATGTCTTAAAAGCATTCATTAATTCATTATTTAATAATGAATTATGTAATACTCTCATTATTTCTGTATTTAAATTATCATAATATTGATTATTTGATCGAAGTTGAAAAGCTTCTTCTTGATCATAAATATATATTTGATTATAATTAGGAGTAATACCTTCAGGAGGATATAAATCAGCCATAGAATGATATATATTTCCATGTACTTTATAGAAATATATTCCATTATTATCTAATCTTGTTTGTGTATCAGTACATGACATAGAAGCAAAAGCTATTGAATTATTATATCTACGAATATCTTTCTTAAATTGTTTTGAAGAATCTGTATTATCATTCAATAAATTTTGTATTGATATATCTGGTTCTGATAATGAACCTAAACGAACTTTTCCATTACGACAACAACCACTATATTGACTATTCTTTAATAAAATATTCTCTTCTGTGTCAAGTGTCCATTGTTTCCTTCTTTTTATATATATTATTGTATTATTTATTGTGTCATTATAAGAATTTGAAGGTTCTTCAAAAAATGTTGTATCATAGTTTATAGTCCAAACAAATTTGTTTCTTTCATGTTCAAAATGTAAAGCATTACAACATGAACATTTAAATATCATTTTACCCAAATCATAATAGTCATACTTATTATCATTTTCATCAATTATTTGATATGAGCTTCCTATATATAAAAGAATAGTCAGATATTTGTCAAAATTCGAATATTTAGTAAATCTATTACTATTAATATTCATACTTATTGGAGAAAATGCCAGAATATCTCTTCTTGTAAAAATTAAAGTGTTTAATTCATTGTTGTTGTCTAGAAATATATCTATATATTATTATTTATAATTCATATTTTTATTAAAAATATAATATATATTTATATCAAAAAATTTATTATAAACACAAAAAGATAATTAAGGTTGTAATTACCTGATAAATTTTGATTATTATCATCATTAGTTAATTGTTCAATAATTTCTTGATTATTTATTATGTAATCATCGTTTTGTTCACTTAGTGAATTTATACTGTTAGCAATATTCTCTTCGTTTATATTATTATTATCCAATTCTATTAAGTTATTTACACTATTAGGTACTATTATTATCCCATTTTCAACGTCATTTATTTCTATCATATTTTCATCATTAATAGTTACTTCAGAATGATCATTAATATTAGATGTTGTTATGTCATTTAAGTTCCTAGAAATACTATTATTCATATCAATAATATCCATGTTATTATATAAAGCAAGTGTTTCGTCATTGGTTATTGATTCAGATGATGATTTATCACTATTTTCAATTATACTACTGTTTGTGATATTTATATCTTCCAAATGTACTGTCAAATTTAAATCATAGGAATCAATAATGTCATTATAAGTTGGAAAAGTATTATTTTGTGAGTTGTTACTATTAATAGTTTCTTTATCCTGATTTAAATCTTCAACATTTTTTTCATCATGAAAGTCATCATCAATTAAATCGTGTATACCATTATTAATTTGGAACTCAAAGTTATCAGTAACATTTTTGTTAAATTCAGTGTCATCATTGTTTTCGATTACCGATTGATAATCAGAACAAATACATTCATTGTCATCTGTTTTATTGAGATTAGATACTATAAAATATTTTTTATCATTTCTATTATTATTGTATTCATTTGAATCTCTATTAGTTAAGCTAGGTTCATAATGTGTTAAACTTCTTTGCAATATCTCTTTATTACTCATTAAATCAGGGAACAACTGTGTCGATAAAACATGTTTTTCAGTATCATTAATTGATATTTTTTTGTTTTTATTTTTTTCACCTATATATATTATTGAATAGTCTAAAAATATTGTTAAATGAAAGAAAAATCCTAATAAAAAGAAAAAAATAGTAAAACATGTTAAAAACTGACTGTGGAAATTATTATATAAACATTTCTTATGTTGTAATATATTTTTAATGTTTTAAAAACTAAAATTTTATTCATTAATTTAAAAAACAATCATTTAATTTGAAAACATTCAAAAAAAAAAGGTTAATAAAAATAAATATAGAAAATAATTAATTAATAATTAAATAAATAAAATTATAATATGAAATATATATTTAATTAGTACATACTATCAGAGTCACTATTCTCCAAAAATGTTTTCAAAAGTTTTGCTTTCATATCATTTCTTGCTGTTCTTTTTATTGTTTTATTATCTAAAAAAAAAGAATATTAAGAAATATAATAAAAATATTAAATTATATCAAAATAATATATATATATATATACTATCGATCTTTGATTCCAAAGTGGAATCATCATTTGATCTAAAACTGAATAAAGAGCTTTGATTTCTAAGTATTATTTCATTTGTGACATTCCCATGATTATTCTCATTAAGAGAATCTAAAGAAATATATAATCATAAAAATAATCATTAAAATAATCATTAAAATAGTCATAATCATAATAATCATGGAAATAATAATGAAAAAAGTCTTAAAAATAATCATTAAAATAGTCATAAAAATATCCATAAGAATAGTCATAAAAATAATTATAATAGTCATAATAGTCATAATAGTCATAGAAATAATAATAATAAACCAACATATTCATGAAACATTATATATATATATTACTATATGAAATTAATGTTATTACTTACCTGAATTTGTAAAGCCAAAAACCTTCGATAAAACTTCTAGAGTTTGTGGAATTAAATCATTAAGTATTTCTTTAGCTAGAATAATACAAAAGGATAACAATAATAATGAATACATAATATATATATTTATATATGTATACAATAATGCATCCCACTAACGCTCAGCATAGTACTTCTATCGAATTCTATTCTATTTGTTGCATTTTTATAGCCTATAAAAAATAAATAATTCATATAAAAAATATATATATATACCTTTGTTAGATATACTAACACCATATTTTGAGAAATTCTTCGTATTCAGATTAGTATTACAATTTTGGTTTGATATATTTCCATATTTGTGTTTCTTTGTTTTTTTATGTTTCTTATTTTTCTTTTCCGCCGATCCATCTTTCGCTGAATTAATATCCTTAATTTAGTTCTGCAAAAGTACGGTGTCTCACACAATTTCACCTTTATTGACTTTATTATTAACTTTTATAAAATAAAAATAACATCATAAAATCCGGAACACAATTCTAAAAATGACTGTTAAAAAAATTTTTCGAAAATTCTAAATTTCTGGCTAAAAAACGCAAAAAACCATTTTCGCACAAAATTTTAACCAAAATTATTGGATTATTTTTATTTTATCCAATATTTTTCATTTTTAGAAAAACACTTATTTTTCGTTTTTCATTTTTTATTGTTTTCTTATTTTTCCTATATCTATTCACATACTCTATATTTATTTTTATAAAATTGACTTTTATTGACGGGTTAGTCTTATAAATAGTTTTGACGGGTAAATTTGTTTATATTTACAACTTGACAACATATCAATACACACATTACTAACTTTAAACTCTAAAATGATTACATGCGTAATGTAGATGACTTTAACTACTCTGAAATAGCAATAATTCCTTTAAATAACGACAAAAGACAAACTGATATCCAACACATTCCTTCTTAATAAACTTATTTGAGCTTTAATGTATTTAGTTAACTCTATATCTGTCATAAATATGTTTTATATTTTAATTATATCTTTTAATAAGAAAATATTTGTTTTTAAAAATTTTTCATCTTTGATACCCAATTTTGTTATCATCAGATCTCAGTCAATATTCAATATATAATAAAAATAAAAGCATATTTGTAAACAAGACAACCTAAATGTCATCCGTTTTTTATATTTTTGTTTAATATTTAATATTGACCGAGATATGTTAATTTATATGAAAAACATAAAAATGAAATTTTTCTAAAAATGGTATATTTTGTTATCATCAGTTCTCAGTCAATATTTTATAAAATAAAAAGGTTAAAGCTTATTTAGATATAGGACGACCTAAATGTCATCCGTTTTTGCCATTTTTTTAAAATATTAAAAAATGAAGTCACAGGAGACAATAGTTAAACTCAATAAAAAAATGACGTTCGAAATTTTTGTTAAAATTTTTTCATTTGTTTGTTGTCAATAATTTCATCATTTATAAATATATTTGATATTTGACTCTATATTGAATCACTAAATACCAAAATAAACATATTTTATTATTTTATTTTGTTTTTAAAAGACTTTGACAACAGATCACCAGACAATGTTAACTCAATAAACTCTTAAAACGTTTAGATTAGTGTTTAGAATCACTCATAGACACTGTATGTGACTTATTTACAAAAGTTAAGACAACATGTTGAACTGATACAGACAATGTTTGTTCTAAAAAGTAAGTTATCAGTCTTACTAAGTTGTAAATATCATAAATATGCTTTAAATAAATAAATTTGTTTTTAATTGTCTTTAATTAGTGAAATAAATCGTTTAAAAAGAAGAAAACATTTTTGATACTATAGTTTGTTTTGACAATTTCTCCATCAATATTAATTTTTAAAAAATAAATAAAACATATTTATAAACTAGATAACATATAGTTTATATATTTATAAAAATATTATCAAAATATAAAATAACTTTTGAGAAAAAAAATTATATATGCAAAACATAAAAAAATTATTTTTTGAAAAAAGGGTATACTTTATAACATTAATTTCTCAGTCAATATTTAATTATTTTATATAATTATAACAAATAAATATAGAGAATAAAACATATTAATAATATAAATTTTAATATTTAAAATTAATTAAGAAATGAGTTTAGTAGAGTCAATAGTATAACATGTTAAAAAACTGAAAATTGAAAAATGATTTTTCTAAAAATTTTCCGAAAGTTGACAAATCAAATTCATATTTGACAATTAATTTTTACATATTTGAAAACTAGACATTATATGTATTGCATATCTCTAAAAAATAGTCAAAATTGAGTTTGAGGAGTGTAGGAGTATATGCACATGTTGACTCATAACTTTGTAAAAAGTAGTTCAATATGTCCTAAACCACATATTAGGACAATTGTATAAATATTATTACTTTATAATGAGTTTAAAGTGTAAAATAATTTTGAATTGTCTGTTTGACTGTCTTAAGTGAAGAGATTCAATACACTTTTTGTAAAAATGAGTATTAGAGTGTTTAATGTTTATAATAATTAAAGAATTGTTTGAAATAAAGGTGGTTGTGTGTTTGACCAAAATGTTAAAATGAGTCTATTTTTCCAAAATGGTTGTAATAAGTATGTATAGAGTGTTTTTAAATTGTTTTATATTAAAATCTACAATAAATAAATATTTTAAGTTGTTTAAAAAATTATTTTTTTAGAATTACAATAGTTAAGTCAAGAGATTCAAGTTACCTTTTATTAAAATAATAAATAGACTTATTATAGAACATAAAATATTAAAAATTAGTTTAATTAAACATGGTTGACTGTTTGATAGGAATGTTAAAATGGGTAAAATGATTTTAATTGTTTCTAAAACAGTATAATACGTTTTTTTGTCACTAAATACAAAACTATTATAGTTTAAAGAATGTTTTTTGTCTTTCAAAAGAACTCATTTTTTGTAATTGTGACTTTAAACAAATGAAATTCAAGTTATTCTTTATAAATTAAAATAATAAATTAAATATATATGTATATTAATATAAAATTCGTTTTAATAAAAGTGAGTATATGTATTTCAAAATGTTATAGTTTTTTAGAGTTTTTTTATGATAACTTATTTGTTGTGTAAACTCTATTTTATAAACAATACTATAGTTTTTTAAGTATTTAAATATATTTACTAATGAAATAGAATGTAATCTTTATTTTATATATAGTTAATTTTTATTTTTTAATTTTCTTTTTATGAAACAATTATTGATAATATTAATAAAATATGAAACCATTATTGATAATATTAATAAAACAAAACAAAATTTGAAATAAATAATTTTTATATAATGAAAAGATAGTCTTTTTACAAATTATTTTTTTATGTTTATTTAGATTCAAGCGTAGGCTGGCGTAGCCAGTCGTGAAACGCTTGTTTTCATTAAGTTTATTATCAGAAGCAGAAGTAATATTAGAAGAATTATATATATCTTTTGAATTATTAGTAGTAGTATTAGTTACATCAGTAGCTTCTTTCCTTTCTTTTTGTTTAAAAGAGACATAATCTGATAAACTTAATATCTTTTTAAATTCAATTGGATTATCATTTTTATCGTCATTATTTATACCTATAATTTATAAGAATAATCAAGAGTTTTTTTAATATAAGATTTATATATATATATATTCATACCTATTTTTGTAGATGATTCAAGAGGAGGAGCAGAAGAAAAACTGTGAAGTACTGGATATTCATCTATATATTTATGAGAAAAGTAATAATAATTATTATCAAATATAAAAATTACCACAGTTTGATTGATCTATATCTATAAATTTAGAATGAACTATGGATATTTTCTTATATATATTTATATTTAAATAATATACCTAAATAATTTGTATCAACATTTAATTTTTCTTTATTCATTTCATTTGAATCAATACTGTTAGGGATATTATCTTCTTTATATCTATTATTATAACTTTTATCATGAATACCTATAAATATATGATAATTATTAATAATATATACATTACTATAAAAATATAAATATAGATATTTCACAATAATATTTTATATTTATATATAACAATAATTATACATATTTTGATAAATAAGAATATAATATATAATAATGATATAGAAAAATTGTAATAATACTATTTAAGAAATAAAGAATAATTATTACAAAATAATTATCACATAAACATAAATATATAATAATAGTAGAAATAAATAAAAATGTATACGTTGAGATGAATTTAATATTTGAGAAGAAACCATATTCGTATTACTTTTTTGTATATCTAAAATGAATTGATTTTACAATATATATATATATATATATATATATATATATATATATATATATATATATATATATATATATATATACTATTCAATGATGAAATGTTATTGGTTTTAGGTGCTTCTACAATGCTGTTTTTATTTTTAATACCTATATATTACAGTAATAGATATATCAGTATTAGAATATAAAATAAATAATTAATATAAGATATAATAAAAAAAAATAATAAATGAATAATAATATAGTTATATATTGAGTTAAATATTTAATGTAATCATTTTTATATTAATAGATATTTGCTTATAATGTATCGAGAAATAATACTAATAAAGAAATAAATTATAATAATAGAATATTATGATAGGAACAATAGTAGATATAATGAAAATAAATAACAATAGAATACTTTAGTAACAATAATAGAAATAATAATATGAGAATTAATAAACATATATTCTATTGTACATACTACTGGGAGTATTTGAAGGTTTATTATTGCCAAGTAACTCCTTATTTTCCTGAATATTTTTATCACTAACTGTACTATTGGTACATTTCTTGTTATTTAATAAATCATTGTTATTTGATTTTGATTTAATACCAATATCTTTTGAAGGCTTATTCAAATCCGAAATCTTTTTACTTACAGAATTATTTTTATTACCTAAATAATAATAAGAGTAGCGAGATTTGAAATTATACTTATATTATAATAGCGGATAATTAATGAAATAGTAAGAATTTCTAAAAGAAAGTAATCACAGTAAATTATATATACATTCTCGCACAGGTGAAAGATCAGGAAGTGATATAGGTTTATAATGTTTCATTTTTGATAATGGTAATGGAAGAATAAGTGACGATTCATCAATAGATTCTTTTGAAGAAGATAATAATTTATTTTGGTCTGCTTTTTTTTCTAAATATATATATATATATACAGTATTCATTTAATATAATATTTAAAAAATTATGATTATATTATTATTATATATAGTTTAGATATATTTATGATTAATAATGGTAAATACTTTCTATTCCCACATTTTCTACTTTATTTGTTGCTATAAATATATATATATATATATATATATATATATATATATATATATATATATATATATATATTACCATCTTTATTTGTAGCCATTAAATCATCTGTTGTCTTACTTATTTGTTCTAAGTAATAAGTATAAGAATAGTAATTATATATATAAAGTAATAACAAAGATAATAATAAAATAAAATATTGAAAATATATATATATAAAAAAATAAAATAAAAATAATATATAAAACATTGTTATTATCTTTATATGAATAATAATGTTAATTATAATTGACAATAATGAATGCAATATTAATAATTATTACAAGCGTTTCACGGCCTGCCTACGCAGGCCTACGCTTGAGTTTTATTTTAAAATATCTATTTTTAGTTTTTGGTTTTTAAGTTTTAACAAAACAATAGAATATTCTATATTTAACTTTTAAGACAACAAATAAAAATTGAAAAGAGAAAAATAATAAATAAAAACAAATATATAAACAGACAATAACAAATATAAAAGAAATCACAGAATAGAATAAAACAAATAAAACAAATAAAACGATAACTAATTTAAAACTCCATCAAAAATACAATTAGTCGTAAATACCTTATTAGGATAGTCTTTACTAAGATGTCCTTGATTATTATTATTACAATTTTCAGCATAAATATGTAAACCATTAAAAGAACGAACTCTACTGAAAGCAACATATAATTGGCCATGACTAAATACAGGTCTCTTTAAATATAATCCAACATTTTTAAATGTTTGACCTTGTGATTTATTAATAGTCATAGCAAAAGCTAATCGAACAGGAAATTGTTTTCTTCTCATCTTAGTAGGAAGTGAATCATCTGAAGTAATTAAACTGATTCTTGGAATAAATACAATATCTTCACCAGGTAATAAATTATCTGGCTTATTTAATAATTGAGCACGAATAACATTATTTAATGTTTCAAGAACAACTAATCTTGTTCCATTACATAAACCTTTCTTTATATTAAGATTTCTCAATAACATAATAATACATCCTTTTCTTAATCTTAATTTATGAGGAGGAAATCCTTGAGGAAGAAGAGTATTAAGAAATTCAGGAGAATAAGCAGCTCTTTCAGAATCATTAACTATTTCATCTTCTAAAGTATCAAAACTATAATATATTTTTTCTGATTCTGAAGAAGGTATTAAATCTAATACTTTCTCATTTATATCAAAAGTATCTTCATTCGTACAACATAAAATACAATTCTCAGATAAATCTTTTCTATGTTGTTCTGACAAAATATTTCTATTATGAAGTATATTCTCCCATATCTCTTTATATAAATTTTCTGTACTTATACATTGTGAAGGTATTTCTACAATATTATCATTCAAATCAGATTCATTATTTAATCGTTCACCATTTCCTACTTTCATTAACCATTCTTTAAAATCTAAAGCATCTCTATCTGCTCTCATATTCTGAACTAAATGACATTGTATAAAATTATTCCAATATTTAAATCTTTTCAAACATACACCAACAGTAGATGATTCATTTCCATTTTTAACTACTGGTAAACATTGTCTAAAATCTCCACCTAAAACAATAGTTTTACCAACAAAAGGATATTGAAGACATGGATCTTCAGAATCTATTGAACTAAATAAATCATGTAATAAATTATCAAGAACTTCTAAAGCATAAATAGAAGCCATAGGTGCTTCATCCCAAATAATAATAGCAGCTTTTCTTAAATCATTTGCTTTTGCACTACTTCTTGTTATATGTGAAATAGACATTTCATTTAGATCAAGTGGTAATCCAAATACAGAATGAGAAGTACTTCCTCCTGATAATAAAGTAGCTGCTATTCCTGTGAATGCAACAGCTAATACAGGTTTTTCTCTTGTACGAATCATCTTAATCAAAGTATTATATAAGAATGTTTTTCCAGTTCCACCAGGACCATCAATAAAGAACATATTATTATTATGAGGTTGAGTATTATTAACAGATACCATAATTCTATCAAATATTTCTTTTTGTTCTCTATTTAACATTTGATAATTTCTTTCTGCTTCTCTATGTGCAACATCAAAATCATAAAATTCTAATGTAGAAACACCACTATTAGGATTAAAATGTGATGTATATTGAATAGTAGGCATATTAGTATATTTACCTCCATTTGATTCTATTAATGTTTTGATATTATATAAAGCTCTTGGATAACAATAATTGATTACAATAGGATCTTGATCAATAATATCAGGATCAGTTGAAAGAGAATGATTAATACGTTCATTTATAGTAAAATGATCTATTGTATATTGATAATATATATCAGAAATCATTTCATATTTAAATTCATTCCATAAATCCATTGCTTTATCAGTAATATTATAATATACAAATAATAAAGCAAATACTAATCGTAATTGAGAAGGATGACAATCATGCATTACTTCATCTAATATATGTCTATATTCATTAGTATCATCTAATAATCCTCTTGCTATACATACTCCTTCATAAGTTGGATAAGGTAATTCTCCATCATACATTCTTAATGATTCAAAACTTGTTGGTCTATTTACATGAGTTAATAATAATTTTAAACAAAATGCTTCTTTATTAGTTGGATTTATATAAGGTATTCTTCCAAGTGTCTTCGAATTCTTTTGTCTTGGTTTCCATATATGTTCTCCTTTACACCATGTATAATATTGAGGAAACATATCATATGTCATAAACTCTGGTTCTTCTAAAGTAGGAACATATAAATGATTATTTAAATCATCATTTGCTTTGAAATATGCTTCTAACATAGATAATTTATTTCCTTGTATTTCTTCTGCTTGTTCTTCTGAACCATCTGTATATACTATATTCTTATCATTCTCATCATGAATCAATAATATTTGGACAGCTATATTTGATTGTACTATAGGAAATCCTAATATTCTCCAAACTGCTTCAGTTGATGATATATATCTTGCATCTAAATATTGTTTAACTTCATTATTATTCGTTTCATTTGAAGAAGCTGATAATTCAGCTCTCATTGAATCATGACCTTTTGTTGTATATTTATATAGATATTTTACTGTATGTAAACTATAAACTGCTTCAACATTAATATGTGCTTCTAATTTGAGTGATAAATATGGATTATATGGAACAACATATTCATTAGTAGCTTCTAAATCACCATTATTACGATGAAATACTACTTTTCTTCCATCATTTGGTCTAAAATATAAAGGATAAGAATCATTAGGAATTGTAGTACATTCTTGAAATGGTTTAGGAAATCCTTTCTTACATATTCCATGAGAATCTAAACATGGAGAATTAGACACATGAGGACCATGTATATTCATTGTACTTACTATTTTAAATAATCTAGGATTCTTTTCTTCATCAGGAAGATAAGCACATATAATAGAATCAAGTTCATTAGTATCATGTATTTTATCTTGTTGTTCAACATTCAATAAGATATGAGCATGAGGTAATCCTCTCTTTTGAAATTCAACAGTATAAGTAATAGCTTGTGCTTTACCAAATACATTCTCATCTTTTAATAAATGATATAAATATTTCAATTTAATTGCAAATACTCTACAAACTAAATCAGGTCTTTCCCATGCTTCTTGATTAGGATATAAATTATCTACTATTTCTTTCCATTTTGGATTACATGTAAAAGTAATAAAATAATCTGGTTTACCATAATATCTTACTATTGTCATTGCATCTAAATAAGCTCCTTTCATATATCTTGGTCCTCCTACAAAACCACTATTTAATATAATAGGTTTTCCTATTCCATTTGTTATTTCTTCATCTATTACTTGTTCTCTTCTTCTCTGATTATATTGTCGTAACACATTATAAGATTCTGCTCTTAATTTTGATTGATTCATTTCTATAAATGATAATCGTTGTTCTTCTATTTTAGAATAAGCATCTACAATATATTGTAAGAATAATTTTCCTCCTGATAAGAAATAATTCTTATTAGGAAATGATCTAGGAAAACAAAGAAAAGAATAAAAATCTTTTAAAGTAAAAGATGATTTCTCATATACAGGATTTCCTATTAAATCTATAGGATATCCTTCATTATTAAATTGTTGATAATTAGCTAATAAAGTAATTGATTTTGAAAAATCATCATGAGTTTGTCTTGAAGACTCTCTATCATCATTATCTATTTCATCTTCTTCATTATCTAATAATTGATTTCTATTATTATATCTACTATTTCTATTTGATTCTCTTTCTATTTGTTCTACTTGAATGTTAGTATTTTCTATTGTATTTGAATTGATTTGAGAATGTATTTCTATATTATTATTTCTTCTTGGAATATAATTAGGATTTCTTCTTAATTCACTTTTAGATGCAAGAATAAATAATGGAATTCCTGTTGGATAAAATATAGGATAAACCATAGGATCACAAAATGGATTATCATATTTCATTCTTGTGAAATGTTGTCTTATTTCTTCATTCATATTCATATGATTTGTATTATTATTATTAAGATGAATTCTTGGATAACATCTAAATTCAGTATGAGGAAATGTTTCCATAGAATTAATAGGAACTATAAGTGCTATTTCATGAGAAGCAGAAGGAGTATTATATCTTCTTTGATCATCTGAATGTAATGTTTTGAATTTTAATGAAACATCTACTTGTGATATATGAAGATTATTGTTATTAGTTGTAGCAGTAGTTACTTCTTCATGTAATGTCTTAAAAGCATTCATTAATTCATTATTTAATAATGAATTATGTAATACTCTCATTATTTCTGTATTCAAATTATCATAATATTGATTATTTGATCGAAGTTGAAAAGCTTCTTCTTGATCATAAATATATATTTGATTATAATTAGGAGTAATACCTTCAGGAGGATATAAATCAGCCATAGAATGATATATATTTCCATGTACTTTATAGAAATATATTCCATTATTATCTAATCTTGTTTGTGTATCAGTACATGACATAGAAGCAAAAGCTATTGAATTATTATATCTACGAATATCTTTTTTAAATTGTTTTGAAGAATCTGTATTATCATTCAATAAGTTTTGAATCGATATATCTGGTTCTGATAATGAACCTAAATGAACTTTTCCATTACGACAACAACCACTATATTGACTATTCTTTAATATAATATTTCCTTCTGTGTCAAGTGTCCATTGTCTTCTTCTTTTTGTATATATTATTGTATTATTTATTGTATCATTATATGAATTTGATGGTTCTTCAAAAAATGTTGTATCATAGTTTATAGTCCATATAAATTTGTTTCGTTCATGTTCAAAATGTAAAGCATTACAACATGGACATTTAAATATCATTTTACCCAAATCATAATATTCATACTTATTATTATTTTCATCAATTATTTGATAAGAGTTTCCTATATACAAAAAAAATAGTTAAATATTGATGATTGATTGAAATTATTACTATTATTTTATTTTTATATACTTAGTATTGATGAACATATTATATTTGGTAATGGATATATTGTTATATCTTCTATTTGTTGACTGTTGTTGTTTATTTCTATAAAAATATATTATATAATTTATTTATATGAAATATTATAGAATAGTATATACGGGTATTGTCATCGATAAAAAGTGATATATTAATATTAGAATCAATATATTGTTGATTAACATTATTATTTTGCAAAACATTCATAATCTGATCATTATTAGAATGAGAAGGGTCGTCATAGTCAAGTTGTGTTACAATAATAGTATTATTTACTGTTTGAAACTGTTCTGAATTATCAGCAATATTTTCTTCATTTTCATTATTAATTATATTATTTTCTGTCTCATTTATTCTAGTTTCAATTGTTATGTTTTCATTTATATCTATATCTTCCATATGAAAAGTTAAATTTCCTATATTTTGCTCAAAAGGATTAATCAAAGAATTGTTTTGTGAATTACAATCACTCAATTCAATTTGTTGTGATTCACTATTAATAAAAGTCATAAAATTATTACAATTTATGGCATCCTGTGATTCAACTTCAAATTGATCATGATTAAAAGTAATATTATTATTATTACAATAATAGTTTTGATTTGCCAGATAAATATTATTAGAAGTGTTTTCATTTATTTCATTGTAAAGATTATTATCAATGATTTCATAAACAGATTTATCAGAATCGATGGATATTGAGTCACTATTAATAGTGTTGCTATTTATGTTAGTATCATCTGCAATCATATTGTCATTACTGAATACTTCTTTTACCGACTGAATAACATTATTTTTACCTGTAGAATGTTTTGAATTTAAAATTTGCTCTTGTATAATATTATTTTGATTTTGTTGTTTAAAAACTATAAAGGAATTGGTTATTAAATAACAGTAGTATAATTATTATTTAAAAAAGTAATAATATAAAAAAAACATAGAACTAAAATTCTTTCGTAAAATTTTTAGATTTATCAAATATTATTTTTATGTATTAGAATTATTATGTTGATCACATCTGTTCAGTGTTTAAATAAATAATAATAAAACAAAACAAAATAAAAAAAATTATCATAGAATTGTTTATAATAGATCAGAATAAAAAAGATATAAAATTAGAATAAAAGCATATTAATCAGGATAAATAAATGAATAATGAATAAACAATATATATAATATATATAATATATATAATATATATAATATATATGTTATATACTACTATTATCAGATTCAAAGGAAGAATCAGAATCTTGATCATTTAGCAGCTGAATAATTTTTGATAATTTATCCAATTTTGATTTTCTTTTTTTAGGTTTGGTTACTATATAAAATATAATTAATACAAAAAAATAATCATAAATAATTATATACTATTTTTATTATTATCTTCTGGCTTCTTGTCCTCATTTGCCCTAAGACTGATAACAGAACTGTTATTCATAAAATGAATATCAGTTTTTGCTGTATCGGCATCATTCTTTCCATTTGCTAAATATATATATATATCTAATAAGTATAATAGGTATTATATAAAAAATAAAAATATTTATATTTACATACCCAAACTTACAACACTGAAGGTTTTTGATATAACATCTAATAGATTGGGTAGATATTCTTCAATAATATCTTTAGCTATATTGGAAAGAATAATATAAGGAATACAATAATATATATAAATACTTTGATGAAGACCACTCACAGATAAAAGAGTACTCTTATCAAAAGTTATTGATGTATTAGTATTCTTATAGCCTATACATATAGTAAAATTATATCTATATGTATAGTAATAGTATATATACATATATATATATATATATATATATAGTAATAGTATATCTATATGTATAGTAATAGTATATATATATTTATAGCATACCTTTACCAATAATATTGAAACCATGATTAGACCCATTTTTCCCATCAGCATACTGGTCATTATCATTAGTTTCCTTGTTGTATTTTATCTTTTTAACAAAACCGTTTTCATCTTGATTATTATATAATTGACCTTTAGGAGGAGAAGAAAAATGAAATGATTTGTCTGAATCTATTTATAATAAAAAAAAATAGATATATAAAACATATATAATTATAATACAATATAATAGATATTACTAACTAATTATATATAATAATTTTCATTATACATAAAATTGAAATATATGTACATTATATATATATATATATATTATATATCTAATCTGCTTATATAAATAAATAATTGCTACAAAATTAGGAATAAAATATACCCAATATTCCTGAATCAGATGAAGAAGATGTATATTTCTTATTATGATCAAATACTTGTTTTTCTATATAATGATATAATGGGTAGTATAATTTTAATTTATAGAAATTAAACATGATAGAGAAATATAAAATAATTAATAAAAAGAAAAATAATATCTTTTTATATTAGTATAAGATAAGTAAATACTCAGAAAATTATTATTATTTCTATTCTTATCCGCATATGTAACTGGAGATTGACTATTATCTAAAAATTATATACAAATGATAAGCATAAGTATAATAATACATATAGTATAAAAATTATTGGAGACAAATTATATAATAATAATACAATAAATAATATAGTTACAATTTGAGTGTCCACTATTGTTATTAGCATGTGTACAACTCTTTTCATGTTCATGAAATTCTATAAAAGATAAACAAAACAAAAAGAAATATAGGCAATATAAATCATAGAATAGAATAGAAAGATGAGAATCTAAATACCTTTATCATCACATTTTGAATATAAACGTGTAGGGGCTATAAAAAACAATTAAAGAAAATATAATCAAATTAAAAATAAAATACTTAAAGAAGGTAAAGCAGATAATATGGTGAAGGTATCTGATTTATTTTTTAATGGCTTTAGTTTACAATCTAAATATATAAGAATTATTGATTAATAGTAGTTACTTAATAGAAGATAATATATATATATATATATATATATATATATATATATATATATATATTAATAATTCAATATTTATTATTTTATTTTAATATAATAATAATATCAGTATTTATGGTTAAAAATTAATTATATATAAACAGATTTATAGATATATGTAGTAGTGGAATAAGGTCTATAATTTATTTATACCATTATGTAAGTGTTCATCAATAAAAGTATCTAAGAAAAGTGATAACATATTATAATATATAAAAATACTTTTATTATTAGAAATACAACTTGATAGATTAGTTTTATCCAGTAGTTTAACTTCGGCTTCTATATATTAAAAAATTTATATCAAATATTTTTAATTAACATGATATAGAAAGATATAAGTTATATATTTATTATACCTTTAGAATGAATAGTTTCGCAATCAACATCAATAATTTCATTATCTGTTCTTTTTGGTTCTGTTTCTATTATAAAAATAGATATATGAAAAATATTCAAAACATATATATATAATATATATTTATTTCAATACCTTGACTTCTGTGACTTAATACTTGAATAGAATTGATACTGAGGTCTGTATTATCTATTATAAAACAAAAATTAAATTATAAAGGCATATATATATATATATATATATATAGAAGTTACAATAGTTATTTTTGTTTCTAAATATATTAAATATATATTTTGAAAATTAAAATACCTTTAGTATTGTTATCTAAAATTTTAGAATTAAAAGAATTTTCTATAACTATATATAAATAATATAAATCAATAATAGATTATAATATACCCTTATTATCCTTTTTATTGTCACATAAAGAATCATCTATATATAATATATATAATATAATATAATATATATATATATATATCTACTCTCAGTATTTGTATACACTGGAATAGAATTAGTACTATCATCTATATATATATATATATATATATAAATATAAAGAACCATTTTATAATAGATAGTATATACCTTTAGATGAATTATTCGTAATTTTAGATAGAGTATCTTCTAGAAAGTGAATAATAATAACGAATATATATAACATACTATCACTGATTCTATTAGGGGAAGAAAGGTTATTAACATCTTCTATATATTTATATATAGTTTCTTTTTCAAATAATAAAGTACTTTTATCATTTTTGTTGTTCTTGGGTAACTCAATACTTTCTATATAAAATAATTTTACATTATATAGATTCATAAATATTTTAATACTTTCATTGTTATTATTATTGATTACTTTAAAACATGAAGAATTTTCTATATAGAAAGAAATTATGTTTATATAATATTGACATAATATAATAATAATATATTATATGAAATATTTTATATATTTTACTAAGAAAAATTCTTTTATTTAAATAAATACCTTTTTCTAAAGGAGGAATGTTTTCTGGAACTGGTATTGATTCAACATGATTTATACCTATTATAATATGTTATAAGGATACTACAATGATAAATGAATACTCTCAGAAGTCTTGTCAACAGTTATTGTTTGAATATTTATTGATTCTTTAGATATAGAATCATCTATAAAAATATGAATAACTATAATAATAACAATAGTAATAAAAACATAAAATATTATTTATATTTAATATTGAAAAAGTTTAATATATAAAAAATAGTTGATTGCGATAGTGAAAAGCTATATATACCTTTGTCTGTGTTACAAAGAGACTTCTGAGAAAAATTAATTTCTGAAATGGAAACATTTTGTTTACTTTCTAAAAAAAATAATGGTTTTCATATTTATTATTTACTTTCACAACTGTTAATAACTACTGGAGACCCGTCATTAGTATTGCGAGAATCTAAATAGGAATCATGATCAAAATTTTTAAATATGTATAGAAAGATTTCATTCTATACAAAAAAATACCTTCATCTATAAGACTACTTTGACTACTTATGTCCTGGTCTATAGTTAAACAGAAAATAGTATATTTATAGAATGAATGAGTTAAAAAGACAATATAAGAAAACCAACTTTGAAAACGTCTCTTCTGCATTTTCTTTTTTTGTTGAATCTTCTTTTGATATGCTTTATTATAACTATTCATACATAAATAAATATGAGTGATCTTTTCTTATTTTCATATACAATTATTATTGATAAACGGGGAAAAACAAAACTTCAAACAATAATTTAAATTATTCACAATTATTTAAACTGACTTTCTTAAAAAATTTAAAACTTGTTTTTTTTCAATATTAATTTTTTAAGTTATCTATTGTCACTGTTGATTTTCTTAACGTTAACAATGATGTCTATGAATCTATGATGGTTATCAACTAATTGCTATTGCTATCCTAGAATAGTATGTCAAAATTATTGATAAATATTAGTAACTTCTGTAGTAGAATGAGTTAGTATTGTTCTACTGCTTAAAAAATTAATTCAGAGTTTGTCCAGATGTTCATAATTATTTGTTATTGATGTTGTGTTAATTCTGTATCCAAAATGATGTATGAAACTCAAGCTGTGATTTAGACTTCATGAACGTTTTCCTTATTTTGATTTTCTTCTTCTTCAGTGGTTAGATGTAGATGTTTTGTCAGTTTTACTAATTGCTATTTATTTATTTTTGTTATTTTTATTCTTTAGATTTGATTATTTAGTCTTTATTTATTAGTCTTTTACTTTATCACGTTTGATTTTTTTGTATTTTTTTATTTATGATTGTTTCTTCTTAATCATAATATTTTTTTGATTTAGTAGCTATTTTTGTCTATCGTTGAAATTTTTTATAATTATTGATTGTATTATTTCTGTATTAATTATTAATTTATTCTTTATTAGTTTTATCATCTCATTTATTATTGTTTTGATTTTAAATGGCTATCAATTAATTTATTTAGATCTTCTATTTATACTACTCATTAAAGATGTTGTTATTGAGTATTTATTAGTATATGGTTGTACTGTTTTCTAATTTTATTTGATGCTGTTTTTTCTATATATTTATTATTTAGTATTTATTTCTTTATCTATATTACTTTTTATAAATATATCATTTGGCTGTATCTATGCTCAGTATGGGAGCAGTAATTTTATTATGAATTACTATCAGGTTCAAACCCTGATATAGATTACAAAATATTGTTTTACAGAATCTAGATATTTATATATTATTCATATTGAAGATTTTCTCTTAATTCGGTAATTATATGTATATTATTTTATACAATAATTTATGAAATGAACTTCTCACTAATGTCATAATTTCGAATAAATATTTCTAGGTCTTAAAAGTAGTATATTTTTCAAGATCAAACTGAATGGGCAGATAAAAGAGTGTTATTCTTTTTTATTTATTTGAATATAAACATTAAAATGAGTATTCTATTAGAATCAAGAAAACATGAATAAAAATTTTTAATATAAAAAGTCAGAATTCATTAATCTTCTACTTTACGAACATAAACTTATATAAAGATATTCAAATAATACAATATAAAAAGAAATATTTAACAGTAATTAATAACTTTTTTAAGTAATAAAGACATCTTAACGATTTGTTTTTTCAATTTGTGTATTTCTATATAGTAATGTTGTAACAAAACAGCTACACTAACAATTTCAAACGAATTTTTGTTAATCATGTTATAAATAATTGAAAAATTCTTGACAATCAATAAGAATGATAAGTGTTTATGACCCCAAGTAAATTTATATATGTAAAAAAAACGTTTTTATATCATATATACAATGACTTTTACGCGATTGGAATATATTTATAAAGATATGGTCAATTTCAAAATTTGTCTATTTTTTTATCACGTTTATTTCAACAATTGTAGTCGTACTAAGACTCAATTAATACTTTTATATTCATTTCTACAAAAATTGTCTTGAATCTCTTGACATAAGACAGTCAAACAAACAAATTACTACTTTTTTACGACATAAACATACCGTAAAAAGCTAATATTAGTGATTTGTATTAAATATGATATTTATGACATGAATAACAGTGTTTTTTAAAATCATGAGCCAACATTTCCATTTACTCATTCACTCTTCAAACTTTTTTTTGACAGATTTTTTTAGAAATGCAATACACATAACGTGTAGTTATCAAATATGTAAAAATTAATTGTCAAATATGAATTTGATTTGTCAACTTTCTGAAAATTTTGAGAAAAAAGATTTTTCAATTTTCAGTTTTTTAACATGTTATACTATTGACTCTACTGAACTCATTTTTTTATTAATCTCAAATATTAAAAATTATATTATTAATATGTGTTATTCTCTGTATTAATTTGTTAAAATTATTTAAAATAATTAAATATTGACTGAGAAATTAATGTTATAAAGTATACCCTTTTTTCAAAAATTAATTTTTTTATGTTTTGCATATATAATTTTTTATCTCAAAAGTTATTCTATATTTTGATAATATTTTTATAAATATATAAACTATAGGTTGTCTAGTTTATAAATAAGTTTTATTTATTTTTTAAAAATTAATATTGATGGAGAAATTGTCAAAATAAACTATAGTATCAAAAATGTTTTCTTCTTTTTAAACGACTTATTTCACTAATTAAAGATTTTTAAAAACTAATTTTCTTATTTAAAGCTTATTTATGACGTTCACAACTCATAATGACTGATAACTTACTTTTTAGAACAAACATTGTCAGTATCAGTTCAACATGTTGTCTTAACTTTTGTAAATAAGTCACACAAAGTGTCTATGAGTGATTCTAAACACGAATTGAAACGTTTTAAGAGTTTATTGAGTTAACATTGTCTGGTGATCTGTTGTCAAAGTCTTTTAAAAACAAAATAAAATTGTAAAATATGTTTATTTTGATATGTAGTTTTTGAATATAGTGTCAAATGTCAAATATGCTTGTTAATGATGAAAATATAAACAAAAAACAAATGAAAAATTTTTGAGAAAAATTTCAAAAGTCTTTTCTTTATTGAGTTTAACTATTGTCTCCTGTGACTTCATTTTTTAATATTTTAAAAAAATGGCAAAAACGGATGACATTTAGGTCGTCCTATATCTAAATAAGCTTTAACCTTTTTATTTTATAAAATATTGACTGAGATCTGATGATAACAAAATATACCATTTTTAGAAAAATTTCATTTTTATGTTTTTAATATAAATTAACATATCTCGGTCAATATTGGATATTAAACAAAAATATAAAAAATGGATGACATCTAGGTTGTCTTGTTTACAAATATGCTTTTATTTTTATTATATATTGAATATTGACTGAGATCTGATGATAACAAAATTGGGTATCAAAGATGAAAAATTTTTATAAACAAATATTTCTCTTTTAAAACATATTATTAAAATATAAAACATATTTATGACGGATATAGAGTTAAATAAATACATTAAAGCTCAAATAAGTTTATAAAGAAGGAATGTGTTGGATATCAGTTTGTCTTTTGTCGTTATTTAAAAGATTTATTGTTGTTTCAGAGTAGTTAAGGTCATTGTCATGACAACTGAAACCACTTTAGAGTTTATAGTTAGTGATCTGTGTATTGATATGTTGTCAAGTTGTAAATATAAACAAATCTACCCGTCAAAACTATTTATATAACTAACCCGTCAATAAAAGTCAATTTTATAAAAATAAATATAGAGTATGTGAATAGATATAGGAAAAATAAAAAAACAATAAAAAATGAAAAACGAAAAATAAGTGTTTTTATAAAAATGAAAAATATTGGATAAAATAAAAATAATCCAATAATTTTGGTTAAAATTTTGTGCGAAAATGGTTTTTTGCGATTTTTAGCCAGAAATTTAGAATTTTCGAAAAATTTTTTTAACAGTCATTTTCAGAATTGTGTTCCGGTTTTTATGATGTTATTTTTATTTTATAAAAGTTAATAATAAAGTCAATAAAGGTGAAATTGTGTGAGACACCGTACTTTTGCAGAACTAAATTAAGGATATTAATGATATATATATACTCTCTATAACATGACTGTTTTCTTGAGTTGACAATTGACTTATAGATAGAATCATTGAATCCATTACTATATAATATAAAAAATAAAAATATTTAAAACATTCGTGTTGTTAAAAAAATTATAATAAAGAAATAAAATATATATACCTGATGCAATTGTTGCAATATTGCTATTGTTACGTTTAGCTTCACTCCCAGTTGGACTTTGAGCTGCATTGTCTATAGATGTTAAGTACCTATCATAAAATAATAAATATACCTTGAGACTCTAAATCTTCTGACTTCTTATTGTCCCTCTGTTTATCAATATTAACTGATTCTGCTGATTCTAAAGATACATTATGTATTTAGAATAATGGAGTATAAGAATATACCTTCAGTTGTTATTGAAACCTGAGATACATCTATTTCTTGCTGAGCTATATACATGTAAAGATAAAACATGAATATATTGATATATATAATAAAATATGTGACAGAATGGTAAGATATATAAGAAAAACATACAGCTTTGAGATCTGCGTTGTTGCATATCTTCTTTGTGTTGCTTTTTCTTTGAATACTCTTTGCCAAATGTCATGATAGCTTATTAATATATATGTTTTTCTTTGACAGAAGATATTATTTATAAGATAATAGTTCTTATATTCTTGTTAATAATAAATAATAGAGTGAAAAAATCTTTTTCCCCATGTTTTTGTTTTAGTAGATGACCTTCAAAAAACAAACTTTCAGCTGGAAGATCAGTTTTAAAATGTCTTTTCTTAAATAAATATTTCAAAAGAATATATCCATTTTATAAATCTAACACTGGTTTGATTCATGAAGTCAACAGAAGCAAATATAAAGGCATAGTAGTAGAAATTATGAACAAAATCCGCCAATTTGTTTGTATCATATCAAATAACTTTATAGCTTCAAATGGAAGCATGTAGTGTGTGTAAATCCTGATTGTGGTGAAGTCTAAATTTAGTTATAATTACTAAAACCGTATTTAGCCAGATTTTGAAAAGTATTGCTTTTTTAAAGTATATATATTTAGAATAGCATTATATTTACTCTTATTTTCTATTTGAATCGCTTTATCTATAGTAGATAAATAAAAACACGTAAATGAGTAAAGAATTGTCAGTATCATAAAATAAAAAGGACTTCCTACGTCATAGTAATCGTTTACAGCCATTGTAGTTTACTAAACTGAACAAACATGATGTTGACACATGTTATAGAATGCATTCTTATTTTTAAGACTGACTCAAACATGGTCATTGATATTAAATATGCTATAAAGTACTGCTGGTAATAGTTTGTTATTCACTTATGATTCTCATATATGGAATCACTTTTAATAAATAATAAATTGTAAAAATATATATATATTTGGGGTATCTATAATATTAGATAAGCAAAACCATTTATGTAATAAACGCTATAACTACAACCTAGTAGTTTTAATCTTTATTAATCAAAAGTATACACATTTTGACACATAGGTAAAAAAACAACCACGTTTATTTCCAATAATGTTTTGACTAATAACAGTATTAAACACTCTAATAATTAATTTTACAAACAGTGAATTGAATCTCTTGTTTTAAGGCACGTAAACACACAATTCAAAACTGTTTTAACCTTAAAATTTGATATTTAGACGTAATATTTACACATTAGACTATATGTATCCTTCAAGACATATTTGACTACTTTTTAACAACTTTAGAGCCAACATGTCCAGTTTGTCATTCACTCCTCAACTCCACTTTTGACTATTTTTTTTAGAAATGCAATACACATATACTCTAGTTTTCAAATATATAAAAATTAATTGTCAAATATGAATTTGATTTGTCAACTTTCAGAAAATTTTTAGAAAAATGATTTTTCAATTTTCAGTTTTTTAACATGTTATACTATTGACTCTACTAAACTCATTTCTTAATTAATTTTAAATATTAAAAATTAGAGGCATTGTTAGAAATACCCAAAAAATACCATAATTATTTTAACCTACCCAAAAAAAAAACGAATTGTTAGAAATACCCAAAAATATTCAAAATTTTTGTTAAAATACCCAAAAATTTTACAAAATTGTTAGAAATACCCAAAACTTTTTCAAGACTCTAAACGATTGGTACTTTGAAAACACAAATTTCTTAATAACCAATTAAAATTCTTTTTCTTTATTTTGTTAGAATTAGAAAAAAAACTCCAGAATATTTTTATATTTGATTTATTATATTTCACAAGTGAAGCTTATACTATGTAAGACATTAAAAAAATTTAATAAATTCTCATAATAATGAAGAAAAATAACTATCTAAGTTAAAACCAGCATTTCATTTTACATATTTTATATAATTGCTAGAATTTTTAAACTAAATATAATATAAATATTTCAGATACTTTTATCAATTGACTGGAGTCATTTATAATGTAATAATATATAGTACTGCTCTCAAATAAAGCATTTAGAAAACAACAATGCTAATTTTCCTGATTTTTTGGTGATTTTCCTCTATAAAAATAATATTTGCAGTTATAAATCACCAAAAAATACATTTATTTATTTTTCACTATATCTACACGACTAAAAAGTTAATTACTACAAATTGTCGGCAACTATGTCTGTATATAGACGAAAAACACATTTTCATTATTATTTTTTAATAATTAGACAATTGATTCAAGTCAGCCACAAGAAGATGTGGAAAATCGTTTTTGTATGAATAAGGTTGATTACAGTGACTTCAAAAATAGTGAAGAAATTAAGAAATTTGAAAATGAAGAAACATATGGAGTACAAATTATGTACGAAAATAAGTCTAAACTCAAAAGTGATGTCTCAATTCAAATGCAAAAGCTAGGATATCCAATTAAGGTTCAAAAATCAGAAAAAGGAAGAATTATTTACAAATGTTGTGTTTCCGATTGCCCGTTTATGCTTCATTTCCAAGGTGACGACGTTTCTGGATGGATAATGAAAAGATACTGTCATCATGACTCAACTGTATGTTATTTAATTAATTATTATAGTTTATACTTATTATTAATATAGAAATGCAATCGTTTTAATATGATTTACATTAAGCTTAACAAACAAAATAAAATAGATTATCAAATTATTAAGACAAGTAACTAAATATAAATATAATATATAATGTATATAATATTCTATTATATACAGTGATAAAAAATCGAATTAAAAATCATCAATTTAATATAAGGTATATATATATATCAATATATAAATTGTGAGAGAGAAATCTATACATTGAATAAAGAAGGAAAAAGAGGAAAATAAATATATAGAGAGAAAAAAATGAAATACAGTAGTATATGTATGTGAAAAGTGTTATATATTAATTCAATGTATGAGAGTAATAGAAGAAATATCCACCTATATATATAGAGAAAGGAAGATTATATAATATATACAGAGAGAAAGAAAGAAAGAAAAATTCTATTATATATATAGTAAGAATGAAAGAAAGAAACATTTATGAATATATAAAGAGAGAACGACAGATATATATATATAGAGAGAGAGAGAGAAAGCGATAGAAAAAAATATCTAATATATATATATATATTGAGAGAGTAAGAGATGGAAGAGATAGAGAGAGATGCATAGAAAGAAGCAAAGAAGAATATATATATATATATATATATATATATATATATATATATATATATATATATAGTGATATAAGTCTTAATCCAATGATTCTATCAAAAGATGCTAGTAATAGTAATGATCAAAATCATGAAGATGAAGCTGAGATACATGAAACTATCAATTTTACACACAATTCTCGGAGCTCAGATGCTAATTCTAATCCTACAAATACCCAAACTCTTCCTATCTTAGAAGATCCATTCATATCTAGTAAAAATTCTGAAATGGTCATAGAAGATATAAATAAATCAAAGGATAATAATCATGAAGATGAAGAAAGTAGAACAATTGATATAGAATTGAATATTGAAGATACATCAATAGATAATGTGTTTTCTTATGAAGAACAAAATGAAGGAATTACAGAAGATAGATTTAATAATATATTTAAAGATATTTCTGATAAATGTATATTTATTCAATATAAGTCACATAAATACAATCAAGATATAAGCTCAAATGATGTTGTGAGTTATTTAAAGGAAAATAATCTAGCCAAGTATTTCAAATCAATATCTCAGTTAAAACAATTCCTGGAGAAGAAGAATATCAGTGTTTCATATGAAATAGCAAGAAACGCCTTAAGAGAATTAGGTATTAAGTCAACTAATGACTATAGTAAAATACCATGTATTATAAAAAGTATAATAAGCAAAGAAAATTATGCTATATATGGTTGCCTCCCTCCAGGATATACATATAAGAATATTAATGCTTATCCTTCTTCTTCTTATATTCAATCTAATATAGATGAGAATATAGTAGATAATCATTTAGAACAAGATGAAACTTTCAGAGTAAACTTGGAAGATAGTGTTCTGAATTATTCTGAAAATGATTCAGTTTGTAGTGGAAATAATTCCAATATGAATATACATGAAGAAATAAACATGGATAGAGAATTAAACAAAGCAGTAGGGAATAATAAAGTAATAAGTCATGAGTTTCTATATTCTTTTGTATCTATTAAATCAAATATAGCATTATATAAGAAGGGAAATAAAGCAGTAATCTTTATGGATGGAACTCATATGTATATGAATGATCATATCATATTAACTGCTATATCCATTACTATTAATAGACAAATACTTCTTCTTGCTTATGGTATATATGCTGTAGAGTGTTTAGCTACCTGGAGTGATTTCCAAACTAATCTGAAAAAAGCACTTGAACTCATGTCATGTAAAACTACAAACATAACATTTTTCTCAGATATGGACAAAGGTCTCAAAGGAAGCCTAGGAGTAGTCTTTCCTGAATGCACATATATATCATGTGCATTTCATATTCTAAAGAAGATGACAAATGTGAATTCAAGAATAATAGGACTAATATCACAACTCATTCTAATTGATGATGAAGAAGAATTCTATAAGCTTATTAATGATTCTTCAATAACAGAGAACCAGAAGAAGCAAATACTCTCACAAAGGGGAAAGAATATGTATAATATAGATCTACCACCTCATGTATCCAGATATGGATACATTGCCTCAAGTTTGGCCGAGTCATTTAATAATCTTATTAGTGACATAAGAGGAATGTCTATACAGAAGGTATTGTTTGAAATCTATAATCATGCAATTAATTATCAACTGAAAATAAAAGAGGCACCTCATATATCATTCTTTCTTCCTTACTTTCAAAAAGAGTTTGATATGGCTGATATATTTGTTTCTAATGTGATATCATATAAGAGTATAAATAAGGGTTTATATAGACTAGTAATGGAAGAAGAAAACCGTGAATACATAATTAATTTTGAACAGAATACATGTTCTTGTTCAATTTTTCAATACCAAGGTTATCCTTGTATACATGCTATTCTTCTATATAAAAAGTATAATAGCAGTGTTTCGTATAATCAACAAGGAATTGACGATTTCAATACTATTGCCAAATACTTCATTCCATATAAGAACCATATGAATACTTATTATAATTATTATGTAGATAGGTAATGATATATATAATACATATTATATAAATATTTTTTTTTGTTATATATAGAAGAATAGATGATTCATGCTTGAAAGAAGAAAGTCACATAAATATTACAGGACCAAATAATCCAATTCGTAAATCAGGTCGACCATCTAAGTTTAACTATTCTCATATAACATCTTATTATCTGAAAAATAAGTATTGGAAAATAAAGAACAGTATTCCAGCTTTGGAGTGTTTGAATGAGTGTGCAGTTGAAGCTGAAAAAGAGAAATATGAAGAAACTGATATTGCCTCAATTCCTACACTTGAAGATGTAGAATCATCAGAATATAGTTCGAAGAGAAGAAAGTAGTATTTTTTAAATGATAAGTCTATGTATATACTTATTATAATCTATAATACATATTAATTTTTTTACATTCCTAATAATATAAAATATTTTTAATTAATCATATTTAATATAAATGTCTTCTTATTTATAAGATCATTGTTTTGTTATTGATTCAAATATAATATCATATATGTCGTTGATATTGCAGATATTCATATTAAAGAGACTAAGACTAATAAAAAAGAATACTCATCAACGGATATAAATCCAAAATGAAACCAGCTAGAGTAATATGTATTACAAATTATTGCATATGCAAATAAATGAAAGAGGACAAGAATAAGAAGGAGAAGGAGAAGGACAAGGACAAGGACAAGGAGCAGAAGAAGAAGGATAGGATAAAGATAAGAAGAAGGATAAGGATAAGGATAAGAAGAAGAAGTAGAAGGAGAAGGATAAAAAGGACAAAGATAAGGATAAGGATAGGAGAAAGAAATGACAAGAAGAACGATAAAAAAAGAGAATGGCAGAAATAAAAGAAAAAGAAGGAGAAGGAGAAGGAGAACAAGAAGGAAAATAAGAATAAACCAAGAATAAACATAATAAGGAAAACATCAATAGAAGGTAAGGATAAGTAGAATGAGAATGATTAGAAGTAGAAGCATAAGAATAATAATACGAAGAAGACGGAGAAAGAGAAGCATATGTGGGAGTAGAAGAAAAAGCATGTGAATAAAAATGGAAAAAGAAGAAACTAAAAAGAGAATAGAAGGAGAGGATCAAAATATGAATAAGAAGGAGAAGGATAAGAAGGATAAGAATGACAAAGAGAAGGAGAATAAGAAAGAAAGAACGAGAAAGAGAAGAAGGAAAAAATAAACAGAAGAAGAAAGAGAAGGAGGAGAAGAATGAGAAGAAAAAGAATAGGAAGGAGAATGACAAAAAAAAACAAGAATGACAAGAATGGCAAAAGGAAAAAGGAGAAGAAGACAAATTATAGAAGGAGGAGAAGAAGAAAAATTATAGAAGAAGGAGAAGAAGAAAGATTAAGAAGAAGGAGAAGAAGGAAAAGGAGGAATCAAAAGAAGGAGAAGGAGGAAGGAGAAGAAGATGAAAAAATAAAATTATAAGAAGAAAAAGTAGAAGAAGAAAGAGAAAGAGAAGAACCACAAAGAAAAGGGGGAGAAGAAAGAAATTATAGAAGTAGAAGAAGGAAAAGAAAAGAGAAAAAGGAGAAAGAGAATAAGGACAAGAATAAGGTAAAAGTAAAAGTAAAAGAATCAATAGAAGAAAAAGTATGAGAAGAAGAATATTGAAAAGGAGATAGAGAAGTAGACGAATAAGTTGAGATAAAATGAGAAAGAAGAAGAAATAAAAGTATGGTAGTAGAAACAGAAGTAGAAATAGGTAGAAATAGATGGAAAAGGAAAATGAGAATCAGTAGAAGAAGAAGAAGAAGAAGAAGAAAATGAGAAAGAGAAGAAGAAGAATGAGAAATAGAATATAGAAATGAAATAGAAGAAACAAGAATGAAAGAAGTAGAAGAAGAAAAAATAATACTAATAATACGAATGTGAATGAGAATAAGAAGAAGAAATAGAAGAATAGCAATAATGGAATGAAAATGAAAAAAAAAAGAAGAAGAAAGAGAAATAGAAAAAGAAGAACAAGAAGTAGTTGTAATAGAAATGGATGTAGAAGCATAAAAAAGTAGTAGAAGCAAAAGTAGGAGTAAGAGTTGAAGTTGGAGTACAAGCGAAGTAGAATAGAAATATAAGTAGAAATATAAGTAGAAGAATGAGAAGTAGTATTAGTAATAGTGTAGAAGTCGAAATGGAAGAAAAAAATAACAGTAAGTAGTAGTAGTAGAAATATGAGTAGAAGAACAAGTATAAATAGAAGAATAAAGGAAAGAAGGAAAGAAGCTGAAGTAGAAGAAGTATAAGGAAAAGAAGGTAAATATAAGAAGAAGAAGAAGAAGAAGAAGAAGAAGTATAAGGAAAAGAAGGTAAATATAAGAATAATAATAATAATAGTAAGGAGAAGTAGTAAAAAAGAAGAAACAGAAGAATAAGGAGGAAGAGGAAATGAGATGAATAAAGAAAAGTAAAAAGAAGTAAAATATTGAGAAATAGAACGAGAAGTAAAAGAATAATAAAAAACAAACTTTAATAAGTATGGATAGAAGAAAAAGAAAAAGAAAAATAATGAGAAATAGAATAAAGAGATTGAAAATGATAAGAAAAAGGAAAGCATGAAAGATAATAGGAATGAGAATAAGAAGAATAAGTAGAAGTATAAGGAGGAGTATAAAGAAAATGGAGATAAGGAGTAGAAGCAGAAGGAGAAGCTAAGGTTGAAGAAAAATAGAAAGGATGATAATAAGAAAGATAAAAGAAATAGAAGGAAAACGAGAGTGTGAAGTAAAATAAGAATAACAAAAATAAAAAGAAGCAGAAGGAAAACAAGAAGAACTAAATGAAAATGAGGAGAGGAAGAATTTGAAAAAGAAGAAATATAATAAGAAGAATAAGAACAAGAAGAGGAATCACAAAAATAAAAAGAAAGATACTACAAATAAAAAGAATACTGAGGAAGACAAAATATAGAGTAAAAAATGATATAGAAGAAGCAGAAGATAGTGAATAAGGAGAAGAAGAAGATAAAGTAGAAGAAGAAGTAGATCGAGAAACAGAATAAAGGGAAATGAAAAGTAGAATGAAAATAAGTAAGAAAATAGGAATATATAAATAAGATGTAGAAGAAAAATTGAAGCAAAATGAGACGAATTTAGAATAAAACAGAATACGTTAAATTAGAAGAATATGAAGAATAAAAAATGAGAAGCATACAAGTAGAATAATGAGAAATAGACAAGCCTGTAGAAGAAAGGCAAAAAAAGAAGAATCTGGAAAAAACAAGAATAAGAATAGAATAAGAATAAGAATAAGAATAAGAATGGAATAAAAACTGACTGAGAAAGTACTAGAAGTAGTAGAAGTAGTAGTAGTGTAAATAGACTTAGACTTAGACTTAGAAGCAGAAGGAGAAGCACAATTATGTATGTATAAATAGAAGAAACAAAGTATAAGTAAAATAGGAAAAAGAAAAGGCGAATAGATGAAGTATAATTATAAATATAAATAGAAGAATGAGAAAGAGAATATGAATAAGAATAGATGAAGTATAATTATAAGTACAAATAGAAGAAGAAATAGAAGAAATAGAAGAAAAATATAATAGGAATAAGGAGTAGAATTAAAAGAGTCTAATATAAATAATAATAAAAAGAAGTTATACTAGTATAAGTAGATGTAAAATGATGAATATAAGTTGATAAACAAGAAGTACTAGAAGTAGAAGAATAAGTAGAAGTAGAAGAAATCGAATTATAATAGAACTAAAATAAAAAGTAGACGAAAAAGAGTAGAAGTTCAAATTGAAGAATAAGAATTAATAGTAGTACGAGTACATGTAAAAGGAGAAGTGAACGTAGAAGGAGAAATAGTCATAAGTAGTGGTAGTAGAAGTAAAGAACAAGAAGAAGAAGAAGAAGGAAAACTAGAAAGTATAAGTAGAACTAGAAGTAGAAAAGAAAGTAGAAGTAGACGTGCATGTATAAATAAAAGTAAGAATAGAAGCACGAGTACAATGATAAGTAGAATTAGAATAAGAATAAATACTAGTAGAAAGAAATAGGAATAAGAATAATAACAAGTAGTAATAGAACTAGTAGTAGTAGTAGAAATTGGAATAAGAATGAAAGTAAGTAATAATATAAGTACAAGTAAACAAAAAGTATAAGTACAAGTAGAAATAGAAGAATAAAGTAATGAATGAAAAAAAACTGAAGAAGACGAAGTATAAGGAATAGAATAAGAACAGAATAAAAAAGGAATGAAAATAATAATAATGATGTAAAAACGTGAAAAGAAGGAGAAGAATAAAGAAAAGGAAGAGAGACTATATAATTAGAAAGAGAATGAGAAGTAAAATAAGAAGAACAAGAACTAATATAAATAGAACGATAATAAGAAATAGAAGGAGAAGGAGAATATCAAAAAGAGAGTGAGAATGAGAAGAAAAAGGAAAATATGAAAGATAATAGGAATAAGAATAAAAAGGATAAGTAGAAGTACAACGAAGAGAAAGGAAAATGAAGAGAAGAAGTAGAAGCAAAAGGAGATGATGATGTTGAAGAAAAACATGTTGGAGAATAATAATAAACCACATAAGGAGAAACAAAAGGAAAAGAAGAATTTGATGTAAAATAATAAGTATATGAAAAAAGGAGAAGCAGAAGGAAAATGAGTAGACTTAAACTGAGAATACATGACAGAGAATTTGAAAAAGAAGAAATAGGATGAGAATAGTAGGAAAAAGAGAGGAATGAGAATAAGAAATAGAATGACGATACAAATAAGAAGAAGAAAAAGAAAATATAGAGAAAAAAGATGATATAAAAGAATGAGAAGATAGGGAATAAGAAGAAGATAAAAAGTAGAAGAAGAAGAAGAAGAAGAAGAACCAAAGCTAGAACTAGAACAAAGAGAAGGAAAAGTAGAAGTTTAAAAAAGAAAGATAATAGGAGAAAAAGTAAGAATTAGAATAAGATATAGAAGGATAGTGAGAAGAATTTGGTGAAAATAGAATACGCAAAAGTAGAAGAATATATATAAATAAAAAGTGAGAAGTATACCAGCAGAGTAAGGAGAACTAGACAAGAAAGTAGATACAAGTAAAAGAAGAATTTGGAGAACAATAAGAATAAGAATATGACTAAGAGAGTAGTAGTAGAACCATAAGAGAAGTATGAATAGATGTAAAAGTATAAATGAAGTAGAAGGAGAACAATAAGTATGAGTAGAACCATATGTATAAGTATAATGAGAATAAGAATAAAATAAGAAAGATGACAATATGAAGTGTTAGTAGAAGGAAAATGAGATAAATAGTAGAATAAAAAGAAGAATATTAAGGAGAGAAAGTTTAGAAGTGGAAGGAGTACAATAAAAATAAGAATGAAGTGAATAAGAATAGGAATAAGAAGAATAAAAAGGAGAAATGAAAATAGAAGGAGAAGAAAGAAGATATAAAGGAGAATAATAATAAGTAGAAGGAGAAATAAAAAATAAGTTTAATAAGAATGAAAATAAGAATAATAGAATAAATTGAAGATAGAAAAGTATAAGAAAAGAAGGAAGAAGAAGGAAAGTGATAAGATGAAGAATTAGAATAAATAATAAGAAAATGAAGAATACGAATAAGGAGTATGATAAGCAGAAGTGAATAAAAAGAATGAGAAATGGAAGGACAATACTAATAATAATAATAAGAAAAAGAAGATACAAAAGGAGGAGGAGAAGAATGAAAAAAAGTTAAGGCTAACTAGAAGCAGAATAGTATAAAGATAATGATAATAAGATTGTAGAACAAGAAATAGAAGTAGAATAAGAAGAGAAATGATTAGGAAGTATAAGTAAAGTAAGAAGAGAAAGATATCATGAATAAGAAGAGAAAGATATCATGAATAAGAAGAGAAAGATATCATGAATAAGAATAAGAATAAAAAATGAAGTAGAAATACAAGCAGAAATAGAAGTAGAATAAGAGTGTAAAAATAAGGTGAATAAGAATAAAATGTGGAAGATGAAGAAGTAGTAAAAGTTGAGTGAATAGTAAAGAGAAATGGAAAGTAGACACTAAGGCTTATGAAATGAAAACAAAGGAATAACACCAGAAATAAGAAGTAGAATTAGAATAAGAAGGAAATTAAGAATGAAATGCTGAAGTAGAAGAAGAATTAACAGGAGACAAGAATAAGTAGAAGGCGAAGCAGAACGAGAATAAGCGTAAAAATAATAATAATTAAAGAATAATATCAATTAAAAGAAGGAAAATAGGAATGAGAAGTAAAATAGAAATTACAATAAAAAAAATAAGTAAAAGTAACTAGATAAGCAGAATGAAAATATGAATAGTATGATGAAGGGAAAGGAGAATGAGAAAGTCGCATATGAAGGAAAGCGAGAAGTAGCACGAGGATAGTAATAAAAATAAGAAAGAGAAATTAAAAAATAAGGAGACGTGGAATAAGAAGGAGAAAGTGAGATATATGGAAAAACTAAATAAGAAACAAAATATTAAGTAAAATAAGAAGTAAAAAAAGAAGTAAAAAAAGAAGTAACAACAATATATGAAAAAGAAGAAGTTGAAGAAGTTGAAGAAGGAGAAGAAAAATAAGAATAAGAGAAATATATCTAAGAATAATAAAAAGAAGATGACAATAACAAGGAGAAGTAAATTTACAAGGAGAAAAAAAAGAAAGGAAACATAAGTGAAGAAGGAGAATAAGGAGAAGTAGAATAAGATGTACAGGTGAAGAAGAATAAGTAGTAGACGTAAAGTAAGAAGAATAAGAATAAGAATGAAAGGATAAGAAGAAGGATAAGAAGAAGAAGAAGAAGAATGAAAAGGAAAGGATAATTAGAAGTATAATAATAAAATATAATAGTAGAATTCGTGAAGAGGTAATAGTTATGAAAACAAATAAAGAAAAATTAATATCTATACAAAAAAGAAGAAAAAGATGTAGTAAGAAGTGTATTAGAATGAAGAATGAAGAATGAAGAATGAAGAATGAAGAATGAAGAATGAAGAATGAAATTTTGTAAACCAAAAAATTTAATAAATAAAAGAATAATAAATTGCAACTTTCCTAATAGACTAATAATATTTGTAATCAATTTTTTGTTTTATAGAAGAAACAATAAAAATACCACTAGGTCTAAAGAATATATAATATTATAAAAATAGAATATTAATAATTATAATATAAAGAAAAAAATAACATATATATTATTAATAGTCAGTTAAAACAAACTAACTATATTATTAAATACATATATACCTTAATAAAGACTTGAATCATCGCAATCTGATTCCCAAGTTGTGCTTAAATACGCTAAGATTCTATAAATAAATACGTAGAATAAATTAATAAAATTAATTAAAGTATAAACATATTAGAAAAACAACAAGATAGAAAAATAGGAGCTAATTCAATTATAAAAAGTATAATATAAAATTAAAAAAAGATAGGGATGCTATTAGAATGATAGTGATGTATTAATAGCATAGACAAGAAATAGATATAGCAAAAAATAAACAAAATGAGAAAAATGAAAAATATCTATATACCTTAGATTCATCAGTATTGTTTACCAAGACCTTTTGAATTGATCTGAAACCAGATGAAGTTTGTTTTGAGCATATAAACAAGAAATAACCCATTGATCAACTGATTACTATATAAAATTAAATATTTGAAGAGAGTAAACTATATAATATATATATTTATAACTAGAAAACATACATAGATTCATTTTATATGCTTATAATGAAAATATATGAAATAAATCAATATTTGATTTTCAAGAAATAACCATTCTGAGGATGGAAACAGAGGAAAAACAGCCTAAATAGCGGAATTAATCTCTTCTATAGAAACTTTTTTGGGTTTCAGTGAACAAGTTTTAAAAATAATTTCTAGAGATTCAAAGTATGGTATAAAAAGTCTTCTTTGATATGGTCCCTATTCTTGGAGTCTTTCAGAATCACTTAAATCTTTGGAAAACCGTATTCAGCTACGGCTTAAATGAACTCCTAAAAAAGAATATTTTTTAAATATTATTATATGGATTATTTGCTTATTTAGAAGGTTATTTTATTATTTATATTTATATTATATTTTATTAGGTAGATTATTATAGATTAGGCTTGAAATGAATCCAGATAATAAACCAATTAGTGATTCATTCTTTCACGTATATACTTATTTGATTTACCATTATTTATATAGGTTTAGAAACATGATTTAGAGAGCCCGGTGGAGTTGGCTACAATATTGGAAGAAAACGCAATGATCGGAATTTCCTCTTTAAGAATATTCTTTGGTGTATGTTCTAGTGGTATATTATTTTGTTTTTTGTTTGTATATTTAATTATTTATTTAGGAAATTCAAAAGAAAAAAGTAATTGGTCTCCATCTACTAAGAAAATTGATGTCTAGGTCCTTCTTTTGATTTTTATTATTTTATTTTTTTATCAGAAGTATATATTTATGTTATTAATGCTATATTGTATCTAATTATATAGAAATGGCAAGTGATTATTGTTTTGGAATTTTTGTAACTTTTCGATTTCAGCACAATTATCGAGTCCTTAAAAGTATATAAATATATTAAATAATTATTTTTTTCTATAGATATATGGAGTAAATTGATATGGTTATATATACAAAAAAAAATACTAGAAGAATATGGCTAAAAAGTATATATTTTTTTATTTTTATATTATTAAAATTATATATATTTGTTTAATTAAATTTGTATATTGTAGTTATTTATTTTTGTTATAACTGAGGCTCTAACATTGATATATGGTTCAAATATATATATATATATTTTTATTATTTATAAATTCTTAATATTTTATTAATTTATTATATTATTTTTCTATATAGGACTATTAATTATCATTCTTTTATTATAGTTTATATATATATATATGTATTATTTATTTTCGATATATTTTATTCTTATTCATATATATAGTATTATTAAGCTATGTACTCATTAGCTTCTCTACATCAATACTATTATGTGACTAGGTATATTATATATATATTTAATTATTAGCATATTATTTTCTATTACTTCTTAATATATATATATATATATTTATATATTAACTAGTATTTTTATATAGAGAATGTGACGTTTCCCTTATGTTATAAACTTCATGGTCATCAATTTTTATATCTAAGGTATATAGTTTTTATATGTAAGTAATTGTTTTATTGTAGTATATTGTTTCACATTATTTTTATATATTATTCTATTTTCCGTACAATAATTTTTTATTTTTTTTATATAATTTATATTATGTACCTATAATTACTAATAATATCCTATTGTTTATATTTCTGTTATTCATGTCTCTATATTTTTATTTGTTATATAAAAATATATATAGTAAAACTGTAATTATATATATATATTATATATGTGTTATATATATATACAAATGTTTTTTTATTTGAAAAAATATATATATATATATATATATATATATATATATATATATATATATATATATATATATATATATATATATATATATATATATATTATGTTATAGACTTTTATTGTATTCTTTTTATATTATTATTTTATACATTTTTCTCTCTATATAACATATTCACAGATATATTTACCAAATATATACTCTTTAGAAAATTGATATATGTTTTATTTTGGAAGTTGATAATATATACTAGAATCAGTTCATATCAATTGTTTATTCTTAAACTTTATATATATATATATATATTATTTATCAAAGTCAAAGTTATATATAAATAGAATAATGAAGAATTATCTATATATAGTGGTCTTTAGTTCTATTACTACATTATTTTTATGTATTTAAGGTATATATAAATATATTATATATATACTTTTATATATACTTATTATATAAATATAAACTTATAGACTTATATATAGTAATATATCAGTTATCCTTTTATTTTTCTCATGAGTTTTTAAGTATATAGTCTTTTTATCTTATTATATATATAATACATTTTTTATAATTGACACAAAAGGTAATATTATTTGTATATATAATTTTATCTCAACTATTCTTCTATTTTATTCTTTTATATCACTTTTTCTTTCTATAACTATATTATGTATTATCATTTTATAATATAATTTGTTTATAGTTAATTATGTATATATATGTAGTAACAGTAATAACTCTTCTTTTTATCTCTTTTGTTCAATTATACTAGTATATTTTCTATGATAATATATATACTTTGTATTTATCTCCTTTTATATATATTATCTATTTATTTTGATACTAATTATATATACACTTAGTGTTATGTATACTACATTTTCTTTTTGTTTATAATACTATACTAATATCATTTTTATTATATATAGGATTAAGGATATATATAATTGTTTTGAATGATTTACTTTTGTATTATGTTAAACCTTATTTTCTTGTTATATATATATATATATATATATATATATATATATATCCTTTTCTTTATATTTTCCAGCTTTCTTTTCTATTATATACATTTATACTCACTATAGTGTACTATTATTAATATATATAGTTTGTGAAGATATTAAATAGATTCTACGTAAAGAGTATGTATTTTAATTGTTTTAATACATATACATAATATGTTCCTATGTTATATTTAAATATATATATTTTTTACTTTATATATATATTTTTCTCATAATTACATATATGTATATATTCATATATATATATATATAGACTTGGTATTCCCTTAATTAATTCATGCCGTCTTATTCATTCATTTTATATATATAGTCTATAATCAGCTTTTATGAATTATTACAAATAATGTATACAATCCTTTTGTATGTATTTTATTTATATTTATATAGCTTGCTATGTAGTATTTTCTATTATAACAATATAATGTGTTTATTTTATTTATATATATATTAATTTTTTTTTTTAATCTATATATAGAACGTATCTTTAGCTTATCTTCTATGTTCGTATACAACTTAATATAGATAGTATATATTGTATATATTTATTATATATATTGTTTGCTAATATTCTATTTTTAACTTTATTCTTAATTACATTATATTCTATTGTATATTGAAATAATCTTTTTATTCTACATGTTTTTATTATTTAGGTTAGTATTAATAGGTGTAATAGAGTATATATATATATAATTACAATATTTTTATAGTCTCTTTTCTTCAAACATATATATATATATATATATATATATAATTATATTCATATAATTAATATTCCTTAGACTGAATATGGTCAGTAGCAATCATTAATAGATTGCTATCAGGTTCAATTCCTGATCTAAGGTTGTATACTATATTTTTTATAAAAAAATTTAAATGTTTTTTCCCTATAGGTATTCTCATTCATTAGAACCAATATGAATAAATACATTGAGTTTCATGCAATTGAATCAACTCTATACGTCGTTAGTCGCTCTTTTATAATAATTTTAGATACCTTTACTTAAAACCAAACACATTCACAATTACAATCACCCAAAATTATCTAGTCATTATTTTGTTGAGTTATGTATCCTATTCATCAATTTTACACACAAATAAAAAATAAATATTCATCAATAATATCTTGAAGTCTATAAACACGCAATACATTATTTGTTTATACTCTTAAAAGGCATTTCTACTGTTTATATTAATATGATTGACACTAAGAATCATTTCTAACCAACTTTAAAAACTTTTGAAGAACCTTAACAAATTTACATTACCTAAAAAACTATTATAATCAACTTTGGCTTATACGAGTCATGATTAAATTTAAATTATTAATAGAAATTCATAATAAAGGCATTCTATCTCAACATATCACCAAGAGAAATCAATTATGTTTGTAACTTCCCTAAAATTAAATTAATTACTAAAAGACGTATTTTAATTAATGTAGAATTCAAATTCAAACACACATAAACTCATCATTTCTGACAATTTTACACATTTAGACAATCTAGTGAGTATCACATAATCAACTAATTCTTGTTGTCTTCATCAAGTCTAACGATTTCCTTATGACAAGAAGCATCAATTTTATTTTATTCAACACTCTATAAATAATTAATCAATTAACTAATTTTATTTACTTAAATACATACTCCAATAACAACAACAAGACATCAGGAGTGAGAATAACTGATTAAACTATTTAAATAAAATAATTAATAATAAAAAGTAGAAATATTAGGATTTTAATAATTTTTAATAAGTTAATTTATAGTGAAGTTTCAATAATCATATAAAAAATATGATTAATTTAGCTTTTGTATGTTCTAAGCATATATCTATCTATATATAGTCCCTAGGAGTATATTAGAGTACCTTCCAGTCTCCATTGGCAGATTGATCTAAACTGGTATGTTCTCTTTCTCTATTATGAGCTAATCTAGGTGATGTAAAGTGGTTGTACTAGATGGTCAGCTATTGTGTCGTGGTTATAAATGGGATGATGTGACGTCACCATATAAAACTATTTCTTTAGGTTTTATCAATGAGTGGGAAATGCTTGGCTATGTTAACTGAGCGTTGCTTGAAACTTTCAAAAAATCAATTGGTCAAATGTCTAAACAGATTTGTCTTGAATCATACAGAATCATGATCTATTCACATAATCACTACATCTACAATTCAAATATTCATATTTGAAGTTACTTGGTTTAACTCATATTCTGATTCTAGATGTATATATTTTCTACATTTTTTTTATATAAATATAATTATATAATTATATTAATGTTTATATAGGTTGTTATATAGCTATTAAATCTAGTTCTTGCTTTTCTTGTCACTAAATTCTTGGTTCTTCTCTTTTATGATATATATATATATATATATATATATATTAATATTATTAACTTCTTATGTTTTGATTTTATAATATAAATTTCTTAATTTTTGAAAATTATTTCTATTTATACATATTATTAGTTTCTTCTATGTACTTATTTGAAGTTTTTATTAATATTAATTTATGCACTTTTTTCTTTTTTTTTAATTATATATTGTATATATATATATATATATATATATATATATAACTATTTCTATATATATTTGGTTTTCTTTTTGTCTATATTTGCCTTCTTTTCCATTTTATTCTTATTAATTTCTTTGTTATACTTTATATTTTTCTTATAGTCATCGTGTTGATTCGGGTAATTGTTACTACTATTAATACTACTCAATATCACATTTCATTATATAATATACCTTTTTTCTTTAGTTCTTACTTATCATTCTCCTTACATTCTTCTTATCTTTCCTTTTTGTGTTCTCCTTCTATAATTACATCTTCTCTTCATTTCCACCTCTATATCTTAATCTTCTTGTTCTTCTTCATTTTCTTCTTATGTCATTACTTCCTTTTCATATCTTTCCACTTCTACTTTTCTATTCGCTATTCCTTTTAATTCTTCATCTAGACGTTCTTTCTATATTCCTTTTTCTTTTATATATCCTTATTCCCCTTCTCCTTTTCTGTCTCCAATATTCTTTTCCTACTCGTTCTTCTTCATCTATTTATCCTTATGCTTCTATATCTTGTATATACCATTCTTTTGCTTCTCAATCTCAATCTCCTTCTCTCAATCTCTTCTGTATCTCTTCTTCTTCCTCTTCTTCTATATATCCTTATTCCCCTTCTATATCTTATATATATCTTTATTCTTCTTCTATATCTTATATATATCCTTCATCTTCTATATATCCTTCGTCTTTATATTCTTTTTCTCTCTATATATCCTTCGTATATATATTCTTTTTCTCTCTATATATCCTTCCTCTGCATTCCTTCTTCTATTTGCCATTATTCTTCTTATACATTTTATCTATATCATTCTCCTCCTATGTTTTCTATTTTTTCTATATATCCTTATTCTTATCTTTCCTCTTCTATATATCGTTTTTCTTCTATATATCTTATTTTTGCTTCTTCTTCTATATATCTTTCTTCTTCTTCTATTTATTGTTCTTATTCTTCTGTATCCTCTATTTATCATTATTTTCCATAGTATTCTTCTACTGTATCTTCTTCTTGTCTCTTTCTTCTTCTTAAATATCTCCTTCTTCTCCTTCTTTTCTTCTATATCTTCAATATACCTTTCTTTATCTATATATTTTGATGTTCATTATTTCTCTATATATCTTTATTCTCCATATTCTTCCGTATCTTCTTCTTCTTTTTATGCTTCTCTTTATTCTCCTTCTATATATCTTTCTTTTCCTTCTTTTCCTTCTCAGTCTCCTTCTCTTCATTTTATCATTCTCTTTCTCTCTATCTCTATCTCTTTCTATTTCTATATCTTCTATATGTACTTTTTCTTCTTCTTCTTCTATATATCATTATTTTCCTCCTCCTCCTACTCTTCCTTCTTCTTTTATCATCATTCTTCTACTTCTTCTATCATTTCCTTCTTCGATTTCGATATCTCTATATATCATTTTTCTCCTTCGTCTTCTCCTTCTTTACTCTTTATATTATTCTAATTTTATTCCTTTTCATCTATTTCCTCTTTATCTCAATATTCTCTCGATTTATTACACATAATATCAATTATATATATATATATATATAATCTTTTATACTCTTTTTCTTTCATCATATACTATCTTTTTTCCTACATTTACACTTGTACTTCCTATGTGTACTCTACTTATATTTTTATTTCCTTCTTAATTTATTCTCCCTTGTTCTTCTTCTAACTCTCTTCTCTATCTGTTTTCTCTTCTTCTCCTATACATGACTTTTTATTATCCATCTATCTTTCTTTTCTTCTTACCTTCTTATCTTATTTTTTACTCGCTTCCTATTCTTATTCTTCTTCTTTATATATATGCTTTTTATTCTCTATCCTATTAACTAACTCCTCCTTCTTCTTCTTCTCATTTACTTAATATTTTTCTTTTTCCTAATTTATTTTCCTATATTCTTCATATTCATGTTTTCATTTTTTTATATTCAATTCCTATCTTTTATCATCTTATATCTATATATATACTTCTCTCCATATTTAAACTATTTCTATCTACTATACTAATTAATATAGTATTTATTTTTATTAATAAAAAGATTTTATCCTTTTTATTTCTTATTTATACTTATTATTTTATATGTTTCTTGTTTATATATTTAATTTATATATTAAAATAATTTTTTCTTTATTTATTTATATATATATATATATATATATATATAATATTAGCAACAGTAATATGTATTCTATTTGATAAATATATATGAAAGAGATAAGTATATATTTATATATCTATATTATTGATTCATCTTTTTTAGATATATATATTAAATATTGTATTTTATTATTATTTATTATTACTCTTATGCTCTATAAGGTGAGAGGCTATCATAATTCGATAACAATCAGGTTCAACTCCTGACATAAGTCATTCTATATATATATATATATTTTTTTTTATTTAATAAACGTTTTAATTATATGTTCTTTTTACACTTATTAATGTATTTATTAAATTATTTATAGCTCTTCATCCTTCAAAACTTCATAGTTTCTGAAATGAGTTGTAATCTGTTTTATTCTCAAAAGTGTAGCTTATTCAAAATATGTTTGAATTGAGTTAAATACAGTTTTAAAACTTAGATTCATTTTTTATTTTCAAAATATACTCAAATACAGAGTATATTCAGCAATCATTAATACTTTAACGACTGTAGTTTATTATTTTTAACTGAATTCTGGTCAGTATACTCAATACAAACAACTAAGTACAATACATACGTATTCATGATTTTTAAACAACATTTTCCATTTCGACATTTACTTGATCCATTATAAAACTATTTGTCCTTTTGATATAGTAAAGAAAAACGAATACCATATACCAAACAAAACGTTTTAACTTGAATCTCGTCATCTATTAAATATTTTTCTTAATCAATTCACAGTTCATACTCTTAAAACAGTTATTTAAGATTAATATTTATGTATTTGTCCTTATACAATATTTTCATGACACTGTAATAATATATATGAAAATTAAAAGAGTCAAGAAATCTGTTAATTATCAAAAAATAAGTTCTATTTACTAAAATCATATTTATAAGATTTATAAACTTATACCATATAAAAACATAGCTCTTATATAAAGTATTGGCTGAATTAGTTTATTTGTAAGTAAATTAAAAGTATGTTATATAACGTAATTTTAGGTTACTCTTTTTAATCAGATTTATTTCATAGCTATTTATGGTTTATTTGTCTGTTAATCTTATTTTTTAAAACAATTACAGACAATTATATTATGATCCTTGTCTATTAAGTTATTTTATTGAATTAATAGTATAAATAAAAGTTATATAACAAAATAAATGTATATATTGATTAAAATAAGGAATGAATATAAATAAATAAAAATAGATAAAATTGCCAAAAAGCAAATTCTTAGAATTATATAGTACAATAGACGAACTTCTAATAGAAACTTAAAAATCGATTGATTGGATCAAATAGTCAAATCCTAACGTCATAATATGAATTATTCTTTTCATTTTTTATTAATTTAAATTCTTGAAATACATCTAATAAACACGGTTATTATATAAATTAATACGATTGGACAACGAAATCAAAATGTTAACAGAAATTTTTGGGTATTTCTAACAAATCATACAAAAAATTGGGTATGTATACAAATCAATAGGGAAATCTGGGTATTTCTAACATTTTTCCTAAAAATTATATTAATAATATATATTATTCTCTATATTTATTTGTTAAAAATATATAAAATAATTAAATATTGACTGAGAAATTAATGTTATAAGCTATACCCTTTTTTGAAAAAAATTAATTTTCATGTTTTGCATATATAATTTTTTTTCTCAAAAGTTATTTTATATTTTGATAATATTTTTATAAATTTATAAACTATATGTTATCTAGTTTATAAATAAGTTTTATTTATTTTTAAAAAATTAATATTGATGGAGGAATTGTCAAAATAAACTATAGTATCAAAAATGTTTTCTTTTTTTAAACGATTTATTTCACTAATTAAAGACTAATAAAAATTAATTTATTTATTTAAAGCTTATTTATGACATATACAACTCATAATGACTCATAACTGACTTTTTAAAGCAAACATTGTCAGTATCAGTTCAACATGTTGTCTTAATTTTTTCAAATAAGTCACATTCAATGTCCATAAATGATTCTAAACACTAATCTAAACGTTTTAAGAGTTTATTAAGTTAACAATGTCTGGTGATCTGTTGTCAAAGTCTTTTAAAAACAAAATAAAATTGTAAAATATGTTTATTTTGGTATTTAGTGATTCAGTATGAAGTCAAATGTCAAATATATTTATTATTGATGAGAATATTGACAAAAAACAAATAAAAAATTTAAAAACAAAATTTCAAAAAACAATTTTTTATTGGATTCAACTATAGTCTCCTATGACTTCATTTTTTTATTTTTTGGAAAAGTGATAAAAATGCATCATGTTTGGATTGTCTTATATATAAATATTCTTTAACTTTTATTCTATATTGAATATTGACTCAGAAATCGTAATCACAAAATATACCCTTTTTAGAAATTTTTCTTTTTTATGTTTTTAATATAAACTTATATATTTTAGTCAATATTGAATATTAAAAGGAAATATTAAAAATGCATCATGTTTATGTTATCTAGTTTCTAAATATATTTTAATTTTCATTATATGTTGAATATTGACAGAAATATCAAGATCACAAAATTGGGTATCAAACACTAAAATTTTTAGAAACAAATTTATCTCTTTTAAAAGATATTAATAAAATATAAAACATATTTATGACGGATATAGAGTTAAATAAATGCATTAAAGCTCAAATAAGTTTATTTAAAAGGAATGTGTCGGATATCAGTTTGACTTTTGTTGTTATTTAAAAGATTTATTGTTGTTTTATAATAGTTGAGGTCGTGTTCATTACATATAAAATGTTTTTAGAGTTTATAGTTAGTGATCTGTGTATTGATATGTTGTCAAGTTCTAAATATAAACAAATCTACCCGTCAAAACTATTTATAAGACCAACCCGTCAATAAAAGTTAATTTTATAAAAATAAATATAGAGTATGTTAATAGATATAGGAAAAATAAGAAAACAATAAAAAATGAAAATGGAAAAATAAGTGTTTTTATAAAAATGAAAAATATTGGATAAAATAAAAATAATCCAATAATTTTGGTTAAAATTTTGTGCGAAAATGGTTTTTTGCGATTTTTAGCCAGAAATTTAGAATTTTCGAAAATTTTTTTTAACAGTCATTTTCAGAATTGTGTTCCGGATTTTATGATGTAATTTTTATTTTATAAAAGTTAATAACAAAGTCAATAATAGTGAAAGTGTGTGAGACACCGTACGCTACATGAACTAAATTAAGGATATTAACAAGCGTTTCACGACTGGCTACGCCAGCCTACGCTTGAATCTAAATAAAAATAAAAAAAATTTTGTAAAAAAAATATCTTTTCATTATTTTAAATTAATAGTTCATAATAAATTCAAATTTAATAATATTATTAACAACCATTTAATTAAATAAAAACTAAGAATTAAAATATAAAACGAAGATTACACTACATTTCATAACTAAATATGTTTAAATACTTTAAAAACGTTTATTATTGTACATAAAATATAGTCTATACAATAAATAAGTTATTATAAAAAAACTCTAAAAAACTTTAACATTTTGAAATACACATATCTACTTTTATTAAAATTAATTTTATGCTAATATATACATATATTTAATTTATTATTTTAATTTGTAAAAAATAACTTGAATTTCATTTATTTAAAGTCACAATTACAAAAAATGAGTTCTTTTGAAAGACAAAAAACATTCTTTAAACTATAATATTTTTGTATTTAGTCAAATATGATGTAATTTTTATTTTATAAAAGTTAATAACAAAGTCAATAATAGTGAAAGTGTGTGAGACACCGTACGCTACATGAACTAAATTAAGGATATTAATATGTAACAAATGAAAAATTTTCAAAGTCAATAGGCTCAATAGCGTATGGGTGTTTTCAGGTCTTAAAAGAAGAAATCATTTTTGCGGGAATATCGAGAAATTCAAAAAAAGTATTTTTTCCCTCCTTTTTTCACTGTCATTTTTCTTTAATATTTTAGACTTTTTAGTATTAAAAACGATTCTTAAAGGTATATATAGAGACTCTATACCACTTTTGAGACTAAAAATCAAATATTTAAAAATGAGTGGAAATCACGACAAGCAATAAAAACAATTTTGTGAAGCTTGGTATGTTGTGTATAAGCATATGTAACAACAGAGATGATAAAAACATACAACTCCTCTTGGTTTAGGACATAATTATAAACTCTCTCAAAAAGACTATTTTTAATCCCAAAACGATACCCTGAACCATAAATTATGTCCTGAATGATATTCTAAAGTCATATTTTGATAAAGAGGTTTATTGACGATAATCAATAAACAAAAACAAGAGCTTCTGTTTTACTTTTCTTTTTTGAATTTTTAATTGTTTTGACTTTCTAGGGTAGTTGGCTAAAAGAATGCTGTCGTCTTTAGGCTAAAAAATTATGAATAAAAAAGTCAAGTCATTTTATTGTTTTTTCCTTGGGAAATCAAAAATAAGAAATTTTTAGGTGTGTTTAATTTAGGCTGTATAATGATTTATATTGTAAAAGGACTTGACGAGAATGACAAGAGTGATAATACATCACTCAGAGAACACACAAATTTTTAAAACTTCTCACTCATGTAATCCATTCCTGAATTATAGACTTCAGAGAAAAACTTAAAGTCTTTTTGGTTTTAAACAGTCATTTTAAATCATAAAACACTGTAAAAGAGTCAATATTTAAAACATCTATGATTATATCAATAAACAGTATATTTTGTAGAGTTATTTTAAAGTTATTTTCGTCAAAAAGAGAGAAACTTGACAAGTTGGCGGAGCTTTTGTTCTCGGGTTTAGGCCAACGTATTTTTGATTTAAAAATCCCAGTCATTTTGTTGTTTCTCTTACGGGAAATAGGGTCAAAAAAACAAAAATTGTCCGTAGTGCGTTAGTGTTTTTTAAAAAGATGAATACTAATTGTATGGATATATTAGGAGTAACTGTTGCTTTAGCTATGAAAAAAGAATAGATAAAACAATTATTAGTAAATGAAAAGTAAGGAAAAAAAAGAAAAAGAAAAAAATGAACACATTGTAGATTTATATATGAGCGATAAAATAGTTGTAGGTTTATTTTTGTAATTCAGCCTTAGCCCTATCGATTTCTTCCATCTTAAAGATTCTAAAGATTTTTACATATTGATTTTCTGCATCTTCTATGAGTAAAGACTTGAATTCATTTCCATGATCTCCTGCTTTCCATATAAGTAGTTCTAACTCATACTCAGCATTATATTGTCGCTTACATTTTTCAAAATAGGACATAATTTGTGCTATAAAAAAAAATCATTATTAATATAAATGAAAATATATATATATAATAAATGAATACAATTTGATGGAGGTGGTAAAGGAATATTTTCTTTTTCTGAATCAAATGAATAAAATATAATAAACTTATCAAGACCATAATAAACATAGAGTGGATGTCCACTAAATAATATATAATAAAATAGTTATTCATGATAAAAATAAGAATAAGAATAAGGAGAACAGACAAAAATCTATACCATTGAGATGTTGAATTCCATGAAAGAGAACAATTCGAAAGAGCCACGTGATCCACATCGTAATAGTATTCCAGTGTTGGATACAAATATCTTGATAATACTGAAGGAGGATATGTACTAGAAAGAAATAAGGGTGATAATTGAATATATATATATATGTATTGGAATAATTAAGATTATATATATACGTTAATGAATATAAAAAGTCTACGAAAAAGTCTACATTCTTATATTCATAAAAACATGACTTTTGTAATAATGCATAAATCTATAGAATAAATCAATATTATATATATAATAATAATTGTGAATAATATATATATATACATATTTTGGAATAATACTAAGTTTGTTATAATCTGGTAATTTGACATCATATATACCTGTTTCACTAATAGATAAGAAGGAATATAAATAAATGTTATAAAATAGTTAGAATATATATTAGAAAATATATAAATAGATTAGAATATAGAACATAAATAGGTTTTAATAAAATATATAAATAGATTAGAATATAGAACATAAATAATTATTAAATAAAATATATAAATAGATTAGAATATAGAACATAAATAATTATTAAATAAAATATATAAATAGATTAGAATATAGAATAAAAATAATAATTAATAAATAAAATATATACTATAAAATAATACATATATATATATACACTTTGTTTGTTCTAGCATATTGAATATAGAAAGAATGAAGATACTGATAGAGATAGGAACGTAGTCCTTCGGGTCCTGAGGATAATTTACTTGGCAATAACTATAGAGAACATAGTATGTATATATAGAATAGAATCATATAATACGTTATAGAATAATATAATAAATATATTTTAATATACTATTTAACGATATAGTTTATGCTAAAATAAAATAGATAAAACATAATTATTTATATACTATTGATGCAATAATAATTATAGAATAAATAAATAATATATATATATATACTTGATGAATCAGCATATATAAACAGATCGATGGATTTGTTTGATTGTATATTTTAAGAGGAGCAGAAGTCTGATTATAAGGTTTGTTAATACTATAAAATATTAATATATATATATATAATGTATATTTAAAAAAAGAATCTATAGTGAATACTAATATATATATATATATATATACATTCGTAGTCTTCGAACAGGTCGTGATATATATTCTACTTCTCGATTACCTATAGAGAGGTATAAATAATATATATATATATATATATTACTAAAATATGAAAGTTTATTATGTAGTTATTAATTATTATACTATATAAATACTATTAATTGTTTTATCTATATATGTATATGTATATTCAACAGCAATTTGACAGTGAGGACGCGCGTCATCGTCTATTACTATTCCTATAGGATAATGAAAACAAAAATAGTTATATGAATAATAAAGAAAATAAAGAATAATGATATTCATTATATAATATTTATTATACGAATAATTATATTTATTATTACTATTATTATAATTATAAGACTATTAATGATTATAATAATGATTATAATACGCATAAAAGTTATACTAATATGAATAATAATAATGATCATCATACCTATAGGATCAATATAGTTAAATTCAAATGGAATACATGTATTTCTTCTTAATACAGCTAATTGATATATATTCTTATATAAATAATGTTCTTGTACTTGAGGAGAAGATATCATCAGAGAAGGAGAAATACCACTAGTAGATCGAAATCGAAAGAGTACCTAAGGAAATATATATTTATATTTATTATAGTTATATACATGTGAATATATATATATATATATATATTATAAAGTAATAAATATATATATAGAATATATCCATGATTTCATTAGTATTATATATATATACTTGTGTTCCTAAAGGTTCTTGAGCGTCATGAGATAATTTACTGACAATCTCTTGAATCCCTCTATTTGTGTTCCAACCATAAAGTTTCCCTCCTGTCATAGTAACCATAGGAAGAAGAGAAGAGAGATGTATATAGGGAGAAGTAGAAGTAGAATAAAGAAGAGACAAAGAAAAAGATAAAGAACGAGATTTCTCACCCTATATATAGAAAAAGATATTATATATAATAGAGTATATTATAGAAATTGTATGTTTATATAGATATAGTTATAATATTTGATATATATATATATATATACGATATCTGAGTAGAAGTTATTCTCTGGTGTGAGATAGGGTGTCATCGTAGAGTTACTTGAAGGAGTTATATATGGACGATCTATATAGAATAACAATAAGAATAAGAATAATAGGGGTATAATAAAGAATATAGAAATGATTAGAAATAATGATTATAATTGGTATTATTATATAGAGAATAATATAGTCATTTGAAAATAAACAAGAAATGTTAAATGTATATATAAATATATATATAATAAAAATATGATTCTATTTAATAAGATATATATATACACAAAACTCCTATACCATAGGAAGGTGCATCGGATATATATATATTCATAGTGCCTCCTATACATAATCCCTTATGTGTATATATATCGATATAATCCAATACACAATGTAAGGCACTACCAATAGCACTATATATATAATGAATATAAAGACTCCACTATTATATATATAATATATATAATGAATATAAAGACTCCACTATTATATATATAATATATATAATAAATATAAAGAGTCCACTATTATATATATAATATATATAATAAATATAAAGACTCCACTATTATATATATAATATATATATAATGAATATAATATGGGAAAAATAATCAAAAATATATATATAGAATACCATGTTCCTCTTTGATGTTGAATCGCATCCACTAATCGGAGAGCTTGATCACGTGACGATTCGATCATGCACGTGGCTTCCTCCCAATCCATTATTTGGAATAGAGGGATATCTGAACACTGAAGAACACCTTCTGCGTCACTTTCAGGAAATCCTACTATTTGTGTATACTATATAAATAGATAATAGAATAATAAATATATAATAATCAGAATTATTAGTACAATAATAATGAATAAAATAAATAATCAAAATAATAATATATAATAATAAAAAGTATTAGAATAGCAAAAACAATAATAGTTTCACATAAATCTGTGAATACAAAATTAATATTTCGTAAATAATATACAAGAGCACGTATATAATTAGAATGAAGATCATAAACTCCAATTCGATCTCCTACTGTTACTAACACTATATATAATAATATACAAATATTCATTATATATACTAAAACGCATATTATTAGGAATAACTTTGATCGTTTCTTTTAAAAGAGTTTTAATGTCTTTTATATAGTTTTCATCACCTGTACAATCTACAATACATACATAGAGTTGAGATGCAGTTGAACTCACATGAGAAAACTTACTATATTATAAAGAGTAGATTTGAAAAGATTGATCAACAATATTGATAATAGAAAAGTGATTTAGTATATATAAAAATATATATTTATATGCATATTTATTCCATAAAAAAATATACGTATCTTGATTGAGAGGCATTTCTAATTCATAAGAATTACAGACACATTCGTCACATTCAGCTCGACTAAATGCTGATATATATCGTTTTTTTGCAATCATTTTATCGATAGGAGTATATGTATTACAAATAGGGCATAGCCAACTAGTATATAATAACGAGACAGAAAAGAAAACAACATACTTATCCTTTTCAAAAATACAGTAATTACTAATATATCCATAGCAGTTCTTACACCGTAAAATCTCTTTTTGAGTAATTTTAGGTCTCTATAAAAAGTAAATAAAACATAATAAAAAGAAAAATACGGCAATTTCTTGATCTGGATTCAATGGTTGCAATATACCTCCCCATGGAATCGATGTATGATCTTTTATTTGTGCTATAAAGATAAATTAAACGCTTAAAGTCAACGAAATACAATTAGCTGGAAACAAGTCAGATGCAAGTTGTAGAGCTACGATAGGCTTCTCATTGGGTGTACTATTATATTCCATTTATTTTAACAAAAGAACGAATAGTGTTTGAATTTCACTTTATTTGAATTAATACAAAACCGCGGATCTAGATGAATAACTCACACAAATTTTATTTTTGCAAAACAGTTTGTCTTTTTGGTAATTAATAAAAACACCTATTTCTTAAGCATGCCTAAAGAAACTCGTACAAGAACCTCAGCTTATAATGCTGGTGCTGCTCCTACAGGTGCTGGTGGTGGCTTAGGTCAACATTTCTTGAAGAATGTTGCTGTAGTTCAAAACATTGTATCTAAAGCTGGTATTAAACCTACTGATACTGTTTTGGAAATTGGTCCTGGTAATGGTATCATGACTATTGAGCTTCTTCGATTAGCAAAAAAAGTCATTGCTGTTGAATTGGATCCAAGAATGGTAGCTGAAGTTCAAAAACGTGTTCAAGGAACGTATATCTATGATATAATAAATAAGAATTATATTATATTATATATATATGCTATATAGTGAATATGCTGCTAATTTAAAGATTATTCATGGTGATATTTTAAAAGTTGAGCTTCCTTATTTTGATGTTTGTGTAGCTAATGTTCCTTATCAAGTATTTTAAATAAATGCTATATTATATTTTATGTTATATGATAGTTTTATTCAGTATTCTATTAGTATTCTATTTAGGTATCATCAGGTATTGTATTCAAGTTATTAGGTCATCGTCCTTTCTTCCGTTGCGCAGTACTCATGTTCCAAGAAGAATTCGCGCAACGTCTTAGCGCAAAGTATATTTATTATTATTATTATTATTTTATTATTATATTTTAATTTTATGTTTCATTGTTTATGATTATTATTTAATTATGTCTATGTTTATATATATAAAGACCAAATGATGCTATGTATTGTCGTTTATCTGTGAATACCCAATTACTCTCCCGAGTTCAACAAGTACTCAAAGTATCCAAGAAGAACTTTAATCCCCCTCCTAAAGTATATATTATTATTATTATTATTATTATTATTATTATTATTATTATTATTATTATTATTATTATTATTATTATTATTATTATTATTATTATTATTATTATTATTATTATTATTATTATTATTATTATTATTATTATTATTATTATTATTATTATTATTATTATTATTATTATTATTATTATTATTATTATTATTATTATTATTATTATTATTATTATTATTATTATTATTATTATTATTATTATTATTATTATTATTATTATTATTATTATTATAAAAGCATATTAATTATATATATAGGTAGAAAGTCGTGTTGTACGTATTGAACCTTTAAATCCACCTCCACCAGTTAATTTCCCTGTATATATATATATATATATACCTATAATGTTATATTATCTTTATATATCCTATAGGAATGGGATGGTTTTATTCGTTTATGCTTTGAACGTAAGAATAAGACTTTAGGCGCTATTTTCAGACAAAAGAAACTTGTTGCTCAACTAAAGGAAAACTATGTCACTTTTTGTACTCTTAATAATAAGGTATGTAACTTATTATATTATATATATATATACATATATTTACATTTATTAATAATACTTCCTTATTGTTTTATTTATATTTTATTCTCATTAATAATATATATGGTTTATAATGTGTTTATTTATATATATTAATATAGATACCCGATGAACGTGATATGAAACAAGTTATAGAAGAAGTTCTTACTTCAAGTATATATATCTATAATACTTATTTTCTCTTGATTCTATATATATATATAATGTATTCTATAGCTAACTTTTCTGAACAACGTGCTTCTAAAATGTCACTCGATGATTTCTTAACGTATATATATATAATAATAATTAATAAATAAATAATATATTATATAATATAATATTATATCTATACTTCTTTTATCTAGTCTTCTCAATGCATTTTTGGATAGAGATATTCATTTCGCATAAATTATGTTGTTATTCATGTTATTTCTTCTATATGTTTCTATGTGTTGGATTTTAATTAAAAGTATCTTTTCTATTTACGATTTATTGAGTTCAAGTCATCGTATAAAATATTCATATTTATTATTAATATTTTAATATAATCAATTACGTCACTGACCTTCTTTTTATTTTTATCAACACATTTTTTCATATCTTTGTCAAGATGCATAGTAAAGAAATCATAATCATTAAATAACCTCATCATTCATCCTATTTCTAAAGGAATATTTTTTAAATTAACATTTTTTAGTATTTCTATTTAAAATATAAGATGGCAAACAGCCAATCAAAAATAAACTCGATGTGATTAACCCAATAAAAAGGGGTAGTCATGAAGAAGAAACCAATCAAAATTCTTCAATAAAACCAGTCATCTATTTTTCACAGACTTTTTTTGTTGCTGTTGCGTGAAACGCTTCATAAAATTAAGATATCTTTACAAATATTACTCAAAGTGAGAAAAATTCTTTATATTCTTAGTTATAACTATCAATAAATCAAAACAAACGATGTCTCCAGACACGATGGTAGGTAATATAAGAAAAAGAAAAGTAGATCTTGATATCTCACAGAATTTCAGTGTTCTACGAAGCGGTCTTCCTCTTTCGTTTGGAGTTAACTCTACAAATCAAACAATTATTAACTTAATAGCATCTATTCTTACATCCAGTGGTCTATCAATGCCTTACCTAATGAGTAGATGTGGTATCTTGCTTGGTACTATATTCACTATTTTTTCAATGTTAATTGCTATAGAAACTTCTTATTATTTAACTACAGCTTGCGAATATACAAAGCAGTCTACATATGGTAGAATAGTGAATATACTTATGGGTGAGTCATTTGCACGTTTATCAAATCTGTTGGCAATAGCTTCTTCTTTTTGCTTTTCTGTCAGTTATTTTTCTACAATTTTCGATGCATTCCCCAAATTACTATTTTATATATTTCATAAAGAGATCAATAAAGGCTTTGATGAATATGTATATATAAATATCATTCATGTTCTTTTTATTTCGTTTTTTTATGTAGTCTAGACACTCTTTATTATTATTATATATATAGACATTCAAACTGATCACTATTTTCATCGTTATATTTCCTATTCTTTTATCGAAATCCTTAAATCGTTTTCAAACATTTGATCGAATTTCTATAATATTTAGTCTCCTTACTGTTATATATGCATTATTTGAAGGATATCATACGTATTCTACATTCGTATATATATATATATATATATACTTTTATAGTTGTACTATTATTGTTTTTAATGTGAACTCAATATTTATCTTCTCCTATATATAAAACTTATATCCTTGTTACAAAATAATACTATTGTATTATTAATATATATATATATATTGTTGTTTATAAATGAAATACTTATTCTATCTATCTATATACTTTATATAGCCTCTTCCTCTTCATTTGTTTCCCCGTAAAAATATTTCTTATCCTCGTTTTATTATATTAATATTAATGTGGTTCAATAGCCATCTCAGTATTCCAAGTATATATAGAGAAATGAATGTTACTACTAAAGATGAATATTCCTCTAAACCTGAAAAGATGCAATATATTATCAAAGTCTCTTATATTACTTGTCTTTTCATCTATATTATTATTGGTATATGTGGATATATAGCTTTCAGTGAAAATTCTTCATTTAATTTTCTTAATTCACCTGGAAAAAAAAGTTTTTCTACACTTTTCTACTTATGTAAATCCTCTTATATTTTATATAGTTATATTTCATGTATATTTTGTTCTTATTCTTCAATTCATTTATTTGATACAATATTTTTTTCATCACCATCTTCTTTTACACGTCAATTCTTTGAAAGTATTATTTGGTGTATTTCTATTTGTTATGCTTCTATTATAATTCCTTCTCAAAACTTTATTACTATGATCAACGGATGCACTTGCGGTTTATTTCTTGAAATTATTATACCTTCATTATTATACCTTTGTATAAATGATCAATTTAAACGAATGATCAGTTTAACAAGCATACTTGGAATTCCAAAAAACAAACGAAATTTAGAAGCTATCTTAGCATCTGCTATCTTTATTATCTTTGGTGTATATGTATTGGTTCAAATCCTTGTGGAATAACAGTATTCATATATTTATATGTATATTTATATTTATTATTTTTTTTTTTTTAATTTTAATTATTTTATATATTTAATGATATTATTATGTTAATGATATTATTATATTAATGATATTATTATGTTTTAATGATATCATTATATTTTAATAATTTTACTTTATTATTGTGTTATCTTTTTGATTATGCTTATCTATTTTTTTTTTATTATTTGTAAATTCCTTCCTCATTTATTTCTATAATTATTATTATTGCCTCTCTTTTTCATTTTCATTTTCTTTAAATAATAATGTATTTCCGTAAAATTATGCATTTCCTTTCTCAATAAAATGATAAGTTTTGTCTTCCGCTCTTATTCACTGTTGACCAATTTATCACATTCTGTTAAACATAAGAATTCATTTTTGAAATAATCTAATTACCAATTATGTAAGGTATTAATCATACTTACGACTTCATAGACTGTAGAAACCATAAAATCATCGAATAGCATTATTATTTAATGAAGAATCATTGTTTTCACTGAATACATTTAAAAAAAATAAAAACACAAATAATATGACGAACACTCTTAAAGAATCAAGAAAAAGTCTTTTATAGAATAATTTGACTCATTTCTCATAAATAACCACGATAATCTCATATTTAACAAGGATTATCGAAATATAAATTATTTAATACTTTTATACTCCATTCATCTTCAATATTAAATAAGATGGGTTGCAAGAGCTGTATGTCTGGAACCAGAGTGTTCTTCTTAATCATCCTTAATGTTATTCTCATGCTTGTTTCTCTTTGTTATGGTGCTATTGCTGCCTACTACACCTACGAGATCGTAATTATTTTTATTCTATTTCTCTTTATACCTCTAATTCTATGTATAGATCAATAATTTCGAAGTTGTTTCTATCACTCTTTGCTCTATGGCTGGAGCTACCTTTTTAATTACATTTATGTTTATTTGTAATGGTTATGCTTCTAAATGCTTCCTTTACTTATACAACATTATCTTAACCTTAGTCACTTTAGTTGAAGGTTTTATTTTAGCTTCTTTCTACATGCCTCAAACTGCTGAATCAGCTTATAATATTGCTAATTTCCCTAAGATTGTATAGTTATTTATTTATTTATTTATTTGTTTATTTATTTATTTATTTATTTATTTATTTATTTATTTATTTATTTATTTATTTATTTATTTATTTATTTATTTATTTATTTATTTATTTATTTATTTATTTATTTATTTATTTATTTATTTATTTATTTATTTATTTATTTATTTATTTATTTATTTATTTATTTATTTATTTATTTATTTATTTATTTATTTATTTATTTATTTATTTATTTATTTATTTATTTATTTATTTATTTATTTATTTATTTATTTATTTATTTATTTATTTATTTATTTATTTATTTATATAGGTTACTGATTTCTTGGACAATTACTCTTTTTATGTAGTTATTGGTATGTCTACAATTTTATGTATTCAAGTTATTTCTGTTATTTTCGCTGGATTCCATATTAATGATATGAACGCCCAACAAATTGAAAGATGCAAAAAACATACTATTACTTCTGGAGCTGTATATATATATTTATTTATATTTATTTATTTATATTTATTTATTTATATTTATTTATTTAATTCATTATTATGTATCATATGTCATATATAAATCATATAAATATCAGTTATATTTATTATAATAATAATATACTTTTTCTTCTCTAGGAATCTCCTCTTATTCACGAATCTTATGCTTCTAAAGCTCAAAAGAATTATGGATTAGATAAATATTTCAATAAAAGTAGTTCTTCCGAAGTGAATTATGATAAACCATCTACTACTATATAAACATTATTTGATTTATTGATTTATTTCTATTATATGTTTACCTCTTTTATTTATTTTCTTTTTATTCTCATAGTTTTTATATATGTCTTCAAAACATTTCGTAGATCAAGAATATCGTTGTTCTAATTCTTTTATTATATTAAACTCATTTTATATCTAATGTATACAGAGTAATTAGTATGAAACAACAAATGCCAAACTCTCTTTTTATACTAAAACATTGATATAGACATATCAGAAATATATGTATATATATATATTCATTTATTTATTAAAATCTTTGATACCAACATTTTGAGTTCATTCATATAATGATAATTGTTGTGTTATACTTAACTATATTCTCTTTACTTCAAATATGGCATAACGAAGAAGACATTTCATTGCTACTAAACGTGAAGTATCTCTACCATATTATGTATAAATACAATGCATATTCTTCTTTAATAATGAACGATATACATTTTATATGCAAATCAAAAATATAAATGAAGAAAAACTCGAAAAAGAATTCAATGAAAGAATGAATTCTTTTTTGTACTTTTAAGTTAGAATTTTCGCTTAAAATAACCATATTGGTATTTATATTAGATAGAAAATACATTGAAAAATTAATTATATAATTCATTTATGAATACGTTACTGTTATTTGGACGGAATCTCATTCACTATGGCTTAAAACCTGTGAAAACTGGATTTACCTATTGTTTATTTGGAACGTATATTATTAATAATAATATTCTAAATGTACCTAGATTTACAGGAAAGATGGGAGATGGTGCTAAGAAAGTAGTCAATGAATATTTGACGGTTGATCCTGAAGACATACGTACATTCAGTATTATCGCTCATATTGATCATGGAAAGAGTACTTTAGCTGATGCAATGATGAAATATGCTGGAAATATTGCACAAGACTCTCCTGCACAATTTCTCGATAATCTTGAAGTATTTCATCATTCTTTATTCGATGTTAATGCTTTTATCATCAAAAATACTATTCATTTGTTGTATTTATAGGTAGAACGAGAACGTGGTATTACAGTTAAGGCTCAAACAGCATCTATGATCTTAAAGAATCCTTCTGATGGTCATGAATATTTATATAATCTTATTGATACTCCTGGTATAACTATCTTCAATATTTTTTCTATACTATTGACTAATGTTTATTATTATTATTTTTATGATATATATATATTGATATGTATATATATAGGTCATGTAGATTTCAGTTATGAAGTATACCGTTCATTAGCTGCTTGTCAGGGTGTTTTGCTTCTTGTAGATGCGTCACAAGGGATCCAGGCACAAACTTTAGCTAATTATAGAATAGCCAAACAATATGTATATATACTATTTAGTATTATGATGTATTATTCTTTTTATGGTTATTTATTATTTTGTTTATATATCAAATAAGCTTTCTATATATATATGATTATATCTATAGAATTTAGATGTTATTCCCGTGATTACGAAGATCGATTTATCCATTTCAAATGTTGATAAATGTAAAGAACAACTTGAGTCTCTTTTTGGATTTAAAGAGAAAGATATTTTAACTTGCTCTGCTAAGAAACAACTTGTATATATAGATTATTATATGTTAATTATATATTATTGTTTATTTTTTTTTTTATTTTTTTTTTATGATATATTATTAAATTATTTTATTATGCTCATTATATATAAATATTATAATACATGTTATTATTATCTCTTAGGGTATTCCTGAAATCTTTGATAGTATCACCAATCATATCATGTGGGCTACGGGGGATGTTACAAAAGATCTTCGAGGACGTATCTTTGATAGCTGGTATATATATAAATAAAACTATTATTAATACTTTTGTTTAACTCGACATGAACTCTTTATATACTTATATACATATATATATATTAATTTATTTTTTATTTCGAATTTCTATAATTATATAAAGTATCCCTTATTGATTTAATTATATACATATATATATACAATAGGTATGATCAGTTTCGAGGTATTGTATGTTCTATTCAGATTGAAGATGGTACCCTCTCTAAGGGGGATATCATTAGCTTTTATTCCAATAAACAAACGTTTGAAGTTCAAGAAATCGGGTTATTACTCCCTTTTCCTGCTCCTATTAAACAACTCAAACCTGGACATGTATATATATATATATATATATATATATATATATATATATATATATATATATATATATTATCATGATTAATAAAAATATTATGAAAATTATTTTCTAAATTATAATTATTAAATATTGTTTTACAATTATTATTATTAATTTATTTCATTTTTTCCATTCTTTTTTATATATAATTTCTAATTCTAAAATAAAAAGATATATATATATGTATATATATAGATAGGTTATGCTATATTTGGAACAAAGGATAATTCCCTTCTTCATATAGGGGATACCTTCACTCATAAAGCTAGTCTCTCTACTATTACTCCTCTTCCTTCTTTTCCTTCTTCAAATCCTATGGTATATGCTTCTATTTATCCTGTAGATCAATCTTCGTATGAAGAAATGAAGAAAGCAGTTGATAAATTATTATTAAATGATTCTTCAGTTACTATTTCACCGGAAACCTCAGATGCTCTTGGCGTAGGATTCCGATGTGGATATTTAGGGGTTTTACATATGTCTATCTTCCAAGAACGTCTAGCCAAGGAATTTGAGATGTCTGTTATTGTAACGGCACCTTTTGTACCTCATAAAGTACTACTGAAAACTGGAGAAGAAGTATATGAATTTGTTTATATGGTTATTTTATGTTTTTATTTATATTTATATTTATATTTATATTTGTGTTTTTTCATTTATTCTTTTTAATATGTTTATTATAATTAACAATAAGATTTAATTGAATATATATAAACATTTATCTCTTCTTTATATATATATATATAGATGCTTATTGAAAAAGCAGCGGATCTCCCTGACAGAGCACGCGTCAGCAAATATTTTCAGCCAATGACACGTGTCACAATAGTTAGCCCCTCACAGCACATGGGATCCCTCATGAAATTATTAAATGATAAAAAAGGAAGAAGTGAAGTATGTCTATATATAGAATTATTCATATATTATATATATATATAATAATTTGTTTTACTATATATCTTTATATACTATTTTCTATGCATAATATATATATTTTAGTATGTATATATATATAGGATGTAAAATATCTTGATAAAGATTTAGTATTATTACAATATGTTGTCCCATGGGGAGAAATAGTATTAGATCTTTATGATAAAGTAAAGAATATTTCATCAGGATATGCAACAATTGAATATGAACAAATCGGATTTGAAGAAGCAGCTATTTCTAAGGTAAATTGTTATTATTATTAATATGTAAATTATACGTTTGCATTATATATATATATATATATATATTCATTATATTATTCTTCTAGAAGAATAGACTATATATATATATATATATATATCACCAATTACTTGTTCTTTCTTTCCCTCCATATATTCCCTCCATTTCTAGGTAGATATCCTCATAAATGGTCGTCCTGTAGATGCTCTGTCTTTCGTATGTGATAATAAATCGATTGAAACACAAGGCAGAGGCATCCTGGTCAAATTACAAGTATATATTATATTATATTATATTATATTATATTATATTATATTATATTATATTATATTATATTATATTATATTATATTATATTATATTATAGTATATTATATTATATTATATTATATTATATTATATTATATTATATTATATTATATTATATTATATTATATTATATTATATTATATTATATTATATTATATTATAATATATTATATTATATTATATTATATTATAATATATTATATTATATTATATTATATTATAATATATTATATTATATTATATTATATTATATTATATTATATTATATTATATTATATTATATTATATTATATTATTATTATATTATTATTATATATATTCAAATTCATTTCATATTTCATTTTTTATTTTTATTCATTACATCAATAAGCAATAAAAATTTTTTATTTATTTGTCCACCCATACATTATAAATATTTCTCTTATATATACTTCTATTTCTGATCTTTACTCTATAAATATAATATCAATTTATTCCTATAAATCATTCTAGAAAGCTATAAATAGACAGCAATTTGAAGTTATTATACAGGCTTCTGTTGGAAATAAAATCTTTGCTAAAGAGCGAGTGGCTCCCTATCGAAAAGATGTACTCACAAAAAGCGGGAAAACTGTATTTATATTATTATTATTATTTAGTTTAATTATATATACATAAATATTTCTTATATATAAATATATACTACACATGATTTACTATCTATTTGTATATAACTCATATCCTATTAAATTATATATTCATATATGTTTCAATATTTTTTTGTTAATCCATCTAAATACTAATTATCTATATAATAGGTTGGTGGGGGTGATATGACACGTAAATATAAATTGTTAGAGAAACAAAAAAGAGGGAAGAAGAAGATGAAAACCGTGGGGAATGTAGAACTATCTCAAGAAGTATTCTTAACTGTGTTGAAACGAGATGAATAATTCATATTTGTTTTGTCATCTATACATAATTAAGTTCTTATCCTATTATATGTTTTTTTCTTTGTTATTATTTGTTATGAATGAGTTTTTAATTTTGAGTTGTTTTATTTTTAATATTAATATTTTAAAGTTTTGTTTATTAAGAAAAAAAAATTAAAAACAATGATAACGAAACCATGGAATAAACACCAAAATAAAGGATAACAACCATCAAAGGATAAGGATAATAATGAAACAAGAAAATGGATTAATCCAAAGAAGAACAGAATAAATACATATATAATTGGAAACAATGACAATAATAACACAAAAAATAAATATTATATTGAAAAAATACAATATAAAATATGTGGATAAGAAATATAGAATTGTATGTAAATTTTAAAGAAAATGAATTATAAAATATGTAGATATGTATGTATAATCAATAAGTTGAATATATGTAAATTGTCTTTCATATTTATATATATAAGATAACAGTACTAATAAGATTAAAGACATAGAATGATACAATAAGATAACGTATTACCCATAATATTAATAAAGAAATAGTATATAGATATATATATATATGTAAATACAAAAACGTAAAATAATAATAATTCTTTTATAAAATAACAAAAACAAGTATATATATTGGTAAATGAAAATAAAATGTAGAGTTTTAAATATATATATATATATATAAACTCTAAATAAATATTTCATGATATATAATAGAATACTATTATATAAAAAAAATCACAATAGAAAGAGAAGAATTGTGTGTAATAATAAGTAAAAATATTCGCGGGAATCCTTAGTTTCTCAGAATATATCTCCCAATTCCAAATCAGACTCTAATTCTACAGCACAAGACTTTGAAATATCTATGTATATATATAAATAGTATAAAAAAGAAGAGTAGAATGTAAATAATAATGTAAATAATACTATTATATATATATATAATATATATACAAGTGACTTTAGGATGTTTGACCTGCGATGTATAAAGAGATGTCGAGCTATTTACTTGAGGAAGCGCGTGAAAGGTCTTCAGGGCTTTATATACAATTATTAATGAATAAGAACAAATAAGATATATATATTGGATAATTAAGAATAATAACTAAAAACAATTAAATAGTATAAAAAAATTATGGGTAATAAATAAAATTATAATAGTAATTCTAATTAAACACAATAAGCAGAATATTATATTCTATATACAGTCAATTGTTTGTTTCATATTATCTAAGGCGTCCCCCTGTAGATTACCCTTACCAAGTGCTCCATTCTCAATGATGACGCGGCGTGAGTCATCAGAGATCCATTGAGGATATATAGGCGTGTCATATACCCAATAACTACTATATATATATTATAATAAAGAGAGATAATAAAGAAATAGTGAAATACTAAATATTTATATTACATATATATTATTTATATTACATATATATTATATATATTATATATATTATATATATACCATCCATTTCGTTGTTGTCGAATACTTCCTAATTTCTTCATCCAGTGAAGTACAGGGACGTTGTCGGGATGGATAACCGCCCCCAGATGACGAATACCGACCGACTGAGCGAACTATATATATATATTATATATACATATACATATATAAAAAAAGAATCATAGAATAATAATATTAGGAACACATAAGTGTATAAATATAAATATATATATAAATATATATAAATATATATAAATATATATACGAAGGAGAGGAAATAGAGAAGACAAGATCCAATTCCTTCCCCGTGATATTTATCACAGACAATAGCAGCCCATTCGGCATATTCTGAATCAATTTCATCCTGAATCAGACGAACACTACCAATACCTATATATATATATATATAATTAGAATAGAAAATATATTATGAATAATATAATATACCTATATAATAAGAAGATAATAATGTAGAATAAAATAATGATATAGAATATAATAGAATACAATAAAATAATGATATAGAATAATACACACTAGAATAGAATAATATATATATATATATACCTTTCCACTCTCCATCGATTTTTGCGAGAGCGACAAAGGCGACGTGACGATCATAATCAATAACCGTCAGATAATCCAGAGCAGACTCCGACACTTTCTGAATAACACTGTTAAAACGGAAATTTAGAGATTTCTGAGACACTTGTCCTGCAGAAAGAACTAGATAAATAGATAAAGAATACATAATATAATTGATTCAAAAAATAAAGAATACATAATATAATTGATTCATAATATAAAGAATACATAATATAAGTGATTCAACAAATAAAGAATATATAATATAATTGATTCATAAGATAAAGAATACATAATATAAGTGATTCATAAGATACATAATAGATAATATAATTGATTCATAAGATAAAGAATACATAATATAATTGATTCATAATATAAAGAATACATAATATAATTGATTCAAAAAATAAAGAATAGAATCGATACATAATACATACCTTCTTTCATTCTAAGTTTATCAACAGGGAGAATAGGTCTAATAAATATTTCTAATCCGTTTGGTAAAGTGAATTGAGCGCAGTATGACGCGAATGAGCTTGCCATATCTGCTTGAAGAAGAGCAACCGATTTTTCTGGATCTATTACACAATTTGTATTCTTTATAGCATTTTCATATGCATAGAATGGAGCTGATAACGGTGTATTAGGAGCACGGTTGCAAAACGTAGTCGTGGCTGCTAAAGGCGAAATACCTTGTTCATACTTGACATCACTGCATTTAGTTTTTCTTCCTATTTTCTGAGGACTGACTCTCAATCCTGTCTTTGCTTGAAGAAAAGCACTGATATTTCTCATAACATTATACATCTTTATGTTGATATTTGATTTCTATGAATAAAACAATAATGAATGATGCTCAATTTTGATATCTTTCCTTAGTAGTCAATACAACAAGTACTATAGACAAATAAAAAGTAATAAGAACAGTTTGCCATTCGCTATAATAAAAAACTATTGTGTTTCCGCCGGAAACTCAGAAAGTTCCAAGGGAATCGACCGAAATGTGACGTCATAATCCTTTTTATAGACGGTTCTACAAAAGGAGAAAACAGATAACAAAAATAGTGATCAATCGAATTCTATGACACATATCCAAATTCCCTTGGTTAATCGTTGTTTTCATAAAATTGTCCTTTTTTATATATAGTTAGTAAATATATAGTTTTATTAGGTGGTAAATATTCTATGGATGGTGAGACGTATCTTCGCATAAAGAGTTGCAAATATTTGGATCGAATTATCAACAATGGAGTTTGTCTTCGATCAATTCAAAGACAACCTTTCATTAAAACATATATCCATGATAGCATACGTTCTAGAAATAATGTATCAGGTAACAAACGAAGTTTTCCTTCCTATGGAAATGATCAGTATTCTTCTAAAGAAAGAAGAGCAGCTGATAATTGTTCTGATAACTCTACTCGTACTTCCAATGTTACAGAATCTACCTATAAGAATAAATCGTATAATTCCTCTCAATCAAACCATTTTTCTTCACAAAATGCCAGTCGTTATGAAAATAATTCTTATGATTCATACAGAACTCAAGGACACCGTAATTGTCCTAATTCTACGTTGCTCAACTCAACTATTCAGTTGCAACCTTCAATGATAGAATCTACATCTTCGTTGAGAACTTCAAATAGTTCTAGTTCTACAAGTAATGTTGTTCTGAATGAATCACATCTAACTCCAGATTTTCATAAATCCTCTACTCCGTCTCTTTCGTCTTCAATTCCTTGTTTTACATCGAATACAGAAACTCTTCCACCACCTATTTTCATTGATGACATTGAATTACAATCTACTCCATCTGTTTCTACATCCAGTAATATAAAAGTTACTGATAATTCTACATCTAATCAAACTCTCTCAAATAGTAATCATTCCTCTATAAGTAATTATGGTACTTCTCAAGAATATAAATATATGAATAAAGATGAAATTAAATATGATATGCATGGTAATGCATATCATCGTCAAAATTCTCCTCTAGTTGAAAATCATAATAATAATAATAATAATAATAATAATAATAATAATAATAATAATAATAATAATAATAATAATAATAATAATAATAATAATAATAATAATAATAATAATAATAATAATAATAATAATAATAATAATAATAATAATAATAATAATACTAATAATAATACTAATAATAATTCTAATAATAATAATAATAATAATAATAATAATAATAATAATAATAATAATAATAATAATAATAATAATAATAATAATAATAATAATAATAATAATAATAATAATTCTAATAATAATAATAATAATAATTCTAATAATAATTCTAATAATAATTCTAATAATAATTCTAATAATAATTCTAATAATAATTATAATAACTATAATAATAATAATAAACACAATAATAATTATAATGATTATACCAGGAATTCAACTAACAGCCTTTCTCCACATCCCTCCTATAAGAATAGTCCTGTTTCTACATCTCCTCTCGATTCCTTAAGAAGTTCTTCTACTTCTCCTTCTACTCCTCCTGCTTCCTCACCTTCACAAGCCAGTAATATCTCTTCCTGCTCTTTAAAAGAAAAACCCTATAGAGATGATGGTAGGAATTCATTTCAAGATCAACATAATTCACAACCTTCTTCTTCATCTCCTTATTCTTATATCAGTAGATCATCCTATAATAGTGAATCTTCCAGAAATTTAACGCCTCCATTGTTCACCTATAAAGATAAATCATCGACTGGAAGTACAATTCATGTCAAACAAGAACCTTCTTTTAATATGAATAACACTAGTCAAACGAATTCTTCTGTTCAAGATAAATCACGTATATTATTATTATTCTTATTCGTTTATATTTTTTTATTATTTTATATTCTATATTTTATATTCTATATTTTTTATTTTTTATATTCTATATTTTCCTATTTTTATTTTATATTCTATATTTTATATTCTATATTTTATATTTTATATTCTATATTTTATATTCTATATTTTATATTCTATATTCTATATTCTATATTCTATATATATTTTATATTAATTTAGAAAACATCAGAACACAGTCTTTAGCAATACCAATAAAGAAAGAACCTTCTTATCTTTCAAAGACAAGTATATATATTATTTATAAGAATAGATCATTATGGATTGAAATTAAACTCTATTTCAATCAAATATATACTCTATATTCTATATATTTATTCTATAATTATTTGTAGTTTCTGAATCCTTTAGTGAACGATATAATCGTGCATATGAAAATCTAAAGACATTATTAACAAGTGATAAATATAAAGGTGGATTAAATCATGATGATTTAGTTCGTGTATATCGTGAGAGTTTTGGATATCCATTAAATCCAAAAGATTTAGGGTATATATTCTTAAATTATTTATAATTACTCTATTCATGTTTTATTCCTTTTTTTTTATAGTATTATGTAATATTTAAGATTTATACATTTTTTTTTCTATTACTTCTAATACTATTTCAATATTAATATTATATACTTCTAGATGCAAAACAGACATACAATTATTTAAGAAAATGGGGTTTTTTATTGTAATGCCATTTGTACTTTATAAGAAGCCAGAGTAGCTTCTTATTTATTCATAACTATTGTTTTGCTTTTTTGCTTATTTGTAAACATTTGTAAACAATCCTTAGCAATACTTTTCACATTACAAATAAATCAATAGATCCATTTAAATAGCAATTCTTGTGAATTTCTTCAACGTAACTAGTACAAACACATCAAAAGAACATATATTTCTCGACAAAATAAAATTATTTGATAAAAAATTAAAATAGACAGTTTAATGAAGAAAAATTCACGGGGATTATCAATAATTAAAAAAAAGAAAATGTCCAAAAAAAGAAATATATTCTTTTCATAGAGATTCTTCACAGTATCATTCTATTCAATGACTTGGTTCAATTGTGTTAACTGTTTATTCGCAGCTTTTGCTCCTATTGCTTTATATTCTAGAGGTACCGGATTAGCTCCAGAGATTTCGATTAATACTCATTATAAAACTTTATTCTTTTTTATTCTTACTTTTGGAGTAAAATTTGCTTTAGAAGCTACTGTAGCTGATGGTAGTCATGAACTTGAATCATCAATCTTAAGTGATATTTTGGTTTCTTTTACTGGTTTGATTGATGTGCTTGGGATGTATTATCTTCTCGATAAGAGCAAGGGTGATGTCAATACTAGAATTCCAGTTTGTTCTATTGGTTGGATGTATGCTTCTACTATATGTTCTAAGATGATTCCTATTATTGCTTACTCCAGAGCTCCTTCTGCTGATTCTTATTGGCTTATATTCAGTTTAAGATCTATTCCTCAATTAGTATAGATCTATATATATATATATATTTCTTATTCTTAAATTATATAAAGATATGATTTAACATATAGACGAAAATAGATATATATTTATATAATTTGAATATAATTATATCTTTGTTTTTCTATAGTTTTACACTCTTTCTTCTTTTTACTCTGTATTTATGGCTTTATGTACTAAAGGAAGAATGAATGTAACACATCTTCATTTCATTCATTTATTATGTAACACATTCTATCCTACTCTTTTCAAGTATTTATTTAATTTTGATAAATTCTTATACTATTTTTATGTTTATATATATGATATAGTATATTACATAACATTTATATATTTAATAGGAATAATGAATGTTTATTTAATATTGATAATAACATATATATTATAGGATTATTTTTGAACTGGTTCATATTGATGGTTGGATTAATCTTCTCCTTGATTCTATTTTCTCAATTGCTTTATACTTAGACACCAAGCATTATTATAATAAGATGATGAACTCTAATGGTAAAAAGAAGAATTAAAAAGAATTATCTATATATAAGGGGTTTAAAAACAGATTTTTATTTTATTTACAAAAAAAGTTGTTTTGTTAGAACAATTAAAGCAAGATTTTATAAACAAAGAAAAATGTATTTTTATTCTTTATCTCTTATAAAAAACTATTTATTATTTATAAAATATAATTTGAAATTATTATTACAATTAAAATCAATAAAGCCATTTAATTATATATATATGAACCTTCAGTGTATAGATCAATACAACAATTCGCCATTTTTTTTTATCTAAAAAATCATTTTTCTATTTTTATTTTAGATATAGTTTATAAAAAAGTTTAAAATTTTACATTCCTTTACAGTTAATAAATAAGTAAATGTCGAAAAACGTGTTTTAATTGTTTGTTTTTAAATTATAGATATAACTCGATCATTTTATTTATGATTTGTATATGAATGTCGGTATAAATAAACATACAAATATAAAATAAAAAAAAAAGAAATAAAATATTCTTATATCTATGGATATATAAAGAAAAACAAGTCAATTTATGGAAATAATTGCGATTACCGATTATTAAGGTAAAAAGAGACCATGGGGGTATTGAAGTTTTTACAAAAAATAGTAGAATTTATGCATATATTGAAAAATTACCCCTGGATTTTGAAGTTTATGTTTTATTCCTTGTTTTCTTTTTAACCATAAAGAATAGTTTTATTGACATCTATAGTCCTATTTATAACAATGGTATATAGTTATTCGCAACTAGTTATTAATAATATATCACATTCTATTGATTCTTGATCTAAGTTCTCAATATATAAGAAAAGAAACATTTAATTGATTGATTAACTAATGGCTAAGAAATCTCAGACTACAAAGGCTACTCCTGTTGCCCCTAAAACTGAAGAAGTTAAGGAAAATCCTCTTTTCCCTAGCGAACCCCGTAATTTCAGAATCGGTGGTGCTATTAGACACAAGACCGATCTTTCCAGATACGTTAAATGGCCTCGTTACGTTCAAATCCAAAGACAACGTAAGGTATGTTTCAGGCTTATTCATTTTCGTATTCTTTTATTCTATTATTTTTTAAATCTGTATTATGAAAGACATTTATCGATTGATTTTTATATAGATCCTTCAACAAAGACTGAAGTGTCCTCCTAATGTAACTCAATTCAAGCACAGTCTTAATAAGAACGAAGCTATACTTTTATTATAAATAATAGGGTTAATATATGATTTTTTAAAGTTAATATTCTTAATGAAAATTCATTATTTGATTTTTATAATTTATTACATATCAAAAAAATTTAAATAATTCTATATTTAATTAATTATATATGAATTTATAATATATTATATATAGCTCACGAACTTCTTCGTTTATTAAAGAACTATGTTCCTGAAACTGCTGCTGAAAAGAAGACTCGTTTAGTTGCTGCTGCTACTGCCAGAAAGGAAGGTAAGGAAGTTGTTGCTACTAAGAAGAACACCATCAAGTGTGGTCTTAAGCACGTCACCAAGCTTGTTGAAAAGAAACAAGCTAAACTCGTTGTCATTGCTGACGATTGTGATCCTCTTGAAGTATATATATATTCATTATTGTACTATTTATATTATATACTGTATTAATTCTTATATATATATATATATATATCATTAATAATATAATATAATATTTTTTTATATAGGTTGTTGTCTGGCTTCCTATGCTCTGTCACAAGCTTGCTATCCCTTACTGTATTGTCAAGGGTAAGGCTCTCTTAGGTTCCCTCGTTCACCTTAAGAGTGCTTCTTGTATTGCTCTTACCAACGTTGAAGCTGCTGATGAAGCTACCCTTAAGTCCCTTCAAGATAGCTTCACTGCTAAATATGGTGATGATTCCAATCACCGTAAGTGGTCTGGTGGTGTCATGGGTCTCAAGACTCAACGTAAGCTTGAAATCCGTGCTGCTGCTGTTGCTGCTGAAAAGGCTAAGAAGGATAAGTATTAAGAAAAATAATTTTTTTGAGTTTTTGGTCTGAAACGAATGTCAATAAATAATTTGCAGATAGTTTTGTTATTATAACCTATTTACAAGATGATTCTATTTTTTAAAAATCAATCTATTTAGTACTGATGACATTTCAATGTCACATATATTTATTGTTAATAATAAAATTAGCTATATATTTTATGGTAAGAATCATTTATTATCTGACTGTTCATAACAATAGTGAATACATTCTTTATTAAATGGATTATAGGGTCAATTTCTTTAAAAATTTAATTTTTCATTTATAATTTTTAAAATCAATTATAAATAGTTAAAAGATAATCATCTATAAGAATTAAGTTATGATATGAAACAGTGATAACTCGAATAAAAAAAGTAATTTCAATAGCTGAAAGCAAAAGAAAATAATATAACAAATAATTTAGCATCATTGAAATCGAGACTTCTTATTGGCTTTCGCTCCCAAAACGATTATTTAGAATCAAAAGAAGAATTGTTGAGGGAGAATCGTTTTTTTCGTGAAAATAAACATAGAGAATTCCTAAGTCGACAATCATGTAGATAATTTATAAGTCAATTACTGGCGAAATGAGTCATCCTAAGTCGAGGGTAGGAATAAATCTTTAAGATGTGTCCCACGGTAATGAAAAGATATTGCAAGAAAAGTAGAGATTTTCCGTGGTTCTTTTTTAAGTATTAAATGATTTCTAGATGTCGAAATGAAATCTAAAAATTTATTCTTTACATTATTATTTTATTATTGTTAACAAGCAATGGATAGATTCGAAAAGGCTGTTAAGGCTGCTATTCCTAAGCCTGCCCTTATTTTAAAGAAAGGTCTTGCTAAATTTAAGACTATGACTTTCACTGAATTCAATGAAGAAGAATTCATGGATCAAGTCGCTCTTCTTACTCAAGATATTGATGATCAACTTGAATGGTATGAAGAAAAGGACGAAAGTTTTGAAGCTGAAGTCTTCCAAGCTATTAAGAAGGAAGATAAGGATAAGATTAAGAAGAACGTATGTTGTTTTATATTATTATTAAATTCATTTGCTTTTTTAATTATTATTTATTTATATATATTTTAAAATAAATATTATTATTATTATATAGGTTATTAAACATCTTGAATTACTTAACAACAAAGAAGTTCTTGAATTAATCAGACCTTATTGTGAAACTGTTATGTCTAACGCTGTATGTATTTTTTTTATAGAATTGTTGCTTGTGTTTTTAAATAAAACATCACTGATAATATATATATATTCTATAACGTAAAAAATATTTCTATAACTATTACTAATATCTATATATATATAGAAGAAACTGAAGAAGAAGAAGGAACTTCCTGAAGAATGGGTTAAGGAAGTATCTACTCTCTGTTGGATTTCTTCTAAGATTCAAATTCCTGCTCTTCAAAGAGTTGCTGTTCAATTCAATTTAAAGTATGGTGAAAAATTCCAAAGTAAGATTGAAAAGAAGGCTAAGAATGTTGATGAAGAAGTTGTTAAGAAGTTTGATTACAAACCTGCTAAGCCTGAAATTAAGGATGCTACTGCTAAATTTAAGGAAGCTTGGGAACAAAGACAAAAGGAAATTGAAGAAGAACTTGCTGCTCTTGAAAAGGCTAAGGAAGAAGCTAGAAGAAAGTTAGAAGCTTCTAGTGATTCTGATTCCGATAGTGACTCCGATTCTGATAGACCTAAGAAGTCTAAGAAACATAGTAAGAAGGTAGAATCTTCTTCTGATAGTGACTCTGATAGTTCTGAAGAAGAAAAACCTAAGAAGAAGGCTTCCAAGAAGGTTGATTCTGATAGTGATTCTGATTCTGATAGTTCTGAAGAAGAAAAGAAACCTGCTAAAAAGGCTGCTAAGAAAGTAGAATCTGATAGTGATTCTGATTCTGATAGTTCTGAAGAAGAAAAGAAGCCTGCTAAGAAATCTTCTAAGAAACCCGCTAAGAAGGTCGAATCTAGTTCTTCTGAAAGTGAATCTGAATCTTCTGAAGAAGAAAAACCTAAGAAGAAGGCTTCCAAGAAATCCAAGAAGGAAGAATCTAGCTCTTCTGAAAGTGAATCTGAAGAAGAAGAAAAACCCAAGAAGAAGACTCCTAAAGCTACTCCCAAAGCTGAAGAACCTAAGCCTGCTGAAGTAAAACCCGCTGAAGAACCTAAGCCTGTTGAAGCCAAGCCTGCTGAAGCTAACTAAATAGTTTTATCTTAAATCATATATTATAATATGTTTTCTTAAGATATTTCTTTTTCTCTAAATAATTTGTATCATTTATTCAGAATAGTAATATATAATTTGAATTGCATTTCTATTTTTATTGTTTTGTTTTATTTATTTTTATTATATACTTTTATTTTTAATATTTGATTCAATTTAAATTGTACTATATATACATGTTTTTATACTTATATTACTACTATACACAGTTGTATGATAAAAAGTTTAGATGTGTTTGGTTTTTTATATTCAGTAAAAGAGAGATTACATAACATAATAATAAAAAAAAACAAAACATTTTAATTAAAATCATAATTATTTTAAAATTATTTATTTTTCATTTTGTGTTTATAGATATATTAATAGAATAAAGAAATGCTATATATATTGTAATTAAAAAAAAGTGATGAATTTATGATGAATGAATATTAAAAAAAAAATAGAATTATTCAGAATCAGCCTTTTGCCAAACAGTACCATAAGGTAAATATTCAAGATTATATTTTCTACGAAGTAAATCGTTATGTTCACCAATAAATAAAGTCTCATCCTTTTCATGATCTGTAATTTTATGATCACACTTAGCAGGATTACCACACCAATACTATAAAAATATATTATTATTATATTATATTAAAAATAATAATAAATTTATATTAATAATAAAGAATATATATATCTTTAAATAATACAAATAGGCAAAAAATATCTTACATTGAAATTGTTAAAAAAAAATCATATATATACTTCATTAGGACCAACTTTAGTACCTTGAGAAACAACGCTACCATCAGCAATAATAGCACCATCAGCAACTTCAACACCATCTAAAACAATAGCCTTATCTCCAATAGAACATTGATTACCTATATTACAGCCAGTAAGAATAGCACCCTTACCAATATATATACATATATAATAAATAAAATATATAATATAATATGATAAATAAAATATATAATATAATATGATAAATAAAATATATAATATAATATGATAAATAATAATAAATAAAAACATATTACACAAAGTTATAAACACATAAGTATAAGAATATATATATATATATATACCAATTTGAGTATTGTTTCCAATAGTAACAGAACCTGGTAAGTTTTCATAACCTATTTTAACAGAAGAGACTACAGCATTATCCATAATAGAACTGTCATGACCAATAGTAACTGAATTATCTTCTCCTAAACAAATATTGAATATATTATCAATATTTAAAATATTATTGTATATCAATATAATCAATTTAAATAATATATATATTCATAGAATCAAAGACAAATAAAATTTAAAATAATACATAAAACAATTACCTTTGACAACAGCACCAAACCAAATTTGAGAAGCATTAGCTAAGCTTACATCACCGATAACAACAGCGTTAGTAGCTACAAAACTGTTGACATCAATCTTAGCACGTTTATCACCAACCTTAATTTGATTTCTACATCTAGAAACAGTAGAGAAAGAAACTGCAGAAGAACTGCGAATTCCAGAAAAACATAATTGAGAAACAGATTTCAAAGCCTAAATAGAGTAAACAGTTTTTATATGTTAGCAAAAAATACAACTGAAGAAGTACTAAGCATTCTGAATTGTAGGATATATATAAATTCAACAAAAGTTAAAAGGATTCTCCTTTTGTATAAAGAAAAAGTATAAATTGTCCTTTTTCTCACAAATTAGCGTCAATTACGGAGAAAAATACTCCATGACCAAATTCTTACAAATAACCGCGAATGTCCTGTTTCTCGTCTTTTATTGTTATAGATTAATATTTATCACATCTTATTGGACAAATCTGACTTTTATTTTTGGGTTCTTCCGTTATTTGGAAGAAATCCAGATTTCTTTGAAAAACAACAAAATAATTACAGAAATTGGAAATGAAAACTTACTTTCTTCAAAAAAAATATTAATTTTTGTTGTTGTATATATACGATGAAGTTTACTTATTTAGTTGCTTTTTGTATTATTGCTTTACTTGCTGTTGAAGCTCGTTCTAAGAAACCTGTTAGAGAACCTAAAGTTACCAACAAGGTCTACTTTGATATTGAAATTGATGGCGAAGCTGCTGGAAGAATTGTTTTTGGTTTATATGTTTATTATTTTTTTAGTATTTTTTTTTTCCTTTTTTACATATATATAAATGATATATGATGTTAAATATTTTTTTTTAAACTAATGATTCATTAAGAAGTATTGTATCTTATGAATAATTTATAGATATGGTAAGACTGTTCCTAAGACTGTCGAAAACTTCCGTGCTCTCTGTACTGGTGAAAAGGGTATTGGTAAATCTGGTAAGCCTCTTCATTACAAAGGTTCTATTTTCCACAGAATTATTCCTAACTTCATGCTTCAAGGTGGTGATTTCACTAATGGTAATGGTACTGGTGGTGAATCTATTTATGGTGAAAAATTCGCTGATGAAAACTTTAAGATTAAACACACTCGTCCTGGTCTTTTATCTATGGCTAATGCTGGTCCCAATACCAATGGATCTCAATTCTTTATTACTACTGTATACTTTTTGCTTTTATTAATCTATTTATTTAATTGATATATTATATATTTGATTTTAATAGTTTATTGATTTTATTGATATATTGTATATTTGATTTTGTCTATATATATATATATTCTTTTATTAAAATATATATATATATTTATGTGAATCTATTAGTTTGTTCAATTTATAGATAAATTTAATATTTGTTCTATTTATATGTCTATATTATTTATAGGTTAAGACTCAATGGTTAGATGGTAAGCATGTTGTCTTTGGTACCGTTCTTGAAAATATGGATCTCGTTAAGAAGATCGAAGCTCTTGGCTCTCAATCTGGTGCTCCTAAGGCGTATGATATTTATTGTCATATATATATATATATATATATATATATATTACATATTATTATTATTATTATATAGTCATATCGTTATTGCTGATTCTGGTGAACTCGCTATGGAAGAAAGCAACTAAACTAATTATTAAACGATGCCTACTATGTTTTTGTTTGATTTATATGTATCATGTTTTTATATTTTATGAACTATAATGTATATTATGATATTTATGAATAATAGAATTGAGTACATAACAGCCATAGATTATAATATTTATAAGAGAATCAATGAATAGAATTAGAATTAATGAATACCAAAGATATTCGAAATCAGGGTTTATCACCAATAGTCTCTAAGAGGAAAAACGTTCCTAGAAGAACTAGTTTTATGTTATGTTTTAGGCTCTCAGGATGTAATAAAACATTTTCGTGTAGAAACCTATTGAAAAAAATAGTTTAGCAAACACCAATTTTAAGATATTAATATGAAATACTAACAAAAGAAAATGGTTTTTATAAATTAATAAAGGAAAAGTTTTTGATTGGTAGATTTTCTAAACTGAGATTATTCGAGATACTTGATCCTTGAAATAGAAATACAGATTGTTTATTTGAAAAATAGTGATAACTTGTACTATTTGCAAATGAAATTTGTTTTGTTTACTATTTTATTAGTAACATTTATTGTTTGTGTTTGTTCATCAAGTTTATATGATGAGTTAGAAGCATTACATTTTGTTAATGAAGGTATTATTGATCAATATATTATCTAGGGTATTGATTTTCTTTAAATAGGTCGTGTTAATTCTAATGATAGGTTTCAATGGGTTCACCAAAGTGTTATGTATTTTGATTCCATAATTAATACTATTCATTAGGTATACTGAACCTGAGAATGTTACAAAAGCTGATTATGCTTGGGGAAGTGTTGGATCTTTTAAGTATTTATATCAGATTACTGAGGAATCAGCTGAGTCATGCACAATTTCTGAAATAATCGACGATATTGATTTCCCTGGGAATGACATGGGTGCTTTCATCGGAACTATAGAAGATGTATGTGATCCTATAATTATTTTTTTATTATACATTCTTTATCTTCATATTTTATAGTGTAAGAAAAGTTGTTGTGATACTCTAGATTGTGTGGGCTTTATTCATACAGATATTGCTCCTAGTCCCTTCTCTGAATGTCAACAAGGAAAACCTTGTTGTTACTTAAAGAATGATATGTCTATTTCTAAACCTTATAGTTCATTAAAGGCATATAAGATGGATATATCAAAACGTCCTATTGTTCCTCCTCCTCTTGGTATGAGATCCTCTATTCCTTTAGGGGGTATTGCTACAGGAAATATCGAATTAAGAGCTGATGGCACCTTTCATGAATGGACTATTGTCAACCAAAGCCCTGCAGGTATATATAGAATTATTATTATTATTATTATTAGAATTATTATTATTATCTGAGAATATTATTATTATTATTATTATTATTATTATTATTATTATTATTATTATTATTATTATTATTATTATTATTATTATTATTATTATTATTATTATTATTATTATTATTATTATTATTATTATTATTATTATTATTATTATTATTATTATTATTATTATTATTATTATTATTATTATTATTATTATTATTATTATTATTATTATTATTATTATTATTATTATTATTATTATTATTATTATTATTATTAACATTAATAATACTATTATTAACACTATTATCAACATTATAGGATCAGCCAAATATTCTTATTTTGAAGATACAGTCTTTGCTATAAAGACTGAGTCTGCTGAATCTGCTGAATCTGCCTTAATTCGTACTCATCCTCCCTATAATCTTCCTGGTGTTCCTTCTCTTGTTTACAGTGGTACCTACCCAGTTTCAAGACTCTCTATTCCTCAAGATAATAATATTTTTCAAACAGAAAATACTATGTATTTATATATATAGATATATTTAATATTTTATTATTTAAATTTGGTTTCTAATTATTTCTATTACCTAATTATATAGTTATGCATTTCCTCATTTTGTTGCAAATAATTTGAATGCATCACTTGCTCCTGCTATCAATTTCGTATTAAATACAAAAAATATAAAGAATTACCCAGTGAAGACTTCTTTCCTTTTCACCATGTCTATTAATATGGAAGAAGTATATTTATATATTATATACTAACGTTTTTTAAATTATATCTCTATTAAATATTCTAATTTTGATTATATTTATATATAATATACTAACGTTTTGTAAATTATGTCTATATTAAATATTCAAATTTTTAGAAATTTTTTCTATATATTATATACTAACGTTTTTAAAACTATATCTATATAATATATTCTGACTTGAATTGATATCTACTCTAGCCTTTGAACATTCTTATATTATTATTCACCTTATAGAATCAACATAGAATAAGTAAATCAGTTTTGAAGATTGACAATACTACTACTTCAGTTGACTGCAAAAATCTCTGTATAAAGGAAGAAGAATGTTCATCATGGACTTGGAAGAATAGGGTTTGTTCTCTGAATACAGATATTCCTTATAATGAATTTGAAGAAGGTATTTCTATATATTTACATATATAATATAGATATATGTATATACTTCTTTTTTTGATATATATACATATTATAGTATAATTCATATTTCTATTTCTAGGGTCATTCAGCGGTATTCGTGGAAGCTGGTCTGTTTCTCCTGATGGGAATACTATTCTCCTTTCACGTGTTGGATCTTCTTCTGCTTCAGGTCAATTAGCTCTCTCTCTTGGGAATTCACAAGATCAAAAAACTCTTAAAATATCTTTATATATATTTTTTTTATGTAATATATATTCTTTATTTCAATGATTATATTATATATATAATAAAAAACTACATTTCCTTCACTTCTTATGTTAGTTTTATCACTGGTGACACTCTTTCGGATATATATACTCAGTTTGAACAAGGTTATACTTCTTCTTCTCTTACGAACTCCTACAGCAGTATTGTGGGTATTATCGTAGAAGTTACAGTTCAACCCTCAGAAAGACTCTCTCTCCCTATAATAATGACATGGTTCTTCCCTCATCATAATTATAAAACAGAATTATTAGATAATTTCTATACTCATTTATGGTCTTCTGCTACTGATGTTTATCATTATGTTAATAAGGATATAGCTTCTCTAGTTCATAATATAATGAAATATCAAGAATCTCTCATGACATCTTCCATTCCAAATTGGCTAAAGGATACTCTTGTAAACAGTGTTAGTCACATGAGATATGCAATGTATTTCGCAGATGGACGTTGGAGACAATGGGAAGCTCCAGATTGTGTTAATATTGATAGTATACATAATGACTATGAACGACATATGCCTTATATGCTCTATTTCCCTGAAACTGAAAAGATGAAACTCTATACTTGGGCAACATTCCAAATGGAAAATGGTATATAAATAATAATATGATTATGTTTTTTATTGAAAGCAGTATTCATACTTTAATAAAAACATGTATTATTATTATTATTATTATTATTATATAACACTAAATAGGTATGTTCCGTGAAGAGTTAGCTCAAGGTTATTATTCTGATACTCCTGAATTAGACAGTGCTATAGAATTCGAAGGAAGAAGAATGTCTGATTGTTCTTCTATGTTTGCAATGGCTCTTGTAGAACATTATAAGTATATACTATCTCTTATCATATATATAGTATTTTCAAATGATATTATTTTGTCTTCTGCCTATTTTAAAAAGAATTTTGTTTTCACTTTTTATTTCTTAACATGAATATCAGTTATTTTTTATATGTATGGAATAATGAATATATTTATTTATATAATTTATATTATATGTATAGATGGAATAAAGATCGTCAAGTAGTAACAGATCTCTATAATAATGCAAAAAGAGGTATTCAATGGCATTTGGATGTTTCAAAGACTTATGGTTTACCTGAGAAACTCTGTAATACATACGACATCATGGGCCCTGAAGGTTATGCTCTCTTTGGTTATAATGGTATATATGTATTTATTACTTAGTCTAAATAACTAATTCTATTACAATAAGAATAACTTTATATTTATATATATATATATATATATAGGTGTTGCTCACATTATGGGTTTACAGGCGATGCGTGAATTAGCTATTATTATGAATGATCAAGAATGGATTAAAAAGATGAATATAGAATTAGATAGAGCTCGTAATGCTTTCATTAAATACCACTGGAATGGTGAATACTTCAAATCTTATTCAGATGGAAGTATTTATTGCTTTAATACTATTTAATATACATAAACCTTATTACCCTATTATATATTATGTATTATTATATATTATTATAAACTATGTATATTATATATTATTATATATTATAATATATTATTATGGACTATTATATATTATATATAATATAATATAATATATATTATATAGCTCCTGCAGAGCATATAGTTGGTAGTAAGGAGCCATTAATGTCTGATACATTCTATCCTGCTGTTCTCTCTTATATCTTCGGATTAGACGATTTAATTGATAAGGAATTATTAAAGTCTCATCTTATCCAGGAATATAAACATAATCAGTCTCCTTTCGGTCTTATTATTATGACTGGTCGAACAGCTCCTGGTTTAAAGAATAATGATAATCATATTTGGATGATGGCCCCTAACGATTGGGCAGCTCTTGGTTTATATTATAACCCTTATAATACAACAAATGTTGATGAATATTTAGATGTATCTAAGAGAGCACTAGAGAATGTTCGAGAACGACTTCATGATCTATGGAATACTCATGGCGTTTACTATAACTTTGATGGCGATCTGGCTGGACAACCTTCTATTACTGCTCATTATGGTATATATATATATATATATATATTATAGTTTATATATATATATATTATAGTTTATATATATATATATATGGGTATAGTCACCTTTTTGTTATATACAGTCATTATTTATTATTGATATATATAGATTTTTTATCATATATATATATATATATATATATATATACATATATATATATATATATATATTCTTATAATTATCTTGTCTCATAATCTAAATGTGAGAATACTTATATTATTACAAACATATATATATATAAAGGATATCACATGACTTCTTGGTACCTTCCCTTCACTTTATCGGGTCAACGAGCAGATCTCTCAAAAGGAGAATTAACATTTGACCCAAAGATTCAAGGTGATTACATATATCCTGTTCTTCTTCCTAATTTTGATGCTCAACTTATTCATAAAGAGAATCATTATTCTTTAAGAGTAATTCGTGGTTCTATAACTGTCAATACTCTTAAAGTTAAAGATCTAATGTATCCAACAGCAGTCACTCTGGAAGAAGGTAAAACATATGATTTCTAATATATATAAATCACATGTAATTCATGTCTAAAAACATATTTTATTTGTTTTGCTTGAAATTCTTACAGAATAGGTTGCTTTCATTTTTAAAAATATGATATATTAATAAATAACAAAAAAAAGGAATTATTCTGAAAATAAATAATATAAATAATAAATGATTACAATGGAGATAGCAAGGAATCTTTAGAATGTAAAAATGTATATAAACCTAAACAATGTTTGAAATATTGAAATGAAGTATCAATATTTGTCAGTTTATATACTGTTAACTCTGATGAATTCGAAGGGAAATGCAATATATAAGCATCTTTCACTTGTTTCTATATATATATATAATTGATTATGCTATATAAAGTTTATTATTCATAGAATGATAGAGAATAGAGTAATATACCTGATTAGAACTCATCTCATTATATGCTTCGACATAAGCAGCCACTAATTATATATATATATATATGAAAAAAAGAAAGAAATAGAAATATATATATATAAGACTAAATAGATTACATTGAAATGTCATAGTTTCAACGACTGTTTTCCCTGTTTTAAAATCAATAATAACAGGATTTTGATCTATTTATATATATATATATATATATAGAGGGAAAAAAATGATTTATTGATTTATAGAGTAAAACTTTACTATTTATATAAATATATATAATATACTTTTATCGAAACCAATAGCATCAATATATCCACAGTACTTATACCTATATACAGAAAGAATATATATATATATATATATATATATATATATACTTGCTGCTATTAACATATACATTAAGATCTGTAAATGTAAATTGTTCCTTTTGAATCCATATATCTAGATTATTAAGCATGACTTCTGATGACGCACTTAGAGAAGGAGGTAACGTCTATAATTAACAATAGAAGAAGGTCAAGAATAAATTATATATATATATAATAATAAATAATTATATATATATTATAATAATACTAATATATATACATAATAATAAATTATTATATATATAATAATAATAATACAATAATAATAGAAAAATACTAAAAAACACTAAAAAAGAATATATAATTATTTTTATAATTAACACCTACAGATTTTGATAATTTTTTATCTATTAGACTATGTGATTGATTGCCCCATGAAGATGCCTTCTTACGTACTAAAAATATTATTAGTATAAAAATACTATTTGTATAAAAACATTATTTGTATAAAAATATAATTAGTATAAAAACATTATTTGTATAAAAATATAATTAGTATAAAAACATATTTGTATAAAAATATAATTAGTATAAAAACATTATTTGTATAAAAATATAGCATACTTTGTTCAGGAGCTTTTCTAGCATTAGTTTCTATCGCCTTTAGAGTCTCTTGAGATATAGATCCATTTTTCTAATATTTAATGTTATTAAGAAAAGCATCTACATACTAATTCTGTTTTTAGAGATTCAATAAAAGTTTTCAAAATGAGGTTTCCCTCCCATCGAATTACTCCTAATAGATATTACTTATAAGACTTCTTCTAATTACCAGAATTCATTGTTTCTGAGATAATTGCAGTGACAGATGGATATGATATTTTCTTAACAGCATAGGATCGATATCTAATTTTTAGAAATCATAAAATAAGACGTTATTCTTATACAATAATTTGGCGGATGTGAACATCTAGTTTAGAAATTCTTAGAATATATATTAACAAGGAATTAAATAAATAACAACTATGAATATTATAGTTTAAACAGCTTTTAAACTGTATCTGTAATAATAACAAAAAAGAAATAGATTGCTTGTTTCGTTCACTATATTAATATATCTGTGAAATATGAAACTACAATAAACAAATAGACTATGAGACATAAACACTTTTTATTCAAATATACTTGTGAACCAAGACATTTATGATACTAATCTCGTGTATTAACTTGTTATTTATAATAAGAATGATAATGTCATAGTTATATTAGTTCTATTAATGTATATATAAATTTTACTTTATTTATATATTCAATATCAGTTTAGAAATATAAAAAATGATATACAAATATTCTTCTGTTGTCTATTAACAGTCACATAAAGATGGAATTCAATAAAAGGAATATTACTTCGATTATTATATCCTTTGTACTTCTTATATTCTTAGGAGTAGCTTTTTGCTTTACAAAGTATGGAAAGTTACTGATTGTTGCAATACTTGGAGATAATGGTGAAAAATGTTATAAAACATTTTTTATTGACTTTAATATCCTCAATAAAGATTGTCTTCAAATTACAGTTTCTAAAGGTCTTGGTTATGGTATTGTTGTTGCTTCAGCAATTCTGAAAGTTCCTCAGATCGTTAAAATATTGTCAAGTCATAGTGTTATGGGTTTGAGTCTTGATTCGTTTTTCTTTGAAGTAGCATCAAACATTCCTTCTGTGATATTTAATGTTGTCATGGTATGTACTAATCTAATCTATTCTAATCAGGTTATTAGAAATATCCTTTCTCTGTTTTTGGTGAGTCCATTATTATTTTAGTTCAAAATGTCATCTTAGTCATTCTTTACTATATTTATGGTCGTTCAAAAACTACTTTTAAATATAGCTCTTTCTTCAGAAAATCTTTCTTTTTCTTCGGTATATATCCCGTTTTTATATACTATGTTCCAAATTCTATATCTTTTATGAGATACTATTGATATCATAATATACTCATAGATCTAAAAATACTACCCATTATATATTATTATATATTCTAAAGAGATATAACGTTATATATATATTTTTTTAATTGAATTCTATGTTAATTATATATATATATTTTTATTAAATTCTATGTTAATTATATATATATATATATATTTAATTGAATACTATGTTAATTATATATATATATATTTATTGAATTCTATGTTAATTATATATATATATTTAATTGAATACTATGTTAATTATCTATATATATATTTAATTGAATACTATGTTAATTATCTATATATATGTTTTTTAATTGAATACTATGTTAATTATATATATAATTTCTTAATTGTATACTACTTTAAGTATCTTCCTTTGATCGGAGGCCTCTGTGCTATTATTGGTCGTATTCCGCAAATAATGGAAAATAAGCGACAACGACACACAGGACAAGTATATATATATATATATATATTGATATTCTTCTTCTTATATATATATATTGATATTATTCTTTATGTTTGTTGATGTATCTATATAAGTTTTTATCGTTTTTAAAAAATTGAATCATAATAACTATATTAATTATATATATATCGCTATCGCTATCAAATTCTTTTCTTTATTTTTTTTCTATTTCATTCTATTTAATATATATATATATAGTTATCTATATTAACATGGGCATTCACCGCTTTAGGTTCTATGGCTCGTATCTTCACGACAGTTACTGAAGTTAAGGATCCTATTATGACGCTTAGTTATTGTTTATCCTCATTAGTCAACTGGATTCTTGTCTTTCAAATCATATTGTATATTTTATTTATATATATTATTAATATAATATATATATATCATTCTTATTATTCTTATTATAGTTATTGGAATAGAACTACAAGAATTATTAAAGAACAAACAACACCTATGGATAGTGATACTAAAATCTAATTTTTGAAAAAAAATATCAATTGTTCTTTATAACTCATATATTTTGTAATGTGTATTTTAAACTTGAATATTTGTTTGTTTTGTTGTTTAGAATATATTAAAACTTGACAATCTTATTATTAGTACTATTTAATACCCATCTTCAACAAATTTGTCATCAACAAGTAAGTCACAACGTCATACAGTTGCCCTCTGAGTTATTATATTTATTGTGTATATTCTTAAAGTAAATAATTTATTAAAATAAAAAGAAAAAAAATTGAATGAAGGAAGTCTTAAAAATTATAATTAAAAATTCATTTATTTACTCATTTCTTCAAGAAATAAAACATATGAAACCTAATTGTTTCAAGTATAACAAAAACAAGTTTTAATATGTTATATGAAACACATCATTTCTATAAGAAATAGTGTTTACTTCTCTCATTGGAAATGACCTTGATTCTCATTCTTGGGAATTTGTAGAAGAAAAAAAGAGAAATAAGGATTTGAGATCATATATAGAAAAAATCCCCTAAATAGGGTACTTTTTGGAGAAGATATGGGGTATTTTATGATAGAAAGCCCTTTTTCCTCATTTCTGTCAATGCTTGATTGTTTTGAGAAAATAATCTAAGAAAGATCGTCTCATCTAGAAAGATCAATTGTTTTTTTTTGTTCTAACTGTTAATAAATAAGTAAAAGTATATTCTATATCAAGAAAACACATACTATGGAAAGCCATATACATGTTCTTATTTCTTTTTTTATCTAGATGGCTGAAAAGAAAGCTAATCCTGAAGCTCTTCTTCAAAAATATAGAAAACTTGATGAAAACAGAGTCTGCCCTAACTGTGGTGAAGAATCTAAATTAGGTTTCACTAATGTTTGTGTTCCTTACAAGAGTTTTGTTTGTAATAACTGTAAAAGTGCTCATCAAGCTTTCTCTCACAGAGTGAAGGTAAAATTATAGAATATATATTTTTATTATTGTTTAATTCTTTGTTTATCGTTTTACTATATTGGTTTTCATTATTTATAGAGTGTAACTATGTCTACTTGGACTTTAAAGGAAGTTAAGGCTCTTTCTTCTAAGAATGGTGGTGGTAATGATAATTGTAAGAAAATCTGGTTAAGTAAAGGACCTGTTGAGAAATATCAACCTCATCCTGGTGATGATTTAGATAAATTCAAGCGTTTTATTGAAATGGCTTATGAACAGAAGAAATTCTATGCTGGTGAAGATGACCAAGAAGAACAATCTGAAGAAGCTCCTGAAGAAGCTGAAGAACCCGAAGAAGAAGAAGCTCCTAAGAAGAAGGTTGTTAAGAAGGTTGTATGTGAATTTTTTTTTATATTCTATATATATGTTTTATATTGTTTTTATATTAATATATATATTATTTTAATATTAATATATATATATATTAATATTAATATATATATATATATATAGGTTAAGAAGGTAGTAAAGAAGGTTGCTAAGAAGGAAGAACCTGAAGATGATGATTTAATGAACATGGGTGGTGAAGAGTATCTATTCTATACTATCTTATATTATCCATATTATTATTTATAGTATATAACTATTTATCTATATAGAGAAGCTGCTCCTAAGAAGACTACAAAGAAGGTTGTAAAGAAGGTTGTTAAGAAGGATAAGGAAGCTGTTAAATCTCAAGATCTTATTGGATTTGATGTCGATTCTCCTGAATCTCGTTTACGTATATATATATATATATATATAAACATATTTATTATTCTATTTATTATCATAATCATCAATCAATATCAAATTTTAATACATAAATTTCATAATTTTTATAGAAAAGTTATTAGCTCAAACTGACTTCAATGGTGCTGCTGCTCCTGCTGCTGCTGTTCCCCTTGGTGGTAACGTTCTTATGCCTTCTAATGTTGATTATCAAAAGATGGCTGAAGCTAATGCTATTTCTAGCTTAGGTCCTTCTGTCCAAGTAGGTCGTACCATGATGCCCATGGCTGCTATGCAACCTACTATGGGTTATGGTATGTATCCTCAACAACAAATGGGTATGGGATATGGCATGCCTCAACAACAAATGGGTATGTATGGTCAACAACAAATGGGCATGGGCATGGGTTATGGCATGCAACAACAAAGAGGATTCTAAACGAACTTCATTGAGAATACTCAAATCTAACCTTAAAATCTGATATTTTAAAAAATACCTGCTTTTATATAATATATCATTGAATTACGTGTTATTTTAATTTTATCAATTGTATGGTGTAATTACTCTTTGTGAATATTACTGTAAAAATATACAAATATTTTGACATATATATATATCTATCTTGTACTCTTTTCTTTTTAATATATGCCAATCTATACGTTATTTATTATTGGTTTATGTTTTTATTCTATTTAACAAACTGTTATAAACTTTAAAATTATTGTATAAAAGTAACAACGATAAATAACTAACAAAAAAAAAGAGAAATGAAAACATATAAGTATATCTACATGACAATATAGATAAAGAAAAAAAAGATATATCTCAAGTTAATAGAAACAAAAATATTTTAAATATATACAAATAAGTAATTCAAGAAATATCTTGTTTATACTTTTATTATACATTTATCCTCATTTTGTATAGAGGGTAGAGAATTAAGAATACTCTTATCCGTAATTTGGTCACTAGGATAATGATAACCATTGATGTCAACAGGTTGTGGTTTAGGAACATATTTTGGGAATTCAAATCCATTCACATTGACAGTGTCTTTGCTTTTGATAAAAGAATCTGTTGGTATAAATCCCTTTTCATCACATGAAGGCAATGAGGCAATGTTAGATGAAAAACTCATTATATTTTATAGAAAAATGGTATGAACAACGAGAGAGTAGTTATAAAACATTTAGATAGAGATTTCTGAAATAAAAAGTAAATTCGTGAATATATAATTTTTAAGAAGAGAAAAAGGAAATGTTTTCATGATTCAAAAAGAACAAGGATTTTTCTACTCATTAAGCATTTGTGTGGCATTCTATTACTATTAAGGTATTTATCACATTGATTCATATTCAATAATTCAAGAAGAAGTAAGAGATGAATCAGACAGAAAGATTAGTTGTTCACAGAAAAGAAATATCTTTAGAAAATCAGAATAACCATCAAACTACAAAGCTTCCTTCGCTAGAAGAAATCGATATTGACGAAAATAGTATTTTTTCTGGAACTAAAGAAGAATCAGTAGTGAATGATCATCAACTTATTATAGGTTACTATATATTTTATGTTTAAATGATTATTAATATTTTATTGTTATTTCAGGTATTCCAAATCCTGTTGATTCTTGTGAATCAGTTCAAAAGAAGCAAATTATTTCATTAAATGATTCTAAATTAAAAGAATTGTAAGCTATTTTTAATTTTTTTATTTAAATATATTATTAGGAAACAAAACAATGATATAGATGTTTCACATAATACTATTCAAAATAGTATTCAGAATGATATTCAAATTAACTCTCAAATCAATATTCAGAATAAATCAAATAATTCTCAAAATAATTTACCCAGTAATTCTCAAAATAATTTACCCAATAATTCTCAAAATAATTTACCCAATAATTCTCAAATTATGCCTACAAATAACTATCCTATAAATGGTATGCCATCTTTTGATTCTCTTCCTCTTCCTAATGGAATGATTCCCTTACCTCCTCCTAATGGAATGATGCCTCCTCCTCCATTCCTATTTCCTCCTTATCTTCCTATTCCTCCTCCATATATGAATCCAAATACTCCATATTCTATACCTCTTCCTCCAATTATTACTAATACTTCTACTTCAGAAACACATAATATACTCTCTTCAACAACAGGAATTATCAATAGTCAAACGAATCAACATTCATCAGAAAACAATATACACTCCTCTGACACTATTCAAATAGATTCCACGAATTCAAAAGATATTAATAATAATACAAAGAACAATCAAGGAATATCTCCTTCTACAACTATAAATGAACAACAATCGAATACTCCAATAACATCAAATCCACAGAGATCTAATCGTCGAATGAAAGTCATACCTCCATTCATTCCAGATTTCTCGTATATTAATCCAAATTTTAGAGCCCAAGATATCCAACCATTTCAAGGAAAAATTGATATGCATTCCATTGAATCATTGAATGATGCTATGTTTAAAGATCGTTTTATTAAACCTTCTTTCTTAGAAGACCCTTGGAAAAATATAATGTAAAAATAGTAATAAAATTTTTTTTTGTTATAATATGACAATATTTAATTAATATACACAACCTGTAAAATATATATATATATATATATATATATATATATATATATAAAACATATAAGAAACAACAACTCAATTATTCATAGCATATATTATATAATATATTAACACCAAACAGAAAAATTTAAAAACCATTTATAAAATAATTCATAAAACATAAATAATAGAACACAAAATTATAAATGTTTTATTCTTTCATATCAATATCTTTATTAGAATCAACTTCTTCATCATTCGATTGTTCTTCTTCTTCTTCCATACCTTTCTTAACATCAAATTCAAGAGTATATTCCTATAAAAAGAAAATTAATAGAATAATAATATATATATAACAATAAAATTAATAATATAACAATATATATTCTTGATCACAACCTAAATAAGAATCAGTCATAAAGTATAAAGTATAAGAATAATGGCCAGGTTCATCAGGAGCATTAAATTGTAACTTTGTACGATTTTCAGCTTTCAAATTAATAGATTTAATTGTATGAATAACATTACTTTCATTATCACCAACAATAAGCCACCACATTTCTTTCTTTGGAATAGGATAAGTTTGACTAGATACAATACCAATAGAACTAGGATCCTCATCTTCATCAACATCTCTAGTTAAATGAACATTTACAGTAACAACATCATCTGTTGTTAATGTATCTATATCTTCTATTTCATGTTCTAACTCTATAGATGGATAACTATTACAGAAAGTAGCTATATCTCCAATTTGTTGTTCAGTTAATCCTTTCAAATATTGATTTCTTTGTTCATCTTCACATTCAATGATATCAAAAATACCTTCAACACCTTCAGCTTCACAATCTTGAGCTCTATCTTTATCAAAATGAGGTAATTGTAATAAACGACTATCTTCAGCCCACATACCTTGTACAATCATCTGACATAATTCAATAGTAGCTAAAACAGGCTTTAAGTATGAAGAACTACTAATAATATCTACTAAACATTGAAGTAAACGAAGAGATACACTTAATACACCTTCAGTATCTAATTTCATATCACTAGACATAAGCTTACGAGAGAAATAATTTTGTAATAATAAATTCACTTTTTGACCTGTTAATGTCTTATTTTCTACAGGATAAGGAAGAGAACGAATATCTTGTCGTATAGTATCTTGTTCATTATGACGAATAATAATATCATCAAATTCAGAAGCAGAACATAATATTTGTAATAAACCCTTTCGCTTAGCTTTAGGTTTAATCGATTGAGCAAATAATTCAATAGTAGTATATTGAACATAATAATAAGCAGCAATCATACCCATATTAACAGCAGTAAGTTCTAATTCATTCATCTTCTTAATAAGTCCAGCATCAACCAAAGAATTAATCGTTTCTTCTGTTAATTCAGAAGTATAATCAGATAAATGATCCGCTGATACACCTTGTAATCCATAATAATTAGGATTCTTAAGTAGACGACGGAATAAGAATGTCCATGTTAAATAATCATTAGCATCTTGATAATTATCTATAGAACGACTTACAATTTCAGCATTAAATAAATCAGCAAGATTCAAATATAATTGACTTTCTAGAGGAAGAGGTTCATACAAGAATTTCTTAAAGAATGCCTTTTTAGGTGTATGACAGAGAACGACACATTTACCTACACTATCAACAGAAGGACGACTAGCATGACCAATCATTTGAATCATTTCATTAATAGAATAATCAACATACATATGTTCCTTACCATCATAATAGGTAGTTTCCATAATAATAACAAGATGGGCTAGCTCTTCTAAACACCAACAACAATCAAAAGTACTCACTAGAACTTGAATCTTTTCTTCATGATATAATTGAAGAACAATCTTCTTATCATTTTCATTCATACCCTATAGAAACATAATATAAATTATGAACTGTATAAATAATAATAATAATTTAAAAGATTATATAATATCAGTAGTGGTTAAGGTTAGTATCATGAGGTTTCCCCTCAAAAACACGGACCAGTGGTATCCTCATTTAAGAATATATATATATATATATATATATAACACAGATAGTAATAAATATTCTTATAAGTAATATCAGTAGTGGTTAAGGTTAGTATCATGAGGTTTCCCCTCAAAAACACGGACCAGTGGTATCCTCATTTAAGAATAAATATACTACAATGTAAATGTATAAATAAAAAGAGATGTCAGAAATGGTTGCTAGTTTGATCATAAGGTTCCCCCTCAGATAAAACACGGACCAATTTATCATCATTCTCTCTTTAGTAATACACATTATATATATATAATCAGAAAATAGAAATAATAATAAATATCAGTAGTGGTTAAGGTTAGTATCATGAGGTTTCCCCTCAAAAACACGGACCAGTGGTATCCTCATTTATTTATTATTTAATTTGATAAAAAATAATTTAAAATAATTAAATAATTGAAAAAATTAAAAAAAAAAAAAAAAAAACAATAATAATAATAATAAGAGTGTCAGAAATGGTTGATAGTTTGATCATAAGGTTCCCCCTCAGATAAAACACGGACCAATTTATCATCATTCTCTTAAATTATTAATATAAAATATAATCAGAAGTATCTGTATATCAGTCATAATATACATAAATATACATTCTTACAATAATTGTTATTACATCATATTAATAAATATATCATAAATAGATAAATCATATAATATACATACCTTATAAAAGAAACCAATACCAGCAAGTAAAACTACTTTAAGAGCAGGATCTTGAATCGACTCTGTAATTTGTTCAATATCTTCTTTGGTTGTATGTAAGAATCGAGAAGCATTATTACTAGCACTAGCATAAGTTAATATATCAACACTAGTCATTTGAGCTTGTTTCTTAGAAGGAACAAATACAATAGTAGATTTAATAGTAGCTAAACTAATAATACTATTATACATAGGTTTACTCATTGCTAATAAACGTGTACCTACATGATTAATATCAAATCCTTCTATATGCATTTCAAGTGGAACAGGACGAACACTACTGTGGAAATTATATAAAGATCGTTCACAAGTTAACCAATCTGATAAAGAACGAGCATTAGCCACGGATGTTGACAAAGCAATAATACGAACTTTCTTTTCTAATTGATTTGTCATATATCGTATTCTTGATAATACAATTTCATAAATATAACCCTTAGGAGAATTAATCATATGTAATTCATCAGCAATTACTAAAGAAATCGATTGAATTGATTGTTTTTGTTTCCATCTTCTAGAAATACGATCCCATATTTCAGGATTTGTAATAATCAAATTACTTTTAGCAACACTTGATTCATCGATACTCATATCACCCATTAATAACGATACAACTAAACCAAACTGTTCAAATTTCTTCCAATCGTTATAACGAAGAATACATAAATCTTGTATGGGAGCAATATATAATATTTTGCCAGTATCTTCATCAGCAATATGTTTTAAAATAGCTAATTCAGCAGCTATAGTCTTACCAGATCCAGTAGGAGCACAAATAAGTGTATTATTATCTGTTTTATATATACTATCAAAAACTTGAGTTTGAATAGGATTAAAATGAATAAAACGATCATTATAAAGAGATTCAAATTCTTTATTCTTTAAAGCATAAACAGGTAAAGGAGTTAAATCTAATAATTCTACATTAGGATGATATTTTTCAGGAAGAAGTAAATGTCTAAAACTAATTGTATGAATAGTTTCAGAATGTAACCATTTATCATTTATAATTCTTAAGAAATATTGAGGTGAAAGAGGATCAAAGATAGGAACAGTAAACACTAGAGAATGCTCATTTTCAAAATACTTCTTCTTTAATAAGAAATATTCATAATGAAGTATTTGTTCACCATCACCATCTTCGACAATAATATGAAATCCTTCACTATTACCATGATATTGTTCATCATATTTGAAATCAGCAGTTAATAATAATTCGACTTTCATAAGAGATCTAGTAATAGGTTGTACTTGTATTTGACAATCCATACGAGGAATCATATGAACAAGAGAATGAACTTCACTACTTAATTTACTATTACGAACCATTTCACCGAAATCAGAAGGAGTAATATCATAATAACGTTCAAAAGGTAAAGGATTATTTTCTAATAAATTCAAAGTTTGTTCAGATAATCTACCTTTAAATTGTCTTAAAGGAGATTGAGAATACCATAAGCGTTTATCAACACATTTACATATATTCAATATCTTTTGAGAAACAGCAGACCAACCTCTCTTTAAACAAATTTCAAATAAAGCTCTAAAGATACGACCAGCACTTTGTTGAACAAACACCATATCAGCAGCTAAAGCAAATCCATCTAATTTTTGTTTACTTATATAAGCTTGTAATAATACATTCACCTTAGCAGAAGGTTCTTCTACAGTTTCACGAATAGGAATAGGTACCTTTTGAAGTAATTTTTCTAATTCTAATTTTTCTTCTTGTCTAACAATAATTTGAGAGAATTCATTAGATAAAGAGAATAATCTAAATATTTCAATATCACCCATAGTTGGCTTTAAGAATTCATTATAAGTAGCAATAGAAGGATTCGTAATATAATAATAAGCAGCAGTACGACCAAGAGCAGTACTTTGGAAAACACCTGTTTTACGTTCATATTTAATAAGACCATGTTTAGCTAATAAGGTAGCAGCACTATGAACAAGATCTACACGACGTTGTAATAAAATAGGATCATGAACAAGTTCATCAGGATCTACACCATATAACTCAGGATTACGAAGCATACGAATAAATAAATAAGTATATCCAAGCCAATGGACAGCTTCACTAACATTCTGACAAGTACCAATAACAATTTCAGCATTTAAATTATCGGCTAACTTTTTAATATGTTGAGATTCAATAGGTAATTGTTGATTCATAAGAGATAAATAATATTGAAGTTCACTATGTTTTGTAATAATAATACCTTCACCTGTTTTATCATATTGAGGACGTCCAGCACGACCTAACATCTGTAAGACATCTTGAGGACTTAATTCAACCCATTGACCTTTTTCAGGACTATACATTTGTGTACCTTTTATAATAACAGTATGTGCAGGTAAATTTACACCCCAAGCTAATGTCATAGTACTGACTAAAACAGGAATACGACGAGCAGCAAATAAATCTTCAACTAAAGAACGATCATCTCTAGTAAGACCAGCATGATGGATAGCAAAACCAAATGGTAACAATTCTTGTAATTCTTTATCTTTACAATTCTTAGATTGTTCTTTTAATAATTCTTTTTCACCACTATTTTCAGGTACAAATTGTCCTAAAGTATCTTCATCTAAAGACATATCACGAATAGCACGAGCAGTCTTAGCAGTTTCTTTTCTTGAATGAACAAAAATAATTACTTGATTCTTACCAGCTTCAGCAAGTACTTTTTCATAACAGATTTTATTCATTAATTGAAGAGCTTTAAGTGGTTTCTTTTCAGTAACACCAATATATTGTTGATCTAAACCAACAGGACGATACGAATTATCAAAGAAAAACAATCCCTTTTCAGTAACACGAAGGAAATTAGCAACATCAACATAATTAGGAAGAGTAGCTGATAAACCAACAAGACGAACAAGTTCCTATAGAAAATAAAAAATATATCTAAAAATATCTTTACATAAAAATAGAAAAATTATATATGTAATAAAATAAGATATATAATAGACTGAAAATATCTATCGAGCAAGAGGACCTTCTGTTCAGGGAAATTGCAAACCAAAGGTGATACATGCTCGAATTGTTTTTTAAAATAATTAAAATAAAAATATATATATATATAAATAATAATGACAAAAAAAAAAGCAATATAAATAATATATACTTGAGTAGTTTCAATTTGTCTTAATGTACGTGCAACAATAGCTTCAAGAACAGGACCACGATCATCATGTAATAAATGAATTTCATCAATAATAATTAATCGAACAAGCTATAATATATAAATAAGCATAAGAAATAATATATAATATACTTGAGTATAAGTTCTTTCACCACTCTTACGAGTAATAATATCCCATTTTTCAGGTGTTGTAACTATGATTTGAGTTTCACTAATTTCTTCTTTAGTAAGATTAATATCACCAGATAATTCTCGAACAACAATTCCATAATAAGATAAACGTTGAGTAAAATTATCAACAATTTCCTTAACTAAAGCTTTCATAGGAGCAACGTAAACAATTTTAAATTTATCCTTATCAACAGAACCATCTTCACGAAGATGTAAACCAATTTCATGCATAATTGTTAATACAGCAACATTAGTTTTACCAGCACCTGTAGGAGCACATAGTAAAATATTTTCCTATATATAATAATATAGTATTAAATAATATAGATTCATTTATATAATAATATCTAAATAATAAAAAATATTAAAAAAAAAAATGCATACAGATGATAAAAGGGCAGTTTCATAAATTTTGCTTTGGACAGGATTTAAACGATCCATACCTTTGAAAGCAGGTTGAGCCCAATCGGGAAGAGACTTAATCTTGACAAGAGTATCTTCTGCGAATTGTTTTCTTTCAATTGCAGGAACATGTACTTCTTCATATCCTTTCTTTTCAGCTTTCCATGACTTTTCAGGTAGCTTAAAGCTTATGTTACTCATATAATGTCCTCCCTACAAATAAGAACATCATTAATAGAGTTAATAATTATTTTTTCATTGATGAAAAAAAGAAAAATGATAGTAATTAAGTTAAACATAGTATTGCTTTGTAACATAAGTTACTCTATACAATCTACGTCAACAACTACTATCGATTTCACTAATTTCATTTCCATCATTATAAAAATAAAGTATTTTGTTAAAATAAAAATGAATAAAAAAGAAAAGAGAGAAATTGTTAAAAATATTAACCATTCATTTTGACAAAGGTTTCTCATCATTTTATCCAATCAATCAAATGCAATGAAGAATAAAAATCATTTCTGATTATATGGATAATTATGGTGATAAATGCCAGTTTTACATGAATATCGGTTTAAAAAAAAAATGAAATTCAAAAGTCAAATAAAAAGGATAATAATTAACTTAAAAAAGCATATATATACTATAATCTTACGTTAAAAACTTACAAATATACATATATATGAATAAATATATACTTGAGTAAATTCTAATTGTTGAAGATTTAACAAATGTTGAGGTTTAGGGACAGAGTTATCAGATGCATTAGCATGGAATGATCCTTCTTCAGTTTCTAGGTCATTTCCTTGTGATTTTGATGTAGAAACTTCCATTTTTGTAAGTTTCTTAGCTTCCATCTTTGTTTTCTTATCGAATTCTGTTTTTCTATCTTCAGCCCAATCACTGACATTAATTGTCTTATTTAATTGAGATAAAATTTCAGGTCCTATATAAATATTATATAATCATCAGACTTAAATAGAATATTTTAATATATATAACATATTTAATTGAAAATACCTTGATGAGCAGTATCTTTTTTCATTTCTTCTTCAAGAGATTTCTTAACCTCTTCAGAAGTAGCTTGTCTGTATCGAATAACATAAGAAAGCACAGATCTATTTTGAGATAACTGTTTAATAAAATCGAAATTCTCAAGACCTAAGATTTCTATTAATTCTTCTTCACATTTTGCCTATATTCAACGTAAAATATAAAAATTATTTAAAAAAAATGTATAATAAAAAATAATAATAAAATAATAAAAAAATAAGATTAAATCATAAAAAAAAAATAATATTAAATAATGAAAAAATAAGATTAAATAATAAAAAAAAATAATATTAAATAATAAAAAAATAATATTAAATAATATTAAATAATAACATAAAATAATAATAAAATAATAATAAAATAATAACATATACATCATCTTCAATTTGAAGAGCTTGTAAAGTTTGTTCAGATAAACTTTGAGCAATATTAGGATCTTCTGTAAATTTACCGATTTCACGTTGTAACCAGAAACTATCGATAGTTTTAATATCAACAGTAGATGTTTCCTCCTATATATAATAGCATATATCAATATAAATAAAACAGAATAATTAAAATAATTTGTTTTCAAATGAATAGTATATAGATACGTCATTCTTATCTTCTGCATTATGAACAGTTTCAACAACAGCATTATCTTCTCCTTCACTCTCACTCTCTTCACTATCTGTAACAATCTCATCAGGCTGATCCTCCTCATTATTATCTTCTTCATCATCAGCATTTATTGTATATATATGATCACCTTCACCATTATCCTATAGATTATAGAACTAGTCAATAAAATGTCTATAAGCTATTTTGGTGGTATATATAGATATAGAGCATCAACAAGATAGCAATAATATAAAAATAATATATAAACAATATAAAAATAATATAAAAATAATATAAAATATAAAAATAATGTAAAAATAAAAATAATAAAAATAATTATAAAATAAAAGCATACCTCAGTATTATTACTATTACTTTGATCATAATCATTGATACTAGATATCATAGAGAATAATTTATTAGCTTCAGATTCATCCATTTTCCCTAATATCTCTTCACTTTCACTCTTCTTAGAAGAAGAATTCTCAGGGTTTTTTACAATTTGAATCAATTGATCCGCTACATCACGAAGAACATCCTATATATATATATATTAATAATTATTATTATAATCAAATAAAACAAATTATAATAGTTGATATTCATCATCATAATTTATTACATATATATATACTTGTGAATAATCACCAACTTTCTTAATAATAAAATCTAATAAACGTTCATAAATCAAACGAGTTTCAGGAGTTTTAGGTTTGTAAACATTTATATCAATATAACTTGCTTCTGCAAGAATATCTGCATCTTTATCCATCTCATTTCTTCTTCTCTTAGATGAATGAAGCTCATCTTCTACTTCTACTGCTTGTATAGCACGTCTATATATTTTACATATTTAAAATAATGATATCAATAAAAATATATGTATAATAAATATAACAATAATAATAATAATTCTATATAATATCATATATAACATATGAACAATAAAATTCAACTTCAAAACAATAGAAACACAACATACTTCTTCTCTAATTTTTCTTTTCTTTCCAAATAATCATGAGAGTCAACAACAGCTCTATCACCCATACGACCTGTGATTCTTCCATAGATAGATTCAGCTTCACCAGAAGGTTCATCTCTCTTAGATTTATCACGTTCAGGTTCAATGACCAAAGCAGCATTCTAAAGAAAATATATTCATATATTCAAAAAAGAACTTACGGTCACATAAGCAAATTGTGCTTCACGGACAGATTTCTCAGCCATTTATCTTTATTATTCCTATATGACTAAATTGATGTTTATGTATGTATAACTGTTTTATTTATGTTATCCTAAAGATGTAAAATTATATTCCCTAAATATTATAAGCAAACTTACAACAATAAAGCAGCTAGCGTAACAAAAACTTTTAATTAAATGACTCTCTTTTTCCTTTGAAGGCGTCTTGATTCGGCTTTTTTTGTTTTCTGGCAGGTAGTGTTTAAGAATAAACTTTTTTAAAAGAATCGTGAATATTTAGAAATTGCTATTCATTATTTCAATAATTCCATGAAACGAATTATGTTTTAAATAGACATTTTGAAAGAATAATAATCACGATTCTATACACTTGAACACTGTCAAAATATACTTTTAGTAATGAAAGCTTCTGTTAGAGATATTCTTGAGAATCTTGTCATATCTGAGTCAATTATTATATTTCCCCAATCACAAAAGAACAAAGAATACTTTTCTAAATATAACATTATTGGCTGTTTTCTAAGTAAATTGTCATTAATACTTTTTAATTCATTTCTTAACGTGAAAATGAGTTGGCTTAAAACAACACTTTGTTTTATTTTATTTTCGGCTATTATCGCTCAAAGTAGCGACAATTTTATGGGTTGTCAAGGACTCATCAAACCTTCTGAGGAATTATTAAAATTATACAAAGAAAAAACTGATTTCTCTTCTATTTCTGTGAAATTAACTGATTCTGATAATTATGTTTCTGAAGAAGAAACAAGTTCTCCTCAAGGTCTTTTTGTCATTCCCATATATAATGCTGGAGCTTATAAGATTTCTCTTGATGGTATTAAGGGATGGTCTGTTGAACCTAAGGATTTTTCTGTATAGTTTTATATATAACTATCATGATTTTTTCTCACTAACTAATTATAGTTTATTTCGTATTTTGAATATAAAATGATTTTTTCAACTCTAATAAATCTTTATACGTTATCTATATATATACTATTATGATATATATTGAATAGGTTTCAATGAATGCTGATGGTAGTATTGAGGGTTGTGACGATCTATTAATATTTACTGTAACTGGTTTCACATTATCTGGACAAGTAGTTGATTTTGCTGGTGTTACTGGTGTTCCTGATGTTTCTATTACTATTTCTAAGTCTCCTAAAGAAGAACCTATCCATCTTACAACTAACATTAATGGTGAATTCAGTGTATCTTCTCTTGTTAGTGGTACTTATAAAGTTACTGCTTCTCATCCTACTTGGAGTATTGCTGAACCCTCTACTAAAACTATTGAAGTATGAACATATTTTGTATTATTATTTATTAATCATTATTCTATTTATTATCTATTACTATATATTATATATTCTATTTATTATCTATTACTATATATTATATATTCTATTTATATATATAATGTTATTGATATCTTCTTTTTAATAGAATTATATTGTTGTATTTACTATGGATCATGTCTATATAGATTGGCTTTAATAATGCCTCTATGAGTGAACCCTTCCATGTATCTGGTTTCAGTATATCCGGATCTCTTAAGGGTATCAATGTCGAAAGCACTTTTAAAGATATCATTGTTCACTTACAAAAAGTAGATCACTCTAGTATGTATTCATATTATTCTCTTTTTTTTTATTTATTTTATTATCATTGAATAGATTTATTATTATTGAATATATTTATTATTGTTGAATGTTTTTATTATTAATTGAATATATTTATTATTATTGAATGTTTTTATTATTAATTGAATATATTTATTATCATTGAATATATTTATTATCATTGAATATATTTATTATTATTGAATTTCTGTATTATTATTGAATTTCTGTATTATTATTTGTATCTATAGAGGTTCATTGTGAAGGTGCTAATGTCTCTAGTAATGAAGATCAAACTCAATGTACTTATACATTTATTGATACCCCTGATTTCCTCTTTAAAAATGTTCAACCTGGTGATTATGCTGTCGTATGTGAAAACTAATTATTATTTTTATTATTAATTTCTTGGATTATCTACTTTATCATTCATTTCATTATCTTCTTTTAATTCCTTATATAAAGAGTGCTTATATATATATTATTTGTTGTTTATATGTATATATGTATTTATGTCTATCTCTTCCTAGAACTATCAGTTATTAAATGGATCTTCTTGGTCATTTACTCCTGGTTATTATGCCTTTACTATAGAGAATGATGGTCTCTCTCTTGGTGGTTTCCATTATAATGGATATACTAAGAAGGGAAAGGTAGTAGATGAAACAGGGCATGGAGTAGAAGGAGTTAAGATTGTTCTTAATGATGGACAACATTATTTTACAGATCCTGATGGTTATTATATTATTCAAGAACTTAAAGATATGAAATATGCTATTCGTGTATTTATATATTTATTATTATTCTCTGTAATCTTTAGATTTTTTGATTTTTTGATTTTTTTTTTTTTCTTAAATTTTGATTTTTTATTTTAATACAATTATAAGATTTTTAAAAAATTATAATATATTTTAATAAGTCTAATATATTTTTGTATGATTTCTTATACGTCTCTGTAGGCTGAAAAGAAACACATTCGTTTCTCTCCTTTAGATGTCGATATGACAATGGCTCTCTCTCTTCCTGATATCTCTATCGTCTCCTATCATGTCTGTGGATCTATATTAATGGATAAAATACCCAACTATATTAAAACTGTAGATACTTTTAATGTTCTTATTTCTGATAATAAAAATATTAAAAAGCAAGTAAAGACTAACGAAGAATACTATTATTGTTTTAATATGGAACCAGGTGAGTATACTATATCTGTTGATGATAAAGATATGGATATTAAATTTAGTAATGCTAAAGTTACTGTAGAAAAACAAGGATATATTGTTGATGCTCATCTTTCTCCTATCTTTAGAACTATTAAAGGAAGAATTCAAGTATGTTTATATATATAATAGACTATTCATATTATGTTGAGAGTATCTATATATATATTCTATACATATTTATATATATAGGCTAATTCTGAAGATTTAACTATTAATCTTGTCTCTACTACTTCTGCTTCTACTAGTTATTCTATAGCTCCTACTGAAGGAAGTTTCCTATTCAAAAACATACTTCCTTCTATTTATACTTTATCAGTTAAGAGTAATCAAGTATATTCATTATTATATTATTATGTTTATTATTTATTATGTTTATTATATATTATATTTATTATAATAATAGAATGGTTGTTGGGGTAATACTCAAGAAGGAGAACTTACTAATGATAATGTTTATACTACTACCGTTGATGTATATTTTTATTATTATTATTATTATTATTATATTTATATCCATTTTTTTCAAATACATATATATCTCCTCTAGGTAACTGAAAAGGATGTAGTCGATATTGTTGTTCCTAACAGTTTATTTGTATTTACTATGAATACTCCTCTTCCTGTTACTATGAATATTGAATCTCCCAGTTTTACCAAGTCTTATGTAGTTGTTAAGGGAATGACTTCTATCTGTTTATTATCGGATAATATTTATACTATGAGTTATTCAGGTTGTGTAGAAAGTGATCATAAGAAATATACAGTCAATCCTCAACATGCTTCTATTGATATCAAGGATGATATTTATACTCATAAAGTTCATGGAGATATCATGTTCACTTCCAGTCTTATTCCTAAAGAAGTATATATATATATATTATAATATATTCTTATATATATACTTATAATATATTCGTATTATATATATTCTGTATAGGTATTATTAGTAGTCAGTAAAGATAATGAGATTTACAAGACTTTTACTCTCTCTCATAAGGATGCTTCCGTTCTTAATTACTCTATTGTATGTACTTTATATTCTATAATATACTTGGAATCTTCTTCTTTATTTGTTATATTCCTATCTATATAATATACATATAGTATCTTCCTATTGGATCTTATTCCCTTTCTGTTTCTTCTCCAGGTACCACTCTTCTCTACACTCCTCTTTCTATTCCTGTTGTTATTAAACAAGACACATGTGATGCTAAAGTATATTATTATGTTTATTATGTTATTATTATTATTATTATTATCATATTTATATTCATATTTATATTTATTATATTTATTATGTTTATTATGTTTATTATGTTTATTATGTTTATTATATAGTTAACTACAGTTGAAGGTGAAGAAGGTCATGTTGTTCGTGGTAAGATTGTTCCTCCACTTTCTGATGTTCATATATATATGCGTCAACTTATTGATGGAGACCTTGCTGATACTATATATAGAGAAGCTATCACCGATCTCGAAGGAAACTATATCTTTGAACCTATTTATAAACAAATTCAATATGTATATATTATTATTATTAACCATATTATTATATTTATTATTATTATTATTATTATTATTATTATTATTATTATTATTATTATTATTATTATACTTATTATTATTATACTTATTATAGGAATTAGAAGCTGTTCGTGAAGGTCATCACTTTAAGCGTTCTCAAGATGGTTATGTATTTACTCATAAGAAATTATCTTCTGTTTCTTTATCTATTCTTGATCAATTTAATAATCCAGTAGAAGGAGTATTATTATCTCTTTCTGGAGAAGGATATATGCAACGTGAACAAAGTAGAATTGATGGTACTCAAGTATTTGGTGAATTATTCCCTTCTACTTATACACTTCTTATGAAAGATAAAGAGTATATATATATAATGATACTTTTCATTTTTTATATTTTGATGTGTTTTATTATTTATCTATATATTGACTATAATATATATGTATTATTACTTATTATTATAATATTGACAATATTATTTTTATATCTATAGACATAAGTTCTCTCCTTCCTATATGACTATAGAATTAGGAGAAGGTGTAGCTAAGACTATTAAGATTACTTCTGAAAAGGTTGGATATAGTATTTATGGACAAATCAAATCATTAAGTGGACTTCCTCTTCCTTTATTCTCTGTTGAAGCTAGATCTACTTCTGGTCATAAAGAAATGGGTACTAGTGATTCTAATGGTATTTACCGTATTCGTGGTCTTAAAGAAGGTCAATCCTATACTATTGTAGTCAAGGATAATGAAACTAATGATATTGATCATTTTATTCCTAATGAATATACTGTTACTGTCAATAAAGAAGATATTCATAATCAAAACTTTGTAGCTGTCTATAAAACTAAGACTACTTCTTTAGAAGGTAGTATTTCAGGTCTTCCTTTTGATCATGAACCTCTTACTGTAAATGTATGTGCTGGTAAGAATTGTCAAACTAAATCCATTACTGAATCAAATCATTTTGAAATGAATTATAATGAAGTATCTCCTGTTCATGTTAGTATTACTCCTAATAAGAATAATAATTTCGATTATGTCTGTGAAGAAAAAGACGTTGATATTAAACAAGGACAACTGTATGTTATTTATTATTATTATTATTATTATTATTATTATTATTATTATTATTATTATTATTATTATTATTATTATTATTATTATTATTCTTTCTCTAGTAATACGGTTGATGTTGTTTGTTCTATGAATCCTACTTTAGATGTGAATACTCAACATATTAATGGAGGATCCTTATATTTATTAGCTCTTATTTGTATTATCCTCTTTGTATATCTTCAATTTGATACAATCAAAATTATATTTAAACTCTAAAAACTTATAAGAGTCATATAAACTATGTATTTCTTATACATAAGATATATTTTTATTTATAAGTATCATTTTTATTTAAGTCTCATTTTATTTTTTGGGGTTATACTTTTATCATTTTTTTTAATAATCATGTTATTGAATCAACAGTATATACTATTAGAAATTATAGTTTTGTTTTTAAAAATTTTAAAAATTTATCTAAAGAACCTTACAAAAATATACAAACTTGTTTAAACTATATATTTTTTCATTTCACATTCTAATAGAGATAAAAAATAATTGTAAAAATTTCTTTTTTGTTGATAATCTTTTATAGACACATATTTCATAGCATCAATTTATATTAACACACTGATAATTGCAAATTGGAATCATTTTTGTTGATCAAAATATTATATTTATTTATGTATATAAACTACATTTGAATACCACACTGTAATGATGTCATCAACGTTTCATGAAAAAACAAGAATAATCGTTTCATTCATTCAGAATAGACATTACAATGTATATTCGTTGTTTGATTATGTCTTGAACTATTTTATCATCATAAGTCTCTTATAAGACAACAGACTTCTATAACATAATTGATGTCAAAAAAATGTTATATAATCCATATCAACTGAAACACATATTTATAACACACTACATGATTACGAAAAGAAGAGAAAACATCCCTTATTTAAAAAATCTTCATTACAATCAAAAGCATATTTGAAGGGCGACACTAATGAAAACAATTGGCCATTTCGTTGTGTATCATAGTTGCATGTATTTTACAGTGAATATTAATCTTATTTGACTAAAAAATGGCAGAATTTTGTCTAATGGACACTTCTTTAAAAATGAGTTGAGTTAATTTCATGTATATAGTATTGTCGCTAAAATAAGTGTTTAATTCCTAGCGAAAAGAGGTTTTTTTTTACATATGTGTTGTGAAAAATAATGCAAAACATCCCATAATATTTCCTATCAATAATAGAATGTATGCTACATATGAAACGTCTTGAAAATATTTTAAATACAAAAAGCACAGTAACTAAAATGAAACGTCAATGATTTTCGATAAATACTGATAAGGAAATCAAGCCCTTATTCATATTTTCATAAATCTTGAAATTTGAATAATGAGATAAAGCTTTTGACTCCACAGAAAAACGGATGGTTTCTGGATGAAAAGTGTTTCGATCTTTTCTGACAAAAAAGTAAAACCTACCTACTTTTGGATCTCCAACAACGTATTCTCATGATGTTCTAGAATACTGTGTTTTATTTGGGATTATTGATAAAAAATGACTGTCAATTAGAGAATCATAAAATGAAAAAAACTTGTGTTTTCCCAGAGTTTTCGTATGCATAAAGAATTTTTGTGGTTATTCATTTGAGTATGTATGCTTTTCTTTCTGAATATGCCCTCTATTATTATGGTCATCAAAAAAAGGCGAAATACAATAAAAATTTTGCCATTTAATTTCAACGGCCATCATCGGGGACTACCGAGAGAAAAAAAGTGCGTCATCACTACGATCTTTTGGTTCCCGTTCTTGCGGCGGTTAAATGCTGATTTTCGCATGAAATCTGTCTCAATGATGGTTCTCTTTAATCTGGAATATGATTGGCTCTCGTTATCCATTATTCTAAAGACAAAATCTATGCGGTTCTTTGTGGTCATCAACTCTGCATATTTTATTTATTATAGATAATAGACGATGAAATCATTCATTGTTTGCTTATTTATTGCTTTAGGTATTTATGATAGTTTGATCCTATATAACTGTTTTTATAGCTGTTGCTCAAACATGTACATCTCCCAAGATGACCGTAAACCTTAGAAGAACTTACAAGGGTTCTGCTACTCAAGAAGGTGTTCAGATTTGGCAAGGTAATTACCAAACTGGTACCTTAATTGGTGAATGGGATGGTAATGGAAAGGATGGTACTGTTCAAACTTATACTCTTTGCTTATCTTCTACTTTACATACTCTTGTTGCTACTGATGGGTATATATTTTTATTTATACAATTGTTTAATAATGTTTTTTTATTATTTATATTAAATTCAATAACTATTTTTGTTATAGTGCTAAGAATGGTTGGACTGATGGTTCTATTTTTGAACTTGTTACTAGATCTGGTGTTATTATTCTTAAGGGTACACTTGATAACTATCAACAAAAATTATTCACTTTCTATCGTAAGTTTTTATTTAAAACAAATCTTATTTTTATTCACTAAATAATCTTCTCTTTCTTTAGCTGCTTTTACTATAAAATCTACTGATTCTTGGAAATATTCTGCTGTCGCTCAAAGTGGTAATCAATGGGCTGCTTCTGGTTTTGCTGATTCTACTTGGACTTCTTACGCTCCTGGTGCTTTCCCTGAAGTTTCTTCTATTACTAGATATTTCCGTACTACTGCTACTGTTCCTTCTAATAAGAATAGTTTTGCTCTTGTAGATTGTGGTGTTTTAAGTAAGGATGGTGTTGCTATTTATATTAATGGTCAAGAAGTATATCGTCGTAATATTCCTACTGGTGCTTCTGGTAGTACTCCTGCTACTACTGTTGATGCTGTATCTGCTTACAGACGTGTCACTTTCCCAGTTACTTCTTCTTTCCTTTCTGGTTCTACTGTTACTATGGCTGTTGAAGTTCATGGTGCTTCTGCTACTCCTGTTGCTGAAGATTTTAAGGGTATTTTAGTCTTTGTTTATGGTCCTTCTGTTTCTCGTAATATGGATTTCACTGTTAATGCTGAAAGACCTGCTGATTATTCTGGTGAACCTGTTGGTAATGCTTTTGATGGTGATATTCAAACTAAATGGTATATTAACCCTCTTCCTATTTGGGGTGAAATAAGATTCAATAATGGTAGAAGAGAATGGATTAATAGATATTCTATTACTCCTGCTAACTATAATGTTGCTCGTAGACCTACTTCTTGGAAAATCTTTGGTTCTAATGATGGTACTAATTATGATCTTCTTGATGCTAGATCTCATTTTGATTGGGAAGGTACAAGACTTGAAACTATGTTTGAAATGAATACAAATCAAAAATCATATGAAATTTATAGAATTCAAGCTTTAACTTCTGGTGGTACTGATAGTGAAATTGCTGAAATTCAATTCTATGCTACTACTAATGCTTATGTTACTCCTTCTCTTTCTTATGGTACTACTACCGTAAGTCTTATTGCTAATATGGATAGTAAACAATTAACTCCTACTCAAAATGGTTTCCAAAACTTTGCTATTAGTCCTGCTCTTCCTGCTGATGTTGGTGCTACTTTTGATCCTGTTACTGGTGCTATTACTCTTATTCCTACTGCTGTTATTACTGCTGCTCAATATCAAATTACTGCTTCTCATGCTGTTACTGGACAAAGCTATACTACTTCCGTTATGATTAGTGCCACTCTTTGTCTTTCTCCTAATATTCGTTTCGATTTATTCCAACAAGTTGGTAAAGCTGGTACTACTGCTGGTGATGCTGAAACTGTTTCTGTCTTAAATTCTGCTGGTACTCAAATTTTCACTTCCTCTGTTAGACCTACTGATTATACTGATTATAACCAAAAAACCTATAAATTCTGTCAAACTCCTGGTATTTATACTTTTAAATTAACTGCTGCTACTTCTGCTGGTTTCTCTACTGCTTCTTATGTTTCTGTTGATATTTACAGAGTTGATGGTGTTAAATTAGTTGCTTCTAGAAGAAATCTTCTTAATAAGAGTACTGATTCTTTCAAGATGGATATTTCTTTCAATTTACCTACATCTAAGAAAATTTTAACTGGTGTTACTTCTATTCCTGCTGGTTGGAATACTCTTTCTTTTGCTGATTCTACTTGGGCTACTTATGTTAGTGAACCTACTATGACTTCTACTACTAAACTTGTTTTATACAGAAATACTTTCACTGTTACTCCTGCTGCTGATATTCAAGGTTGGGAATTCAACTTTAAGAGCAATGCTGGTACTGTTTTATATTTAGATGGTGTTGAAATTCTTAGATTTTATGTTCCTACTACTGGTGAAATAACTACTGCTACTGCTGCTACTGGTGGTTATGCTAATTATGATTGGAGAACTATTACTGGTACTATGTCTAAGTTAACTGCTGGATCTCATGTATTTGCTATAGCTGCTATTGCTTATACTACTTCTTTTGCTACTGATCCTATTAATTTCGATTGTTTCATCCGTTTCTTAGCTGATTCTAATACTAACTCTAGAACTTGGAATATGGGTAGTAATCAATCTTCTGTTGTTTGGGATGATTCTAAAGCTGATAAATTATTTGATTCTAATTATAATACTCGTTTTGCTACTTGGTTTAGAGCTTCTAATCCTGCTCCTCAATGGGGTGCTGGTAATTTAAAAGGATGGTCTTTTGAAACTTTCAATAAATATTGTCTTGTTAGTAATTTTGATGCTCCTCAACATGATCCTAAGAAAATTACTCTTTCTGCTTCTTCTGTTGGTTGGGATGAAACTACTTTTGAAGTTATTGATACTCAAGAAAATATTGTTTTCGATGGAAGATCTCAACGTATTTGTTTCTATATGCCTACTGTTACTAAAGCTTATAATATATTTAAGATTTCTACTCTTGAAACTAATGTTGCTCCTCCTGATAATGATAAATTTATTCTTGCTGAATTAGAATTCTTCTTAATTGATTTCAATAAACTTACTATTCCTCCTCTTGCTTATTCTGCTTCTTCTGTTACTGGTTATACTAATTCTCAAATTACTTCTTTATATCCTACTTCTGAATATTATAGACAATTTACTATTTCTCCTGCTCTTCCTGCTGGTATAACTCTTTCTGCTTCTACTGGTAGTATTTCTGGTACTCCTACTGCTCCTTCTTCTGGTACTTATACTATTTCTGCTACTGGTATTACTGGTACTGCTACTACTGCTAGTGTTACTATTACTATTCAAAATTGTGCTTTACCTAATGTTTTCTTTAAGGTAGTTTTCACTGGTATGGATGATGGTAATGCTTATCAAAATAGTTTCTCTCTTAATAATATGGCTGGACAAGTTGTTGATAAATTAGATGCTTTCCCTAATTATTTAATTACTGGTTTAACTCGTGGTTATTGTCAACCTTCTGGTGCTTATTCTCTTATTTTAAAGGATGCTTATAGAGATGGTTGGGGTAATGCTAAGGTTACTGTATATGGTTCTGATGAAAGTGTTATTCTTCAAGATACTCTTCTTTCTGGTGAATCTCCTAAGACTTTATATATTAATGTTGGTTATTTAGTTGCTTTTGGTCAAAGTTCTTGGAAGTATACTTCTACTGTTCAATCTGGTACTGCTTGGGCTGCTACTACTTTCAGTGATGCTACTTGGTCTACTGCTCAAGCTGGTTCTTTCACTGGTTTAACTGGTACTACTGTTTATTATAGAACTACTTTCACTGTTAATAATCTTGAACAATTCTCTCTTTATGAATTATCTCTTAAGATTAAGGCTGGTATTATTGCTTATATTAATGGTAAAGAAGTTTATAGATATGCTGTTCCTGCTACTGGTGTTACTTCTTCTACTTTAGCTACTAGTGAATTTGCTGATGTTACTGTTGTTACTTCTTCTGAATCTGCTCAATATGGTAGTTTAGTTGCTGGTCAAAATGTTTTAGCTGTTGAAATTCATAGATATGGTCCTTCTCAAGAAACTACTTTTGATGCTCAAGTTGTTCTTCAATTAACTGGTGCTAACAGAGTTTCTGGTGGTACTGTTAAGACTAATGTTCCTGGTCATAATACTGATCAATGGCATGAAACTGAAGATATGGCTTTTGATCGTAATATGGATACTAAATATTATGCTAAGGGTTGTGGTCAAACTATTTGGTTAGAATATATTTATAATTATAATCGTAAAGAATTTGTTTCTTCTGTTGCTGTTTCTCGTGCTAACAATTGGAATCGTCAACCTACTGCTTTCATTTTATCTGCTTCTAATGATGGTATTAACTATGTTACTCTTACTGGTGATTTCAATATGACTTTTGGTGATTATAAATCTGCTGCTGGTACTAAAACTTATGATTTCTTTAATAAGGTTGCTTATAATAGATATAGATTTACTTTTGATACACGTGCTTGTTCTGAAGGTTTAGAAATTTCTGAATTAGCTCTTACTTCTAAGAGAATCGGTACTACTTGTCCTGCTGAAGGTACTTATACTGAAACTCTTTCTGGTGGTTATGCTTGGAAACAATGTGGTAATTATTATTATGGTTCTATTGTTCGTCCTTGTACTAATGGTGTTTGGGGAACTGAACAAAGACAATGTGAAGTTGTTGAACCTCGTGCTTTCAATTATACTGCTAAATCTTATGTTTTCAGAACTAAGAGAAATAATGCTACTCCTGTTCCTTATTATGAAGCTGCTGAAGCTAATTTCACTATTGTTCCTGCTCTTCCTGCTGGTTTATCTATTAATATAAATAATGGTATTATTAGTGGTTCTCCTCAAGCTGATTTTGCTGAAAAGGATTTCGTTATTACTCTTGCTAATGCTAAGGGTACTAAGACTGCTTCTGTCACTTTAAGTTCTATTGCTGCTGGTGGTTTAGAAGGATGGGGAGTTGCTCTTATTGTTATCGCTTGTATAGTTATTGTTATCTTCATTGCCTTTGTTGTTTTCATTGTTCTTAATAGACGTAAGGGATCTAAGAGAGGTAATCATAAGGCTATGAAGGCTGGTGCTAAAGCTACTACTCCTACTAAGGCTGCTGCTGATAAGAAAGTCAGAATTTAAACATATTATCTTTAAATAATAGTTATATATATATATTTTAAGAAATAATTCTTATTTTGAACATTTATTAAGTGTTTCAGTTGTTTTTTTAATTTATTTTGAATACAAAAAAAATTGTTTTGTTGTTTTGTTTGTTTTTTTATAAAGACACAAGTCAACTAAATTACATGATTATATAAAATGAATTAGAACTTGATATTTGAATGAATTCCCCTTCTTTCGAAATAATGAATGTGTATTTTTTTATGTGTTTGGTTCTTTTTCATACTTTCAGATATATAGTGACCATCTTCTTCATCTTCTTCCCATTTAATAGAAGTAATTGTAGGTTTTTTGAATAGTTCTGTGATGGTACTCCAACTGAATCGAACAATTCGAGGGAATCCAAAAATAGTATGAATATTATCAGTTAACCATTTTTTTGTATTAGGATCTGATGGATATCCTGAACCTAAAGAGTCACTATTTCGAATGATACTCTTATTATCATATATTTCTTGAATAAGATTATCACGACAAACCTATATATATAAATATATAAATATAAATAGATAAATGGATCAATTAAAAAAATATATAAATATATAAATAAAAATATATAAATATATAAATAAATAAATAAATAAATAAAAAATAGTTGACAATTGTAGATGACAAAAATAGGTTTAAAAAATGTAACTATGAAAAATAGATACTTTTGCAACAATACTAGCAGCACTAACACATTTATAAAGAGCATCAGCCTTCTTAGAGACTGTAAATTTTATATGAGTATTTGAAAAATGATTCAATAGTTTATCTTGATACTTTTTGGGATCTCCAACAGTATCAACATAAACTTCTTTAACCTGAACATGATTATCAAGAAGAGTCTGAATTAAACCAATAGCTGCATTATGAGACATGAAATTTAAATTATAAGGATTTCTATATAAATGTATTATATAAATTATAATATTATCAAAATGGAATAACATCTAAAAAAATAAACTCATTGATAAATAAACTATACTTTTGTAGCATATTTGCAGATATTTCTTCTGGACTTAAAACTCGAAGAACATAGCCAATATCCATAGAAGAATCAATAATAGTTTTTAATTCTTCTCTTTTTTCTGCTGTTAAAGCTTTTGAATCTATAAATTTAAATGGATAATCAATTAAGAAAAGCATATTTTTATATACCATCAAATCCTTTCTTGGAAATCTCATCATTTTTGTCTAATACCCAATAGGCACATCCATAAACCATAGGACCTAATGAAAAGTTTTATAAAATAATTTACACTCATACCAAGAACAGGACCTCGACCAGCTTCATCAATTCCAACAATTACATCGTTATTATGACATTCTTCGGGAATATGACTGCATTTAAAGTCTTCAGACCATAATGAAGAATGAATAGCAGACATTCTTTAATCAAATAATGTACCTAAATTCTTTATTAAGCTACTTTAAACAATTCATATTAAAAAAGTATTTTTACCTTATATAAAACGTTTTTTTATCATATTTTTATATTTGTTTTCTTATTATATTTTCATATAATATCGTCAGGATACTTGTAGATATATAAATTGCAGTACTATATTTGAATTCAATGGTATCTAGATATAATCCATTCTTTTTTTAATGTTCAATTGTAGTTAGTTTTAATTATTATTGTTATTCTCACTTTCAATAAAATTCAATACTCATAAACTTTATAGACAAGCTAATTAATACAGAGTGATACTGAATATGCTTAATATCTAGAATAATGTGATTCATTACAGTATTTTTTAAAAGGATGACTTATTGATACAAACAGATATTGCTGCATTTTGTGTTGCCTATATTATTCTTTAAATTGCATCTGAAATCTAGAAACCACAGTCAAATATACTACTAGTATTCAGTTTAAATGACCTAGTTTACCAATATATTTTATATAGAATTCAGAGTTGTGTTATGATTCGAATAAACAACATTTCTTTCTTCAAAAATAAGATTAAAATATTCATAATTTCTATTATTTATTAATGTTTCTCTAAAGGAGATGAATATAAGTCTTTGATATAGTTGTCTCTATACGTAATTTAAATATGAATAGATTTCTCGGATCACAATCCATATAATCTGGATCAAGATAGAAATCAATCACAGAATAGTGGGAATAAGTAAATAGAGAAAAAGATGTTTCTTTATCGAAAAAAGAATTCGATACGTTCGAAAACAAATATGAAAAGAATAAAATATGAACGTAAACAGAATAAAGTTCCACAATTATTCGTTGTTTTGTTTTGTCTTGGTTCCATATTCTATGATTCTACACTTGTATTTGAAACATTAACATATAGCTTTTTCTTGTTAAATATGTTTCAAAAATTATTTGGATTTCTATTTGGTGAAGCGTCAAAGCCTGAAAGTCCTCAAGAGCCTATAAAGCATCATATATCACACACTCATATTAGGGAAAAAAAAGATTTTAAGAAGATTCGTCCTAAGAGTTCTTGTATTTTTGTTTCTTAAATATATTTATTTTATGTTAACTTGTGATATATAGCAATTGATGGTGATGCTGAAGATGAATATGATCCAAATGATCACGATGCCGAGTATAAGAATGCTGCTTCAGAAATAATTAATGTTATACCGATTGAAGAACCTCATGTAAAAATATTAGAACCTAATGACCTTATAAAATTAGTTGAACAATTCAGTTTTCAAGTTCCTATTCCAAAGAAGCCATCAGAAGAAGTTCTTGTTCGTCCTATCGTTTATTCGGATCGTCAATGTTTAGAAGAAGGTATGTTTTTAAATAACTGTTTTTAATTAATTTTTTTTTAAATTTTATTTATTTATTCTCGATATTATTACATATAAATTGATCATATATTGAAATGTATATTTATTTTAATCTATAAATGAAGCTATTCGTCTTGGTGAAGTTTCTGCTCGATCCTTATTCTTTCGATTCACCAGAGCTATAAAACGATTTAGTGACGCTCAATTAGATTATTTCACTTGTTTGGATTATGAGAAACATTTTGCCTTAGGTCTTGCATTAGCACAACCAGGATATAAAGGTATATAGAATCAATTATTATTTGCTAATTTTCTTTTTTAAATAGTTTGTTAATTTGTATAATTTTGTTTTTGCTTTTATATAATTTTTTTTATTATTATTCCATTATATGATTTATTTAGTATACATATTCATATTATTATTTATGTATGTTATATATTTGTATATATGAATATATTTATATAATATACTATAATATACTATTGGTTTCGCTTGATGTCTCTAGGAATCGCAACAGCTCGTTATATAATGGATGATGTGAATGATAAATCTGCGGAATGGGCAGTTATTGTTATGGATCGATATCAAGGACTTGGATTAGGTACTATGCTCTTCTATGCACTATGTCAAGTATTCATTTTATTCATATATATATATATTATCTATTCATTATTGGATTATTTGAAGAATGTTTATTTTGTTACTTTTAATTTGCAATTAACATATGATTATTCAGAAGAATACTATTTTGTTTCTGTAGGCTGCATATGTTCGTGGTATTAAACAATTAAGAGCTGTTGTTCATCCAGATAATCATTCTGTTTTAGACTGGATGAAGAAAGCAAATGCTATTCATAAAGATAGAGGCAATACGTATGTTTTTTTTTGTTCTTTATTATTATGAAATTTATATTTATTTTTTATTTTATTTATTTTATATCAATTTATTATTTTTGTTTTTATTTCTATTTATTTATTTTATATCTATTTATTTATTTTATTTCTATTTATTTATTTTATTTCTATTTATTTATTTTATTTCTATTTATTTATTTTATATCTATTTATTTATTTTATATATAGATCTTTTTGGTTATTTGATTTACCTCTTCCTGATCATTTCCTATATGATCCTGAATTAGAAGAAAAAATTAAGAAGAGTTTTCAACCGGGAACCAAAATGAATGAACCCGCCAAATGCTTCTTATTACAACAAATAAAAAGTATTTATTAGGATATATTATTGAATTGATTATAAAGTTATTATTATTATTTGTGTTTATGTTTATTATTTATTATTATTATTATTATTATTATTATTATTATTATTATTATTATTATTATTATTATTATTATTATTATTATTATTATTATTATTATTATTATTATTATTATTATTATTATTATTATTATTATTATTATTATTATTATTATTATTATTATTATTATTATTATTATTATTATTATTATTATTATTATTATTATTATTATTATTATTATTATTATTATTATTATTATCATATTTTAATATCTTTTTAGATGAGTATAATGTATTAAGTCAACCTTCTTCATGTTCTAGTCGATCTAATTCTGAAGGAGGTATGTTATCTATTTATAATAAATAACTATATTATCTTTATTTAGTTGTTTGTGGTAGTTATCGTGATATTGTCAATTCACGGTCATTTAGCAGTTCCAACTCAGAATTAAATAAACGAATTGAAGAATTATCTGCTTCTTCAGAATCATCAGAAATAGAAGATTTTGACTTTACTTTTTAATCTCTTTTTTGTGCTACTAAATAATACATTGTATATTCTATCTTCATCTGTCAATTCTTCATGTTCTTTTAATACTATAGTTTTTTTAATTTCTTTTTTTTCTTATTCATTTTTTTTGTGTTTCTTTTTTCATTTGTTGCTGTATATTTTAATGCTAAGTTCATCTTACTTTTTTTACTGAAATTTAATACATTGTTTTGTGTTGGCTTTATTAAATTGATTCCATACTAACATAATAACTTATTTGAAACAAAAACTCTTTTACTAACAAAACTCAAAAGTTGTAAACATTTATCTCTTAAAAAATCAAATCAAATAACAATAGAGCATTAATTACTTAATGGAACATCTGATAATTGCTGTTTGTATGAAGAAAAAAGTTCAAATGATGAATTTGTTGTCTTTTTAAGTTCACATATTTTTGCTGTATCTTTTAACAACGTTCCATAGAGTTTATTAGTTGTTTCAAACTCTTCACTGAGTTGATTTAACGCAAGGGTCATTCTATCATATTCACTCATATCAAAAAAAATACGATTCTATAATATAAATAGATTTCAAATCAAATCATACAGGAGCAACTAGAAGTCTTAATCAAAACATTCTTCTGTTTCTGAAATTAGCACTTTCTTTAAATTAGTGCTTCTATTGGGTGATTTCTCATATTTCGTTATTTGATTCGTTCATTATTTGATAATTTTCAATAAAGTGACAAATAAGGTGTAAATATTTAAAAGTTCAGAAAGAAAATCAAATAAACCGCGGTTATTCCATAAATACAGACTGGATTATTTCCTAAAAAGAATTTTTGATGAATTCCATCGAATTCTTTATTATATAAAGGAATCAACGAATTACTTTTTATCTGTTAAGTATATGTCTCTATTTTCTTTTGTATATTTTATCTAATACTATAGACTGTGTACTTAAAGAATCACGATGTCAATATCGGCGAATTTTAACGCACATGCTGAACCAGTCTACGACTGTTTAGAAATTCTTCATTCTGATGCTAAAAACGGTCTTTCCACCAATGAAGCTCAAAAGAGATTACGTGATTACGGCTATAATGAACTTGGTCATGAGGAATCAACACCTTTATGGAAACTTGTCCTTGCACAATTTGATGATTTCCTTGTAAAGATTTTATTGGTTTCAGCTCTTCTTTCTTTCATTCTTGCATTTTTTGAGAATTCAAAAGAAAGTGGTATTACTGCTTTTGTAGAGCCTTTCGTTATTTTGCTTATTCTTATTATCAATGCTGTTATTGGTGTTTGGCAAGAAGGAAATGCAGAAAACGCTCTTAAAGCATTAAAAGAAATGCAATCTGAAAAAATTGAATGTTTAAGAGATGGAACGTATATTCGTGACTTCCCTGCTAGAGAATTAGTTCCTGGTGATATTATAAAAATTCGTATTGGTGATAAAGTACCTGCTGATTGTCGTATTATTAAACTGAAGACTACTACTCTCAGAGCTGAAGAAAGTGCTTTAACAGGAGAAGCTAAAACTATATTAAAAGTATTTTTTTATGTTAATTTTTTTTTTAATTCTATTTATTGTAATATTTATTATAATATTTATTCTATTTATTATAGTATTTAATATCATATTTATTCTATTTATTATTATTTTATTATATAAGATTCTGTTTATTAAAAGAAGCTGATATGACATGTGCTAGTGATTGTGGTATTTCTGAGAAGATTAATATGTTGTTTTCAGGTACTAGTATTACTAATGGTATTGCTATTTGTGTTGTTGTATGTAGTTATTCTATATAGAATACACTTTTTTCTTATTCAATATGAATTATTCTATATATGAATAGTTAGCTTATTATATATTTATATATTTTTATATTTATATTTTTATATTTATATAGGTACATACAGGAATGGAAACAGAGATTGGTAAGATTCAACAGGCTGTTATGGATGCTTCTGAAGAGGAACAGAAGACTCCTCTTTCTATTAAGATTGATGAGTTCGGTGAATTCCTTGGTAAAGTTATTATGGTGATATGTGTACTTGTTTGGGTTATTAATTTCAATCAATTTAGTGATCCTATCCATGGATCCTTTATTAAGGGATGTATATATTACTTGAAGATAGCTGTAGCTCTTGGGGTTGCGGCTATTCCTGAGGGATTACCTGCTGTCATTACTCTGTAGGTTTAGTTTTATATACTATTTATATATTTGTTTCTATTTATATATATTTATATTTTTTATATTTTTTATATATATTTATATATTTTGTATATTTTTATACATTATATATATAATATTTTTATACATTATATATATACTATTTTTATACTACCATTTTAAAGGCATCAGCCTACATACCTATATATATAAATATATCTTATTTTCTCTAGTTGTTTGTCCTTGGGTACACGTCGCATGGTTGAAAAGAATTGTATTGTTCGTAAGTTGCCTTCCGTAGAGACGTTGGGATGTACTACTGTTATTTGTAGTGATAAGACAGGTACATTAACTACCAATGAAATGACGGTTGTTTGTACATATACTATGAATGCTAATGGGAAAGGAACAAAACGTATAATTACCGGTGTCAGCTATAAACCTGATGGATTCGTTGAAAATATTGAAGATCTTGAAGATGGTATATATACTATGTATTATAGGCAATCATTTTAATATATATATAAGATATTTATAATATATAAATAATGAATAGTATATTTTTTATCTTTATAGGTAAGTTAGCTATGAATCATTTAGAAGAAGTATGTTCCTTATGTAATAGTAGTAGTGTAGAATTCGATAAGAAGAAGAATAAATATGTTTGTGTTGGAGAACCTACAGAAGCTGCTCTTAAAATACTCGTAGAAAAAATGGGTGTACCTGATAAAGAAATTCAAGTATATATTTATTATAACATTATATATATACTCCTTTAGATCTTTTGTTAATAATCAATTATAATCTTATTGCTATTATATATATATATATATATAGAAATCCAATAGACATAATGCTTCTATCGATAGTTCTTTAGCTAGTCATATTACTAATGATTATTTTAACTCTTTATATACTACTCTCGCTACTCTAGAATTCACTCGTTCTCGTAAGAGTATGTCTGTCATCGCTAAACGAAAGAATTCTAATGATTCTAATATTCTCTTCGTCAAAGGTGCTCCCGAAAATATCATCGCTCGTTGTACTTCTATTTGTCTTGATAATGGTACTGTTGTTCCTCTTACTCCTTCTCTTCAATCGGCTTGTGAATCCTGTGTATATTCAATGTCTAAAGAGAGTCTTCGAGTCCTTGCTATGGCAGGTAAGACGGATCTCGGAGATCTCAGTAATTATAATGGTCCTTCACATCCTCATCATAAAGATTTACTTGATTTCAATCAATATGAACAAATTGAAAGTGGTTTAACATTATATGGTTTCTGTGGTATTAAAGATCCTGCTCGTCCTGAAGTTCTCCCTGCTATTCGTAATTGTCAAACTGCTGGTATACGTGTATTTATGATTACTGGTGATAATAAAGTTACTGCCGAAGCTATCGCTAGAGAAGTCGGTATTTTTGAAAAAGATGAAGATATCAGTAATAAGAGTTTTGATGCTCGTCAGTTTATGAAGTTGCCTTTATCTCAACAGAAGCAATTGGTTGGTGGCTGTGGAGGTCGTGTATTTAGTAGAACAGAACCCGTTCATAAGAAGCAGTTAATTAGTTTATTACGAGAAATGGGAGAGATTACTGCTATGACGGGTGATGGTGTGAATGATGCTCCTGCTCTTAAACAAGTATTTATTTATATTATACTATTATTATTATCATTATGGCCAGTCGTCATTATAATAATCCTAAGAATAACAATAGTATCCTTTCTATACGATATGTATATATAGGCTGATATAGGTGTTGCTATGGGTATAAGTGGAACAGAAGTTGCTAAGGAAGCTAGTGATATGATTTTAACTGATGATAATTTTGCTACTATTGTTAGTGCTATTGAACAAGGAAGAGCTATTTATCAAAATATGAAAGCTTTTATTCGTTATTTAATTAGTAGTAATATCGGTGAAGTTGCTAGTATATTCTTTACTTCTCTTCTCGGCATTCCTGAAAACCTTTCTCCTGTTCAATTATTATGGGTTAATTTAGTAACTGATGGTCTTCCCGCCACTGCTCTTGGTTTTAATCCCCCAGATCCCGCCCTTATGAAGTTACCCCCTCGTGATAAGGATGAGGGTCTCATTACTCCTTGGGTATTCTTCAGATATATGATTATTGGACTGTATATATTATTATTATTATTATTATTATTATTATTATTATATATTATATATTACTTAATAATTGTTATCCATTATATATATATATACCTCTATAGTTATGTTGGTTTTGCTACGATTGGTATCTTTGTCTATTGGTATATCTTCGATGTCGCTGAAGATAACCATCCACTTGTCTTATGGTCACAATTATCCAAATTCCATACTTGCTCCGCTTGGGAGGGATTTACTGTATATTATTATTATTATTATTATTATTATTATTATTATTCTTATTATTATTATTATTATTATTATTATTATTATTATTATTATATAGGTTGCTGATTATACAGGTAAGAATTTTGAATCCGCTTGTGATTACTTTACTGTCGGTAGTACAAAAGCATCTACTCTTTCTCTTACCGTTCTTGTTACTATTGAAATGTTTAATGCTCTTAATGCTCTTTCTGAAACTTGCTCTTTATTAACAGTTCCTCCACATAAGAATATCTATTTAGTATTAGCCATCTTAGCTTCTTTTGTAGCTCATTTTATTATAGTTTATTTCCCTATTTTTGAAACTATATTTGGTATTACATCTCTTACTCTTCATGATCTCTGGCTTGTCTTTATATTCTCGTTCCCTGTTATTCTTATCGATGAATTCTTGAAACTCTATTCTAGACTCTTTATGACTCCTGTTAATAAAAAGGAAACCGTCAAAGAAGAAGCACAACCTCTTCTTTCTTCCACTAAACAATGGGATCTAGAAAATAAATTCCTTTAAATATTATATAATAAGATATATGTATTATATATATATTATATTATATTTTTTGATGTTTTTATTTTTTAATAGTTTACCATTATGAATATATATACATATTATTATTATTTCTTGTAACACACATAATATATATATATATATTTAAATGATTCTATTCCCTTCTTGATATTCTATAATATATATTCATTATTATTATTCTATTTGTTTATGTACACTTATATATGCTTTTATTGTGGTAATATTTCTTTCGTTTGCTACTTTTTTAATATAGATATTTATTCTACTTCATTTAGTAGAATAGAATGAATCACTTCGTAATAAGTCTTTAAATATATATTATACTCTCATTTGCTAATTTCTTCATATTATAAGTACATTTTATTTATGTTTTGTTTTGTTATGTTTTTTTGATACATAATATATATATCCTTCGATATCTATTCAACTCTAAAATAAAATTTAAAAAGAAACTTCTCACTTTTAAAAAACAAATTTAAAAACGAAACACTTTTTGTTTTAGTTTGTATTCTTCTAGTTATGGGTTTAGGTCTTGTGAATTATGATTATTCAGATGATAGTGATAGCTCTCAATCAAATTCTGATGTCATAAATGAAGATGAAGTTATTCCTAGCAAAGAGAGTTCAAATGAATTAAAAGAAACAAAACAAAGTCCTCAAGAAGAAAAACCATTTATATTACCTTCATTTGATGATTTAGATCAAAATTCGTCATCAGTCATCCCAATTGCAGTCACAAAAACATCAAATGATATTAAAAAAACAAATTCAACAAAGAAAACATTAGCCAAATCTAAAGTATCTCTTCTTCCTCCTCAATTATCACGACCTAATGTATCTACAATTGACCATGAAAGTATGAATACGCACTCAACTATGTTACATGTTCAAAAAAATAATTGATTTTTATATATGTATATTAATATTATACACTATTTGTTTTGTTCATAATTGATTTCAAACTTTAAAATATCATATATACATATATAAAATACAATTCCAGTTGTTTGTCATGTTAAAAATATAAACACATCTTATTACTAATAATAATAAGTATAGTTTAAAAAAAAGAAACAAAAGAAATATGTATAAATATATCACCCACAATGTACCAAGGTTAGTTTAAACAATGTACATATATATATTATCGGTCTTTTATTTAGTTGGATTGAGCGAATTCGAAGCTAACGTTTTTGTTGGTGAGCTTCTTGTAGATACAACTGAAAGTATCGAGCTTAGTTTCGACATCACCTTGATGAGCCTTATCTAAGAAGATCTTTTGGTGACGAGAAGCTTCGTTGCTGAGAATGGTTCTCTTACCAACAATTTCAGAAGGATATACGAGATCATATAATAAGAATAGGATATAATATATGTTTTAAAAAATGTTATAAAAAGAGTATATGATATAATATTTACTATTATAGAGAATAGAAATGTATAATAACAATAATAGCAATAATAAAAATAATAATAATGAGATCATCAAGAATAGCTTCTTGAACGGAGGTAAGGGTTCTAGAACGAGGACGGATGGCATTAGCATTCTTAGATCTGCTGTAAGAAGTGCTTAAGATGGTTCTCTTAGCAATGAAAGCAACGGGGCGACCTCTAGAAATTTTATATAAATATAGCTTTCACATATAATAATTGCAAAAAAATAATGACTATATGAATTCATCCTTGAAAAAAAATAAAAATATTAAAATATATATATACTCGAACTTCTTTTCAAGTTCAGTAATAAGACGGGATTGAACCTTTTGGAAAGCCTTACGAAGAGGATAAGGGACGAAGATGATAATGGCGTTCTTATCACCAGAAACTTCAACTTCCTTAGCAGCAAGAATGTAAAGACCATTGATAGCCTTTTGAATATCCTTGTTAGCGTTTTGGATCTTAACGATTTCTTCAACGACCTTGGTTTCGAAAGCATCAGGAGATTGCTTACCAGCCTTGACGATCTTTACATTGACAACTTCAGTAGCAACGTTGGACATGTTTATATATGAAACTCAATTAAACATAATTTGTGAAAAAGTGTTGCACAAAAACTTTCTGTTTTGTATGCAGATGTCAAGATAGATAACTTTCAAAATAAGGTAATAATAACATACATGTTTATATGCACAAATAAACAGAGTAGGTGAGTAATTATTTGTAAAAGTGGACATTCAAGCCACAAACATAAATTCCTAGAAAAAAAGAATTTGCGGCTATAAATAATTTGAAGGCCCTATTCCAAAAACACTTTTTTTTATGATAGACAATTAGCTTTTCTTTATTATAATTTTTGTTTTTACCCGCTGGATTTAGTTTTAATTAGAGACCATATTTTAGAAACGAGCATATTTTTCCTTATTCATTTTTTTTTCATTTTCGCGATTATATACTGTTTTTTTTTATTAATAATAACGATTATTTCTATCTATTTTTCTTTTTCATCTATTCTTTACTAATTTATTACCCAGAAAAGAAATTGTTCTATTTCTAGTGTCTTTATACATATATCTTATTGGAAAATGCAAAATTCATGCATTTTACGAATAAATTTTGTGAATTAATTTTTTTAATGGCTTAAAATGTAATTATAATAGCATAACTTATATTTAGATCATATTTGAACATATGTATATAAATTAGTTTGTGCATTTTAATAGAATGGACAATCAGTCTTACTTTTTATTGTTTCTATTACGAAAAATATATATATTAGTTAATTAAAAAAAACTGGTTTATAGCAAAATAAGTTTTTTTTAAGTGTAGAAACGTGTATAAATATATACTGTTTTTAATGAGTTTTATTTTGATGATATAAATAATGTGCGCTATGCATGTAAAAGAATAATGGCTCTATAAATAACGCATAATAATATTTTTTTTGTTTAATACAAAAGATAATATTAGCTTAAAATAAAGAAATGTATTTAAAAAGCTGATTTCGTTTCCCTCATTTTTTATTATTTTTCTTTTTATTTCTTTTTATTTGTTTTTGACTTCTTATATGTTGTAGAAATTAATAAATTATGAATAAAGAGATACAGGATTTGTTTTATAAGCAACTGATAGGATCAACATTAGATTCGAATTATTATAGTTTCGATGAAAATGCAATAGAATTATGGGAGAAGAAGAGTGCAAAAGGAATAATCACGTCAATACCATTTTTACATACAATTGATTCCTTTCAAATGATAGAATTTTCAGGTAGTTCAGGAACAGGAAAAACCTCATTGGCATATGATGTGTTATATCATTGTATTTTACATGAACAATATGGTGGACTTGAATCTAATGCTGTTTTATTTGATATGGGTATGGAAAATATAATTATATATAGTATTACTCTGTAAAATATAGATAATAAATTAGATTTAGTGAAGCTCATACGAATTATTGAAAACAAAATTATTTCAATACGAGAAGTTCGTTTGATGCATCCAGAACAGATTCATTCCTTGTTATATGAAATGTTTGGAAGAATAACTGTATATACTCCAACTAGTCTTCAACACTTACATCAAAACTTAATTTCTCTAATTCAATCAGAAAGTATATAATGAATAATAATAATAATTATATAAATCTATTATTCTTATATATTTAATATAATAATAAGAAATATTTTATATGAGAAAGCTTATTAGTATCTTTTTCTTCTATAGAATCAATTCGATTGGTTGTATATGATTCATTTCTAGCATATTTATTTGAATTACAAAAAGATTCTATTGAGATTTCATTATTTAAAGCAGTATTATTAAGAACAAAAGAACTATTAAGAGTTAAAAAAGCAAGTGCTATTCTAATCACTCCAATGATTACAACAAACAAACAAAATATTGTTCTTCCTCATTTTTTATCTAATTATATACAGTATAAACTTATATTTTCCATTCAAAGAGTTGATATCAAGTATATATATATGTATATTATTCAAGGATTACTTGTATCTATAGTTGTAGTTTTTATCAAGTATCATGCTCAAAACTATCTAAAGAACCATCTATATTTGTTATTAAAGATGGATGTTTTATGTTTCAATAACTATTTATGTGCTTGCATTTTCTTGTGTTTAAAAAAACTATTTTGGTTCTATAACATTTTTTTAAAGAAAAATAATAAATAAATGAAAACTATAAAAAAACAAATATAATTCTTTTTACAATAAAGTCTCATTGAATAATTCATCAAGATATAAAGATATAAACAGGTTCTTTACATATATTAATTATTATGGTTTTTACAATACTAATTTAAATTAGTCATCTAATTCTTCTTCTATATCTTCATCAATACTATCATCCATACTATCTTTACGATCTAAATCATAATTAATACCTTTACTCTTAGTTTCTTTCACATCCTCTTTATCTTCTGTATCTACAGGTTCTTCTATGACTTCTCCATCATTATTATCTAAATCTTCATCATGAATCTCCATATCATCCTCTTCATCTATATCAATCTATATATATATATATATATATAAGAATATAACAACTATTTATAGTAATATACACAAATATTTTATTATTACTTATATACTATATATATATACATCAAAATCACGACTACGATCCAGTACAAAACTCTCTGCCTTCTGAAGGAAATCATTCTATATATATATATATATATGATAAAATAATGAATAGTTAGAATGATTCTTGAGAATATAAAAGAATATATAACATAAATATTAAAATACTTGAGCATCTACAACTTGTTGACTATTTTCACATGCACAATAAATAGCAAAAAGTTCCTGTAATAATAATATATAATTAATAAATATATTTAATATATAAATAATTCAAAAGAAATAATAATATACTTTGTTAATTTGATAAAATCCAGGACCCCATTTAAATTGCTGCATAATAAGATCAGCATCTTCATATATTAGTAATTAATTATAAATAATAAATGTGATTACTAATTAGAAAAAAGTAAAAAAATTAGTATAACAAGATAATAATAAAATAAAAATAATTCAAAATAAAATAAAAATAATTTAAAATAAAATAAAATAAAATAAAAATAATAATTAAAAAAACATAAAATAAAAACAATAATAAAAAAATAATACATTAAATCCACAAATATATAATGTAGCTGCTAAGGCTTCAGCACAATTTAATTTTGATGGTTTTCCATAATTAACAGGATTTGCTGCTATTAAATAAGGTAATAATCTATGTACACCATTTCGAAGTTTTTGCATAGGTACTTCTTCAATTCTTGCCCAAGAACAATCTATAACTGAAGTACCCTTTTGTTCAACTATCTCTCGGTCTTCTTTAGAAACAGACTTGGTTCCAAATGGAGATAAAACAAGTCCATGAAATGGATTACTTACACGAAGTTCCTTGACATAACCAAGTCTTTCTAACTTTCTACCACTACAACGTTTTGCATCACATTGTTTGAAATCCCACATATATAATCCGACAGAAGTAAGTCTAGGAGTATCATCTTTGTATCCACGAATTGTCTGTTCTCTCTTTCCTGTATATTTTGGAGTTTGTTTCCTTTTAGAACCATCGTCCTTTCTTTGATCACCCTTATTCTTTCCTTTTGCCATCCTTATCTAATGATATAATAAAAGTTTTTTGAATGGCTTCTGTTTTTATTCTGAATCATTGCTGAAAAATGTCAAGTCTGAATTATATTTTCATCATTTTTCTCTCTCGTATTCAAATTTATATCATATTTCTATTTTAAAAACTGGAGTACATGATTCTGGAATTACAAAAAAATAATCAGAATCCTGTAAAAACTCAAAGTAATCCTAAATTAAAATATCATATCACAATGTTTAATCTTTTATATATCATTTAATATCAGAAATTAAAGGTATAAAACAACGTTAATAAAATTAAAATAATTTAAAGACATTTATTGAAAAAAAATTCCTCTCGTTTTTTAAAAGTTGATCATGAATAACAATCTTTGCTTTATTTTTACTAAATATTTTGTGATAAATCTATTTACTATAATAAATGATTCAAATTCGAGAAAAACCAATAGATTCAATTACTTATTTGTATTATTATATATATAGTCTTTTCAATTATTCCAATTTATATAAATAAATATTACAATCATAAATAAAATAAAAATAAGACAAGACTATAATAAGATAATTGCCATTCAATCACAATCAGGATTCAAATAGAAAATTTTTGCGTGATTTATACAGATATATATATGTACATAATAGATTCTAATTAAAAAAAGTAGTATTCTTATTTAGAGCTATATACAATTAATAAAAAGGAATTGCTGTTTTTTAGTGATAAAATTGAAAAATAGAGACAAATTCTTCTTTTTCCCGTCATTTTTGAAGAGTGCTTGTTTTGAAAAACTGGGTTATGCGACAGATACGAGTTATCTCGGCTTTATTTTAAAGTACCTGTACCAGAGTGACCTCCTGTACCAAAGTGACCCGTTTTTGTTTTGTTTCCATATTTACGGGAAAAAATATTTTTTCACTGTATTTAATAAAGATAAACATGTAAATAACATTTTTTCAATAAAAATAGTCTTTTTTCTGTTTAAAAAAGGTTTTTAAGAACAGAAATAGTATAATTTTTAAAATTTTCAAAAGAAAAAAACGGAAAATATATTCTAGAACTTTCTAAAATATTCTTTTTGTATTCAGTTAAAACGAATACTAACTGGCTTTATCTAATTGTTTTCATATTTTATTCATAATTATTTTATTATTGTTTTTTTTTTAAATAAATTAATTATACGATGAATATAGAAAATATATCCGAAAATGATAATACTACTAGTATTCCCCTTCCTGATCTTGATATTCTTGATTCTAATTTAACCCTAAATCAAGTTCTGAATCATCCTGAAGTTGAGAAAGAAAGAAGTCCTAGAAAGAAGTCCTGTGCTATAAGAAAAGTGTTTAATGGAAAGAATGGTATGAAGAAATTATCCTTATCTAGTATTAGTGCTATCACTAAAGTGTCTCCGTCTACAATAAAACGTTCTGAATGAAGATGTATCACTTAATAATCGTGGTAATCAACATGTTCTTAATGAAAATGAAGAAGTAGAAATAATAGAATGGATTAAGTCACAAATTAATGTGAATAACTGTCCTTCGAAGAATGAAATAGCTGAAGAAATACGTAAGAGATCAATTGAAAGGTGTCGAAACGGTATTGGCTGTATGATTACTGTATCAGAAGGGTATGTAAGGAAGCTGCTTAAAAAGAATAATATTCTATTGAAAAGACCACTAACAAATTATGAAGAAAAAGCTAGACCAACAAAGAAAGATGCAAAGATACTGTATAGGAATATTCATTATGTAATAAATAAAAGAAAAATCAAAACTTCTCTTATATTCAACATGGATGAGTCATGGGTTACTCCTGGTGATAAAAGATCAAGAGTTACTGTTGCAGTTGATAATGATCATTTACCAATAACAAAACAAGGTAATAGTGTTACTCATACAACACTAATTGGTTGTATTTGTGCTGATGGTACTGCAGTTCCTTCCTCTTATGTTGTTGATCGAGATACTTATAATATTAAAGAAATAGATAAGCAAAATCTGTCCTATATAAAAGTATGGTCTGCTAAGTCTGGATGGATAAATGCACATGTGTTATACTCATGGATTCAAGATGTTTTTCTTCCATATGTTAATAAAAAGAGAAAAGATATGAATCTTGATAGTACTAATGATTATTGTCTACTTATTCTTGATGCTCATACAACACGTAATGATACTGATTTTCTTAGTTTATGTGAGAATAACCGTATTGATGTAATTGTACTTCCAAAAAATACTACTAGTGTCTTTCAACCGCTTGATTTAGTTATATACAATGTATATAAATCAAAATTTAGAAGATATTATAAAACAACAAATAGATATTCGTTATTAGCAGCATCTGAGGATGCTTTTAGTGAAGCTTTTACAAGAAGAAATATTTTAAGTGCATGGCAAGCTTCGAGACTTCTTATTGATGATGAGAATGAGTTTATCAAGGATTTTGATGATCGTCCCCGTAGTAAAGTAACTAGAAAATCATCTAAAGTGTCAAATAAAATCTTAACTAATATCAATAGAGAAATGATGGAGGATGAATTTAGTGATAAACTTGATAATACTGTTTCAGAAGATGAAATAATAGTTAATGAATAAAGATATTCCTTTCTATATATATATTTTTTATTTTTTTTTTATATAATATATCATATATATACTTATTTTTTTATAATTGTTATTAATTTATGTCAAAAAAAATTTCTTGTTTTGTTTTAAACAGAAAAAAGACTATTTTTATTGAAAAAATGTTATTTACATGTTTATCTTTATTAAATACAGTGAAAAAATATTTTTTCCCGTAAATATGGAAACAAAACAAAAACGGGTCACTTTGGTACAGGAGGTCACTCTGGTACAGGTACTTTATTTTAAAATTTTATAAAGTGTTTAGTCTCCGTAATATTTTTGAATTCACTTGTCTTCAAAAGATTTTTAAAGTTTAGAAACTATATACTTGTAGTTAGATTGCTTTGAAGCAAATTAAGAATACAATCATAGTTCCAAATGGAATTAAGTAATTCAAATAGCACCGATTCAAATACGAAGCTATCAGCAGATGAGCTTCTGACGTAAATATCAATTTTATATGTATAATTTATATAGTCATTTGGAAACATTGTATGATCACAACAAGCGAGATCTTATAAAAGAATATTCAGCAAGTGTTATCGCTGAATCAGACAATAAATTTGTATTTCTATGTAAATCATTTGATTCTACATATATTTATTTAGAAATATCATGGTGATAGTTCAAATCGAAATGTAGGAAGTCGATCTACTATTATTTCATTAAAATTACCACCTCCAACTTCTGATGGTCAAGGAAGTCGACAACTAAAAAGAAGACAAAATAAGAATTTCGTTACATTAAATAAACATATTTTATATCAAGAACCGCCACAATCCCGCCAAAGTAATTCTATAAAAGAACTTGTTAAAAAAGAAAAAACCTTGATAACTTCATTATCTGAGGTTCGTGATGAATTGACTTATGTTATTCCTGAAAGATATCAACCCCCTATATATAAATCTCATTGGGATTATATACTGGATGAAATGGTATATATATTTTTAAATAAGTATTATTCAAAAATATTTTTTAGAAATATATATATGCTTTTTAAATAAATATTATTCAGTTTTTTTTTGAAATATATATATATATATATATATATTTAGTGTATTTATATATTTTAATGAAGATTTAATTAGATTATTCTATAATTAATTTTTTTTAAATATTCTTTATTATGTACACATATTTATTAATTTTTCATATTATTAAAAGATCTTACTATTTAATTTTATTTTTTATATCTCTATATATCTATATATATATAGAAATTACTCCAAGAAGATATGTATGAAGAGAGAAAATGGAAAGTACACGCTGCCTATCGTATGGCACATGCCATTAGGGCCTTTTATTATAAGAAACAACAATCAACAGATGTATATATATATACTTTATACAATTATATATATACTATATCTTTATTATTTTATATGATTTTGATTATTATTCTTTATTATATATAACTGATACTATTGATATTTCATATATTAATACCTGAATTCCATTATTTATATATATAAATATTTTTAGATCAATCCTTCTCCTCTTCTTCTTCTTGAATCTCTTCCTTCTTCTCTTCCTTCTCCTCTCATATCTACTTCTTCTCTTCTTCCTCCTCTTCCTCTTATTCAACCTATACCTTTATCTTCTTCTCTTCCTCTTTCTCCTTCTCTTCCTCTCTCTCCTTCTTCATCATCATCATCACCTACTGATGAAACTAATACGACTAATACACTTAATACTACTACTACTACACCTCTTTCAAAAGATATACTACAAACTGGAATACATTCAGAAACTGGAACATCTATACCCTCATCAGATACTAAAGATACTCTTGCAGTTACAAATTCCAAACGCATAGCACATTATCAATCGAAGATAATCACTCAATTTTGGAATAGTATTCATCAACTTAATAATCAATTTCAACAAATAAAACCATCTTCCATATCTTCACAATGTATATATTTAATATATATATGTATATATAATTCTATATATAGATGTAAGTAAACCACAATATTTACATTATGTTATCAATGAATATAAACGTATTGAATATATTTCGAAATCAACAAAGAATATTCATAATGGTAAGTATTGAAGATAATTTTTATTTTTGTTTTATTTATTTTATTTTATTTTATTTTATTTTTTGTTTTATTTTATTTATTCTGTTTATTCTATTATATATATCTAAAGACCCTCCTAGTCCTAAGGCTATTTCAGATATTACTATTCCTCTTACATTCTCTATTCATCCATGTATATCTATATAAATCTATATATATTTATATATATATATAGATTTATATCCCTCCATCTCTACATTTCAGGAACTGATTTCTATATATACATATATATTTTCATCTACTCCTTCATCTCTTCCTATATCTACTTATCGATATATACATACACATCGATCTCTTCTTAATAAACCATTAGCATTCTTTATATACTCTGCTCTCCAACAACATGTCCCCGCGGTTATTTCAATAGATAAGGAATGGAATATGGATTTACTTTATACAACAACACTTCTTGTAGATTCTTATTCAGAGAAGACATCTCTTTATCTAGTAGATGATAGGTATATATATATATATATATATATTATTATTATTATTATTATTATTATTGTTATTACCCTAAGCCTCTCTTATTCTTTCATCTCTATAGTCTCATTTCTGTCTATACTTCTCTATACCAAGTGATTCTTCCTTCATACACACTCTATACTATTCAATCTTATGAAGATCTTCAACAATATTCAACAATACATACCTCATTCTCTATATATTTTATTCCTCTTTCTCTTCTGTCTTCTACAGAACCTCAATATAAAACACTCTGTAACAACTTCTTCTCTCTATTCTCTACACTTAATGTATATATACATACTACTCTATCCCAATCCCCTTATGATTATATTTCATGTTTGGGAGAACATTTATGGAGAAACATATACTCTATTCTTATTATTATGGATCACATGAATAAAGCTAATCAAGAACACTTAACGAATCTATTATCTTTCCTCTATCAACCATGTATATATATATATATATATATTTATTTATTTATTTTTATTAGATATTCATTTTATTCTATTGTGTATATATATATATGATTATTCTTATATATATATATATATATTATTCATTCTTCTATTGTTTCTCCTCGTTAGTTTACCCTCCTTCATCCTTTAAGGACAGTTACCCTTCTTCCTCCTCTCTCTCTTCACTTCTTCTTTCTTCGACATATTTTTACCCTTCTTCTTCTAGTACAAATAGTAATAATGATGATACTAATAATACTAATAATACTAATAATACTAATAATACTGCTCCTGTTTTATCAAATCATTATTATACAACTCAAACCATTGTAGTCACTCCATCACCATTATTATTATCTATATATAACGCTATTCTACAAAGATCTATCCAAACTCAAGTTTCTGGAGAGAATGCGAATTACGCCACTCTGTATGAGTTAAACACGGTGTGTAATGGCTTACTTGATAATCTTATCTCATACAGAGACTCAGTCTATGTTGAACCTATCAAGTATATATATATATATGATATTTTATTTGATCTATTTTTACAGTCTATACTGTTTGTCATATATATATATATATATATAATCTTTTCTAGATTCTCTTCATATATTCTATTTTCTTATTTTTTTTGTATTCTTTTTGTATTATTTTTGTATTCTGTGATATATATATATATATATCTTATTTACATATCTTTAGATATTCTATTCCTATTGTATCTCTTTCTATACTTTATCCTTCTCCTTTGTATTCATTAATCGCATCTACTCGTCTCTTCTATAAACATCATATTTATTTAAATAACCCATTCACATGTTCTCTTCTTGGCTCTTATAAATATACACTTATCGAAGATAACAATGAAATAATTGAGTTAATTAAAGGACATACTATTTATAAAATTCCTTTTTGGACTGAAGATAAACAGACTTTATGTGACGAAGTATATATATATATATATTCTATGATGCTGTAAAAATATATATTATTTTAACTTATTATCTTAAAATTTTATATTTATTCTTTATTCTATATTACTATCCTATTTAATAGCTTTTTATTGATTATGATACTTATTCTTCGTCTTTTCCTTCTTGTGTTCATACTATATACAACTCATCTGTATATACACTTCCTCCTCAACTTATACTCAATTCACTTCATTATAATTGGATATATAATCAATTAGACATAGAAAAAGATACATATAATCATATTATCAATCACATACACACTCCTACAAAATCTTTCGTATATATATATCTATATATATTAGTTATAATTCTATTCTATATATAGTGTGAACAGATTCCAATAATAGAATCTCCTAAATTAAAAACACTTCTAGAACTTTGTACTATGTACAGAAAAGAACACAAACATGTCCTTCTGATGGTTCGTTCGCCTTCTTTCGCAAGTTCTATTCATCATTATCTTCATCATCATCATTTTGAAGTCATTCATTTTCTTCCTTCTTCTTCTAAAGTATCTACATCTATTCTTAATAATAATACTATAAATCCACCTTGTTATTGGTCATCTCAACAAGTATATACTTTTAATACATCCTCCAGTTTCCCCGTGGGAATATTATGTTTATCAGAATATGAGTCTATATTCCATATTAGTCACGAGAATCATGAATGTAATCCTAACTGTATATGTCCTTCTCTTGATATATGTATTTATATGGATGGACCTCTTGTTGGATCTATGGAATATATATCATCTTCTATTCAAAAGAATCTTATAACTAGTGGTAGTTATAATCTAATGACTTCTATATATACAATTAAAGTCAATAATACTGTTGAAACTAATATCAATTATGAATCACAAACAAAGGAATTTGAAGAACAATGGAAACAAACATTACTTAAGTATATATATATTTATTATTTATTTAGTTGCTTTTTATTTTTTTTATATGTATATATATTTTATTTGTATTTATATTTCGTTGGTTATATAATTTAATAAATATTTTTCAAATAGTAAAAAATCAACTGTAATATCATTACCCTGGAATGAACAAATATATAAAGATATTGAAAACTATGCAGAATCCAACCCAAGTATATATATATATTATTATAATTGTTTTTTTAATGTAATTCAATTATAATTATAATTATAATTATAATTGAATTTATTATAATTAAATTTATTATTATAATTAATTTTATTATGATAATTAAATTTGCATAATTAAGATATTCTTCTTCTTTATGAATAACGCTATAATTATGTTTGTATATAGACTTATATAGTCTTACAGGTCCTTCTAAGTCTTATATTATACCTACAACATGCCTCTTAAAAGATATTACTACTACAACTTCTACTACTACTACTTCATTCCCTATTCTTCCTCCTATTCCTTCTTCTATACCTAGACAGCTACGGGGTATATGTAGTTATGCATTGTATATAGATCAAATCTCCAATCAATCTTATAATCTTTCACAATATAATGGTATTTAATACTATACATATATATATTCTATTCTTATCTAATTTTTATTTCTTATTTCCTATATATATATATAGATATTACTGAAGATGATCTTCATACTCTTCTAGATGTTCCTACAGTTAATAAACGTTATATGAATCCATTAACATATCCTATTATAGACGAAAGTATCTATTCATCGACTACTTTATGTTTAAATCCATTAAATCCACTTGAAAAGCAATTAAAATCATGGGAATATGCTATGAACACTTATGCTCATCAAGATACTTCTGTTGAAATCAATAGTTTAGTATATGGTATGACAGATCCAGTTAAACAACCTGTAAATCGAATGATAAATAAAGAAGAAAATACAAAGAATCAATTAGGATTAATTGTCTCTTTTGGAAAGATAGAAGAAGAAGATAATAGAATAAAAAGACAAAAGAAAAGATTAAGAGAATTCGATGGAGATTCGAAAAGAAAGAATACCACAAAGGTATATCATGGAATTAATGGATACATTGATTATATATATATATAATTTATACTAAAATAGTACTTGCTTTTATTGTTATTATTAATAATAATAATAATATTATTATTATTATTATTATATATATATATAGACATCTATTCTTCAAACATTTTCTCGTCCTTCCCTCTGGACTCTTGAAGAAGATCAAATTCTGAAATCCCTTTATCTTCTATATCATAAGAATTGGGCTATTATTGCTCAGTCACTTGCTGTTTTATCTAAAGGAAAAACTAGTAGATCTCCTAATGATTGTATACAAAGATGGAAAAAAGTATTTATATATATATGCATTATTTTATTATTATCAGTTTCATTCATTATTATTCAATATTATTTTTAAGTATTATTATTAGTGTTATTTTATGGTATATAATAAACATAATACCATACTGTTAATATTCTTTTATACTCAATAGTTAACAGCATCTGGTGTATTCACAGATTTATCTACATCTATTGTCACTTGGAATCCTATTTCTCCTTTTATATCGCAAACACATTCTATTACTATATTCTCTAAAGGAAAATATATGTATAGACCATTGAGAAATTATAATAAAAAGTTGATGCTTGTATATAAATCAGGAAAACCAATATCTCAAAGACAAATTATAGATAAAAAAAGAAAAAAAGATAAACAAAGTATATATAGTATATTATATTTTCATTCTTATTAGATTCTATATATAGATATATCTACTTTGAATCAAGGATTATCTTTATTAACCACTCATTCTACAACAAATACTACTGTTACTACTACCAATAATAATACTACTAATAATAATACTACTAATAATCCAATAATATCTACTTCTCTTTCTCAAAAGCATGCTATTGATTTCTCTCATCCTTATAATCTCTCTTTTTCAGATCATATTAAATTTGAAGATAATGCTGCTCTTAAACTACATCAACGATTATGTTGTAGTGAATATATGATTCAAGATAATCCAATGAATTCAAAAACAGAAGTGAATAAGCGAAATACACAAGGAAATAATATGACTCATTCGAATAATACTACTAATAATAATAAAAATAGAGATAATACTATGATGAAAGTTGTTCAAATAGAACAAATACCTGTGAGTCGCCCCGCTAATTATTTAGAACTTTCCCGCCAAGCTGCTAAATCTTATGGAATATGTCACATTGAAATTAGTGATCCAGCATTATTTAGTCATTTATTAGCTCCAAATCGTTCTTATTTAGATAATATCAGTGTACCTTGTGAAGAATGTCTGCAACAGGCTCGTCAGAACCTTCGATTATTATATGATGGAATGACACGTCGAAAGGATGTTAATATTGCTGCTCTTACTGGAAAAATGAATACTAATGATGGTGTAAATCCTATTACTAATAATAATATGAATATGAATAATATGAATAATAATATGAATATGAATAATAATACAAATATGAATAATAATATGAATATGAATATGAATATGAATATGAATATGAATATGAATAATAATATGAATAATATGAATAATAATATGAATATGAATAATAATATGAATATGAATATGAATAATAACATAAATAATATGAATATGAATAATAATATGAATATGAATAATAACATGAATATGAATATGAATAATATGAATATGAATAATAACATGAATAATATGAATATGAATAATAACATGAATAATATGAATAATATGAATAATATGAATATGAATAATAATATGAATAATAATATGAATAATATGAATAATAATATGAATACTATAAATTCATCCCTTCCTCTTCAGACTGCTCCTCTTGGATCAATTCCTTTAACTGACCCTCTTCAAAGTAATAACACGGCATTACTTGCAAATAATGTCAATACTCTACCATCTACTATGTCAAGTAATACGGTTATAATGAATTCATCTACATCAATGAATCAAACATCTACAATAGGAAATAATGACTATTCTTTAAATAATATGAAATATACAAATAATATGAATAACATGAATGGTATGAATAATATGAATGGTATGAATAATATGAATATGAATATGAATATGAATATGAATAATATGAATAATAATATGAATATGAATAATAATATGAATAATAATATGAATAATATGAATAATATGAATAATATGAATAATATGAATAATATGAATAATATGAATAATATGAATAATATGAATAATAATATGAATACTATAAATAATACTAATATGAATACTATAAATAATATGAATACTATAAATAATACTAATATGAATACTATAAATAATATGAATACTATGAATGCCGACATCAATAGTAATACTCTCAATACAGATGTAACTACTCCAATTAATACGATGAATCCTGTGAATACAACAAATACATATACATCTATCAATATAAATGAATCTATTCCTCTTTCTTCTTCTCTTCCTACTAATAATGTAAATACATTAAATAGCCAATCTCAATATTATATGAATCCATCTACACAAATCAATACACCTATAAATACAAATAATACCCCAACAAATACATCTATGCAAACACAAACAGAATTACTTCCATTACCTACTAAATGGTCACAAGATCCCAATTTAGATACTATACCTATAACAAAAACATCTATTCCAAATACTACTATTAGCCCTTTACATTCTAAAGAAGATTCTGCTACTTCAATTATTAATTTATCTCCTTCTATTCCTCTCTCTTCAACACAATCCATTACACCTAGGACACCTACCCCTCAAAGTACATGTACTCCTCTTCTTAACTCCCCAACACAGTCTCAACCTTTCTCCTTTTCTCCTTTAGGTAATGATGGACTTTCTGATTATTCAAACAATTCTATTTCTAAGGGATTATTAGATAATAATAAAGAAGATGAAACATCCCTTCATTTCTCCGATACTGCTAAAGATATAGAAATTCTTCCAGATCTTGGTTTATATATAGATGAAGAAGAAGGAGATAAGTTATCTTCTACTATATTAAAAGATCATATCGGAGATAATCACGGGAATGATCTCGTAATATCCAATGAAACAGCAGATAATGAAAGTATTCTAACAACAACAACTACTAGTGTTACTACACCTCTTGAGTATATACCAGAAACATCCTATAGTTTACAGCGTGAAGTTTCCCTTGGTCGTGTTTTACTGTATTCCTCTTCTTCTCATCGTCACGTAATCTCTGTTATCCGTTATCGTTATCCGTACATTCAATTAGTGAAAGAACAAGAAGATGTTGAATCTCCTTCTACATCTATTGTGGATCATCTTAATATAAAGAATATATTTATTGCTAAATCTCTTCCTTCTCCTGTTTCTACCCCATTTACACCTATTAAGGCTATTGTCAATCCATCTCAGAAATCATTCAAAACTAAAAATCTTCTTGATACGACAAGTGGATTACCTCCATTAACGGCATTTAACGGACAATCATCTACAAATCCACTTCTATTACTTAATTATATTATTGAAAAAGAAAAACCAACTGAAATTGTATATTAATTTATAATTATATATTAATCTATATTAAGTTATATAAATCTATTTTACTCAATTTTCTTTATATATATATAGCCATTAACAAATAACTGTCTTCCTAACTATTCTCATCCTACTAACAATTCTTTTTCATTTAGAAATAACAATAATAATCAATGTATATATATATAATAGACTTATTATTCTTATTAAATATTATATATATATATATATATATATGTATAGATACTAATACTGTTAACTCTACTACTAATTATTCCAAAGATCGTACAAAAGTCACACCCTCTGTACAAGGCAGAAATCAATGTAGATATATAGGCTATTTATATATATATATATATTTTCTAAATTTTTAATGTTTATTTTTATAGATAATATGTCGTTATATGGAGATAAATCTGATGTATATATATATATATATATAATTTATATTAAAAATAATTATATATATATATAGTCTACACATGGCAATATGCAGATGGGAAGTTACTCCTTAAATGCAAGTTATAACTCAACTAATAACAAAAATACACAACATAAAAATGATTTTGTCTATTATGGAAAAAATATGAAATAACAAACGCCGCATTTCTATATATTAAATTATCTTATACTATTATTTTATTTTATTAAACTATATAAGCATCTCTTTACTCTACAAATAGAAACAATTCTTTTCTCACTTTTTTAAAATCATTTTTTATGTTGTCTATCAGAAAAATTTTCACTTTTTCTATTTTTTAAATACTTATTCGTTTCATTTCTTGTATCTCTGTATATTTGGTCATTGGCTCTATAACTAATATAATCTTATTTCACTTGTTAATAAGCAAGTCTGTTTTGCAATTATTTAATAGTATGTTTTCATTGCTTTACTTTTTCTTTGTATTACATAGAAAACGGACTTACTAAGACTGTATATCATAGCTCTTTATATCGATCTGTGCAATATTATATTTCATTAAAAAAAAAATAATTTTTTTATAAAATAATATAATTTCCCTTAAGTGAATCATTATTTCCATGATTCTAGTTTTTCTTGTATCAGAGTGTACTACGTGTGTGATTCAGTAGATAATATACATTTGATTAGTTAATACACATGTCAACATCTATTCATGATAATATAAGTAAGAAACTAGTAGTTTCCCTTATTTTTTTAGCGAATTTGATATCTGGAGCATTTGCAGGTGCATCAACAGATCTTATTTTATTTCCTTTGGATACTTTAAAGACGTATATCGAAAAACATCATATTTTAAACAATAATTAGTCGTTTACAAGCACATAAATCTTCATTAAAAATCAAAACAACATCTTCTTTATTTAAGGGTCTAGCCCCTGCATTAGCTGGTAGTATTCCCTCATCTGCAATCTATTGGTGTACTTATGAAATGTCAAAAACGGTCTTTGGTTCACAGTCTGTTCCTGAATATCTACTTCCTTTCGTTCATCTCTCTTCTGTGGCTGTCGGTATATTAATCTAGTTTTTTGATATTATTTATATATTCCTTTTTTAGCGGATATTTGCACTTGCTTAGTACGAAACCCTTTTGAAGTATTAAAAAATAATGTTCAAGTGGGTACATATAAAAATACACGTCTCGCAATGTCTGGAATATGGAAAGTAAATGATTTTATTATTAGAAATCATTTATTATATTAGTTTGTTATCTTATAATTATTAATATAGAATCGTGGTATTTCTGGGTTTTTAACTGGATATAAAACATTAATCATGAGAGAAATCCCTTTTGATGGAATTGAAGTATATTACTCTATATATGTTTATTATATGTATTATATATATATATATATTAGTTTGTTCTCTATGAATATCTGAAGAGGAAATTAACTCAATATACAGTATATATATATAATTAATTTTATATATAATAATACTATTCTAAACAATAAATATATATATATATAATTAATTTTATTCATAATAATACTATTCTAAGCAATAAATATATATATATATATAACTATTATACTTACTATAAATTAGGGTCATTCTTTATCTATATATCATAATATGTTACTGGGTAGTTTTTCAGGAGCTGTTGCTTCTTTCTGTACCACACCGTTAGATGTCGTTAAGACACGTTCAATGCTAACGGTAGTCAATACACATAAACACTCATCTTCATATATATCATTATTTACATCAATTATTCGTGTATATATATATATATTATTATTATTATTTATTAAATTATTTTTTTGTCTATATATATATATTAAATATATATATATATAATTTCTTTAATATATATATATATACATATTTGTATATCTAACATTTTGAATTTAATAAATTCCTAAATGAACAATTCTATTTTCTTTTTCAATTTATTATATATATATATATATATATATATTCAGGAAGAAGGCTGGCGTACTCTCTTTTCTGGGTGTGGAGCACGTGTTCTGTGGATATCTTTAGGGGGTGCAGTGTACTTTGGATCTTTTGAAGAATTTAAAAGACAAATAATGAAAATATCTTAATATATATTATATTTTATATATATACTATATGTGTTTTCTCTTTTTTTTTATAATTGTAAAAACTATTTGTTATATATGTTTGATTTAATGTATTATATGGAATTCTTCATTTTACTGTTTTCATGTTTGCTTTTCATATTATTTTTCTTTATTTTATAAGGGATAGAATTGGGACTTAAAATATCTATTTTGCTGTGTTTGTTTTTCTATGTATATATATATAAGTATTTTTTGTTCCTATAGATCAACTAGAATAAAGTAAAAAAAAAAAACATTTTTAATGAATTGAATTTTATAAAAATTTATATTATTATAGTATTTAAAATGTTTACAATAAATGTATTCAATCTAAGAAACCAAACAAAAATAAGTATTCAATAACAAGAAAAGAATAATGATATAAAAAAAGAAAGACAAAAAATAATAAATATAGATATTAGGAATATAAAATGAAAAAGAAAAATGAAAGTGATATGACAATAAATAATAATGCCATAATAAGAATAACACAACAATTTAAAAAAAAAAAGGAAATCAATAATGAAGAAAATAGAAAAAAAGTTGTATAAAAAAACAACAATAGAAACAATAAGATTGTAAAAGAAATAGAATATCACATCAATATAATAATTGACTTAAGAAATATAAATATAGAACATAAAAAAAGTATTTGTTATTTACTTTGATATTATTTATACATAAGAACTAATCTAAAATAAAAGTAAAAAGGAAAATAGAAAAATGAAAAGTAAAAAATTTGTATTTATAGAATAATAAAAGAGTGAACACAGATGAAAAGAATACAAGTATATATATAAATATAGCATTGAAAAGGAAGAAAAAAGAGGGTATATACAAGAAAAAAGAAGGCATCGAAACACGACAATAGAATATATATAAAGCTTCAAAAAAATTTATATATAATCAAGGAAGGCTACAATAGAATATATTAATATATAAATAATATAAATAAGAATCATTTAGCATAGTCCATAAACTTCAATATCATCTACAATAAATGTATTTCGAGAGTCTTTTCCCGCGGTATTAACGAAGAGAGAAGAACGTTGAGGAGTTTCTTTTACGGAGTACGAATTAGAAGTACAATAACTTAAAGAGTTTTTATTACATTCATCATAAATAGCAATACATCCACCTGCTCCAAATATAGGACCAAAGGAAGCACTATTATATATAGCTTTTTCAGGATCTGCTATATTATATCGAGAAGGTGCTATTTGATGTTCGTTTATTAAAGTGAAGAGAAAAGCTTCAGAATCATAACAAAAACCTATAATATTTATAATATATTTAATATATATAATGAATATATATATACTATCTGTACAATTCCATGATTGACTAGTATATCCTCCAAATATATTAATACCCATTTTCTTATTAACTTGACGAACAATAACTACAGTTTCCCCGTGGTAATCACAATGTGAATGAAATGATGACGCACTATAACCATCACGAGATCCTCTATATATAATAATATATAATATTAATAAACATAATACTAATAAACATAATAATAATAAATATATATAATAATAAACATATATAATAATAATAATAAACATATATAATAATAATAATAAACATATATAATAATAATATATAATATTAATAATAAACATATATAATAATATAATAATAAACATAAACATAATAATAATAATAAACATAAACATAATAATAATAATATAATAATAATAATACTATAATAAAATATACCTATATAATAATTTCCATTGTTTATATTTTCCAAGCCAACTTGCTAATATATCAGCATAATATTGATTTAATATTACAGAATCTTTTATAACAGGAAATAATTTATCTTTAATTGAAGAATAAATTACTCGGCCAAACATTTCTAAATCAGAAAACAAACTATTATAATCAAATGTCTTCTGTATTTCTTTTGGAATAGTAATTGTATTATTTTCAATATATTCATGTATATATTCAGTATGTTTTATAGTTTTATTTAAATAAAATTTCTCTTGATAATAATCATAAGGAAGAAAACTATGATTTTCACGTTTAATCAACTCTTCTAGAAGATTATTCTTATATAAATAATTATAAATAAGACTATCATGCTTTCCATTTATCGTCAAATCTAATGCCTTTCCTTTCTGATATTTACGAACTTGTCTCTCCATAATTTTTGTTAAACAAACTAAAGATTCAGGAACAGGAAGACCAAATGAAACAAATACATTGACTAATTCATATTGCTCATCATTAGAATATTCACTAAAATCTATTTTCTTACCTTGAAGGTAATCAAAAATAACGGGTGCATACGTATCATCAAAATCAACATAAATAGATCCATCAGGAGATCGCACATTACATTGAGATAGATCGTATATATAAGATCCAGGATAGTCAGAAAGACAGTGATGCTTTACATAATAATAACAACTCGAATTTCGGAAAGTAAACGTATCTACATCGTCTTCTTGATTACTTGAAGTTGAGGAATGAGAGGACACTGAGGAATTATGAGAACTTTGAGAAGAAACACTACAATAAGACTCTTTATCAAAATCACCGTTACAATAGGACATCATTGATTTGACAGACCGATCTATCAATTGAAGAGATACATTCACATGACTAACTCCTAATGACCATGATGATATCAAACAACAGGCAATTTCTTGAACCGAATGGCTAAAGGTACTTAGATCTGTTTGAAGCCGACTTAAATCTGAATAAAACATCTGATCCATCTTTGAAAATATCAAAGAATATTTAACAAAATACAATATAATTAAAAATTGGTTCTCTAACTTTTTTTTCTGCAAAATTAGCTATTTGTTAAACTTGCAAATCATTTGATTACTTATTATCTTCGTCTTTGTCCACATTATTCAGGGACGAAGTTTCCCATTATTTGTGTTCATTTTAGTAAATGGAATTCATCTACTAAAAATTCGGTTTAATGATAGTTTTTAAAACTTGTCATTTTTAGTTCTTTGTATGGTTTTCTTCACCATTCTTTTTCGGTTACACTAGTAGGCATTTTGTTTTTTAGTAAAAAAATCTATCTAATGGGTAACCAAAACCTTATCTAAAAAAAGGGCTATTTTCTTATCTAACGACAAAAAATCTTCTCTAACCATATGCCAGGAAGTTATCTAACACGTCTGACCCAGCTGGCATCTTTTTTTTTAAGAGCAGTTTTTGGTGTTTTTCTTTTCTAACACAAGGCAAATATATGTCTATTTGTATTTTATCTGCTCTAAAGGTATCTATATTTTTCTCTAATACACATTTTAAACACATTATTATGTATTTTTAAGATAGAATTTGGGTGCTATTTGTTGGATAAAACCTGTCTTATTTATTTATTTAATCGTTGTGTGAATGATAATTAAAATTATATTAACAAAAGACAATAAATAATAATATAATAATTAAAACAATAAGAAAAATAAGAAAAATAAGAAAAATAATAATTATTTTTGTTTGTTTTAACTAAATTGGGAACCATTTTAATGACTATACATATAAAAATAATAGAAATAATAATAATATAGATAATAAATAAATATATACCTTGTAATAATACTTCTAAAGCGACTCCATGAAGAAAAACCACAACTATAAAAATAAATGTAAACAAATATATATAATATAATAATATACCTTCAACCATCAAGAAATTGTTGACCAATCGGAACCACTGAGAAAACCTAGAACCTATATAAAAATAAAAAATAGTTAATTTCAAAAAATATTAATATAATTAAATACCTTTAGAACCATGAAGTTGTCGACTAGGGAGACCTCCTACAACATCTGAACCTATAGAAGATAATATTAATAAAAAACTACAACAATGTAAAAATATATACCTTTTATAGCACCGGATTTCGGATCACCTAAACCACACAACTCACGAGTTAACTTTAAAATATGAAGAGGAATCAGGACCTATTTGAAGCTATTTCGACGGACCCGTAAGCCTATATGATATAAAATAAATAAATTATATAGTATACATTTTAAAAACTATATAAAATAGTTGCGAATCAATTAAAAATAAAAATAAATATGAAATTTTTTAGAATTTATTTTAAAAATACATACATGGCCCTAAAAATACAGAAAATCTTTTTTTTCTATAATAAAAGTCTCTATAAATTTCTTTATTTCCAGGGGTTATCAAATCTCTAAAATTCTCCTTTTTTCTACTAAAACGTCTATTTGAATGCTAAATTGAGTTATAAATGTATTTTATATGTATTAAGCTAGATTACTTCATTACAACATGTTTCTAGACTTAAAAGAGCAGAAACAAACTTATTTTAGCAAACTATAATTTCTATTTGAAATATTTGTAACAATATATATATAATAGTATTTGATTCATAATATAAATGCCATAGAGAATAAAAATATATATTTGACATAGTTGTTTATAAAGTCATAATTCACATTTACGAACATTTTTATTATAATATATTTTATTTTAATGGATTGTTGATATTATAAGTAAGTGAATGAATTGAGAAGGTTTGCAAGTTGTTATCAACATAAAATAATAAAATCTAATAAAAATATAAACAGGATTAATACGTATTCCATTTTACTATTATTCGAAAAGAATTCTTTACAATAATCTCATTCTATAATATTTACAAAACAAAATGAATAATATATAATTAAATATAACATAATAGAAGACATATATAAAAGTTAATAGACAATAAAAATATATATATGTATATGACTTCTTTCTTTATCCTATATAAATTAATTATAAAAATATCTATAATTTAGTATATATATATATGAGATTTTTCATCATCTACAATATACAAAGCGCATTATCTATCAGTCTATATAACATATATAATAATAAAATAAAAATATTAAATATAATAAGTATAATAGTATATATATATATATACAAGACATATAATAATGTTTTGATAATTATGGTTTTCAATGAGGGATATAAAACGCTGGTATTATAGGAGGTATGTAGCAGTATATATATTGATGTATCTGTAGTTCATAAGTATATAATAAGCCTTGTTTGTAGTATGTCTAATATCTATCTATATATATATATATTATATAATTAATAATAAATATAAAAGAGTAAATAATATATAATATGCTACATCAAAAGTTATATAAAGTGAATATATATATACATAATTAAAATATTCTTGAGAGTAAGTATTTCCCGCGATTATTGATTTATAAAGACAACAAGCCACTGTAAGGAGGGATGATGAAGGAGAAGATAAGAGGAAAGTAGTATATAACCACGGGAATAATTAAGTATATCTAAAGATATAAGTATTAAATATTATATATATATACCTAATAAAATATTTAATAAGAAGATCATATAAGTAGATGAAGAAAGATTCACATATCTATAGATTGTATATAATAATAATAATAATAATAATAATATATATATATATATATATATATATATATATATATATACAAAATCATATTCACATCATATTTTTCTTCTTTATTCGCGGTTTTCAGTCGATTACGAAGAAGAGAATATACATATTGAACATCAATAGCTATATATTATACATAATAAAACCATAATAAATGTAATAAATATAATAAATATAAAAAATATAAAACATACAATGATTTTTATCTTCTTCTCTTTTTCCTATATACCTAAACATATCTATCATTTCTTTTTCTTTCTTCTTTCCTGTTTCTTCTTCACCTTCAATTTCAACAGTATTCAGTATATAACTCAATTCATAAATCAGTTCACCAATAGGTTTTTCTTCTCCTTCTCCTCTTTCTTTCTCTTCATAAGTATTCATTAATCCTATTTCTTCTTCTTCAGGTACTTCCATATCATCATCATCCATCAAATCATTTCCTGTATCTTTATATGCACCTGTGAAATAATTAGTAGGAGGAGGAGGAGGAAAAGGAGGACTATAGACTTCTTTTAAACTATTATGACTCATATTAAAGGAAATAGAATGACTATTTATCTTCTTTAATGTATGTAATTGAGGAGGTATATAAGAAGAAGGACAGAGAGCTATTTGTATAATATCAGCTATTCTTGCTAATAATGTATACATAATATCTTGAGGAATATAATTCGATTCATATATATATATAGACTTACTAATATTATTTCTCTTCTTTGTATTATATATAATAATATGATATAATATTATAGTAAGAAACGAGATAGTAAGGTATATAACTGAAATGGATTTCAGAGAAGGTTCAAAAGTATATAATAAATTGAAGAATGATTTATAACCATCATTTAAATATATTGCATTCTTAAACCATGTTGTTAAGAAGTCTATGATAATATATAATAATAATAATAATATATATATATATATATATACAAAGCTATCTGATTTATAAAGTGGAATCAATGGAATATCACGTGCTTTTCTTCATTTGATTCGGGAGTACAAATACATCCTTAACGGAAAATATACTCACCAACTGTTTTAATAGAATTTCGAATAGAATCAGGAATAGGTTGTGATTCAGGGATGTCATTTAAATATAATACTAGCAATTTACTTATACCTTAATACTCTATATATAATATGAATATAAGTATTTATATATATGTATAAGTATATATATATATATAAATATATATATATATATATAAGTATATATATATATATACTTGTACTGTACATATATTATCACATGTATTCAATAATAAACTTTGTAAATATTCACGTTCTATATATAATAATAAGTATAATTCTATATATATATACGTTGATTAGGGAAGAGAGGGAGTAGTTGACATATAATGGTAGTTGCTTGAATGGATTCATATATACGGTTATTATGAACAGCCTCATAAAATATATCAATATCCTTATTTGTTAACTATATATATAAGAATATATATATATATATAATGATAATAATAAAGAATATAATAATAATAAGTAAATACAAGGATAGCAGTACATATATATTGAAGAAGAGAGAGAGAGACAATCGTAATGTTTCTGTATTTAAACACTGTTGGAATAATACATCTAATATATCCTATATATATAATAAGTAATATATATATATAGTTATATATACTCTGTCTCGTATGTATTGAACAAGTGATTTATAAATAGCAGATTTCTTTATCGTTTGAAGATCATGAAATAATGTAGTTAAATTAGTTATTCCCTATATATATATATATATGAAATTATTATATACATCAATTTTATTCTTCATATTCGATCTCATCAATATATATATATATATATATTAATATATAATTTTTGATAATCATAAGGATCTTGATAACTATATATATATAAATAAATCATAATAAAAACTAATAATAATTACATTTTTCGTTTTTCAGCAAATTTCAGTGTATTAATATATTCATCAACATCAATTTGGCGGGGAAAATCACTTGGTAAAAAATTTTAATAACTATATATATAATAATAATAAATACACCATAATATATATATATATATATATATGTATACACCTTTCATTACAAATAGTTTCAAGTGAAGGAAGAGAGTAACTATATATATATATATATATATGCTTAATTTATACATAGAAAATAAGTATTCAAACTATATACATAATAATAGTAATAACATATTTAATATATATATATATACATCTTTTCCAAGGTTAACATCTGCCAATAATAGTTGCAATACATTCATATATTCATATAAAGAAGCCTCTATAGATTTATATAAAGAGTAATAATATTAATAATAATATTGTTTATCTCTATATACCTCAACATATAACTTGAGGTACATACAGAGAATAGTGTCTATTAAAGGGGGGATTGAGGGAGTCACGAGATGATTACGTGATGAAATATCTAGAATCTTCTATATATCTGGATGTACATCGAAACTATAAATAAGTATTTATATAAAACCTATCATCATTAATATATATAAGTGCATAATATTAATTAGAAACAAAGGATTAAAAAATATGTTATCATATAAATACCATATATATATATATAATATAAATAATATACTTTTTATTCTTATAGTAATAAGTAAGTTGTTATTTCGAATGTATATTGTAAGAATAAATGACGAAAAGAAATGATACATCAGGTAACAAAATAGCTTGAATCTATAGATTGATAATTAATAGAATAATAAACTAAAAGATAATTATAATAATAATATATATATTTACTTGAATATTCTATTATCTATAAATCTTCACATATTTATATCAATTGAAATAAGTTCAATAGCTATTCTTACATATAATTCTAATCATAAAACAAGTTGTATCTCATATTCTAAAACATATATATATATATATATATATATATATATATATATCAATGAATAGATATAGATATAGAAACTAATATTCTTATAGTTTTTGTATATATACTAATAAACTAAAATATAATTATAATTAAACGTATAATAATAAAGATTATAATATATAATAATATATAAACATATATATACTTGATTGAGTTCCACATGTTCTAGAAGCAAAGAATATAGATATAGAATAGGTGATTCCAGGAATAAGACCTAATTTATCTGCATAATTCGTTATATTAATATGAGAACCAACTGGAGTATTATAACTATATATATAATAATAATATATAAAATATAATATATACCCTCCATAATCTAAGAATAAATGTTTATTAATAAAAACCCATAATCCATTATTCGTTTCAAAATCTATAAATTGATCTGTTCTATTCTCATATCTATATATATAATAATAATATTATATAAATATAAAATAATAATATACAAGAAGAATAGATTTATTTTCATAGTAAATTAATATTTCTTACCAATATATTCTTCTATTGAACTTAATGCATATCCTCCTTTTACATCTGTTAAAGGAAAATATGTAGGACTAGAAGATATAAAAAATTATAGAATATATATATATATATAAATATATATATATATAAATATACGAGAAATAGCAACAAAAGCCCGAATATTATTATCACCATAATCGTTCACTTTATCACATACTGTTTCTACTCTATCTTCTTTTGAATATAAATTTGAATATATATATCTATATAAAAAAATATAATAATAATAAATATAAAATATATACTTTGGATAATTTGAAGGTTGTTTCGTAATAAAATTATCTGTATAATGAATAATACAATCACGAATAGCAAATCCTTTCTCATCTATATATATATAATACATAAATGTTATATATAATTAAACAAATAAATAAATTCTTATATTAATAATATAATTAAATAGATAAAAATAAATAATTAAATACATATAAATAAACATATATATATACAAACTATTTTACAACTGATATCGTATTTGGTATTTGAAAATATCAGAGAAACCACAAGATTCAAGAATGGAGTAAGAAATAACTTTTCTATATAATATATAAATTGTAAATATATATAAAATATGAATAGGGTAAATAAAAATCAAATGAATATTTTTGATAGGAAAAGAGAAAAAAGAGAAATGTGCCAATGCAATAAAAAATTAAATAGATATATTTATATACGCTCTATATTGTCTTGACTTGTTGTTTAGAAGAAGTACTGACGAAAATAACCAAGAAATCTAAGTGAATAAAAAAAGAAATGTAATAAAATACCTTATAATAAATAAACCCACAAGTCTCTGTTATGGACCTTTCTAAAACTAGTCAAGGAGAATGTCTGAAAGGAAGAGGATATCCAGAATCGAAAACCTATAAGAATGATGTAAAACACTATGATAAATTTTATAAATAAATACTAACACATTATGAACACTGCTTAGAAACATCTATAATAACTGTAATCAGTTCTAATTTGTTCATATAAACAACAAATTTAAAAATATATATATGAATTCATAATTCATTTCTAATTTTTCAAATTTTATCCTTTCTTAAAAAACCAGAAGTCTGTCTAAATTTAAAAAGTATGTCTAAAAAAAAGGCGAGAACGCTTTGGTGCGTTTTCGTTATCTAACGTGACCCAAAAATATATCTAACGCGAAAAACGTGCCTACTAGTGTTATATTCTATTTTTAGCATTGTTTCCATTTACAGAAACGCTTATAGTTCATTTATATCTAAATAAATTATTTATTTTATATTCTAATCTTATTGGATCTGATAATTTCCTTAATTGTTTCCTCTTTTTGGATTCGAACGATCACAACCAATTTCAGTAGGATATTAATCTTGACTCGTTGAGCTCTCGATTATACCCGACAACCCAAAGTTAATAGTAAATGAATTTTAGTATTTATAATTATTTTTTTCATCATCTTAATGAAAAAAACTATAAAAACATGCAACCAACTATATGATGAATAGTAATACTCGTGAAGTTCTTTTATTAAATAATCAAACTTTGAAATGACAACAAATTATTTTTTTTAGCTATTATTACCATATATTTAGATGTTAGAAATATGAATAAAAAAAGTTATGAAGCAAATGATTGATTTTATTTGAGGGAAAACATTGTTAACCCATAGAATGTACTTATTGTTTGCGGGTCATCATCTAGATATTAATATGTAGTGATTAGAATATTATTTTGGATAAATCAAATAATAAATAAAATATTAGATAACCTTACCTTTCTTAATGTATTTCCATCCAATATGTTCACCACAGTACGAGCAATAAAGAATACACCACTCATATCCTGGATACCAAGAATCATCACTGAATGTCTCAGAAGCTATGTAAAAACGTACAATTAAAACTAAAGAGCAAAATAAATATATATACGGTCATATTTAACAAAATAAACAGTGGATACCGAAAGAACTGTATGCATAAATCCTAGATCATTATAGTATTGAATAGTATAATATTATATAAATGTTTATTCTTTGTATATATATACCTCCTCTATTAGTAAATGAATGAAGTGCTCCAGAAAGCATTATATTTCTATCATTAGTATTCTCAGTTGAAGGAAAAATAGTAGAAGTATCATAATTATTCTTAGAAAGTGAGTATAAAATATCTTTCTTCTTCATATGGAGAATATTACAATATCTACATCTAAATTCGCCATTCTATATATATATATAATACACATAATATACTATATACTATATATATAATATATATATACATCTTGTTCCAGAATATTAACAAGCGAATTCATTCTCTCTAGAAGTGAGTCAATCATATATAAAGAGAATTGGTTTTGGAGTGAAACAGGATTATTAATCAAGATAAATACAAGTAATCCAGATAATGTAGAGGGAATACAATAGGAATTCACCTCATCTCTCTAATATATATAATATACTATTATATTATATTATATTATATTATATTATATTATATTATATTATATTATATTATATTATATTATATTATATTATATATACAAAAAATTGTTTATCTTTACATATATTGATTGCAATATCAATTAATTTGTCCTGAGAAAACATTTTCTTTATTGACGGTAAGATAGAAGAAGTTATCTCTATAATGATTAACGATATCAGTCATAGAAATACTTAGAATAATAATTATATATATATATATATATAATATACTTGAAGGAGTAGGTGGTTCATATTCATATATAATTGTTGCCTATAAATAAAGATATATATATAAGTATAAATATATTAATATAAAAATATATACATATTAATATATATATATTAATATAATAGAAAGACTGAATTATTCAATTCAATATATTTATTATAAACATATTTTTAACAACTAGTAGAATATATATATATATACTATTCCTTGAGCAATTCCATTAGGTGTGATAGTAATAGAAGTAATTTGGCATTTATATAACCCTTGGATTTCACATCGAAGAGAATTTTGATTATCCTACAGATATACATATATATATATTATATATATCATATTAAATTTAAATAAAAATACAAATAATATCTATATACAATAAAATATTTAGTGATTTTAAATAGAGTAGCAATTGTTTTGTTATTTCCAGAAACATTTAATAAACATATATATCGTTTTTCTAGTTTTTCAGATCGATTCATATCCGCCTGAATTCTACTTAAAACAGTGTCATTAAAGATATCGTGATCTAAAACTTCATTTGTTTCCGTATAATGGTGAATAAGTTGTTTATAATAATCTTTTATATGATATTGTTTTATTTGTTTAACCCAGTCAGGATCAGATATCCATAAATGAGCATACATATCTGGAAATAATATCAAACTCTATATATATATATATAATACTATATTAGCTATGAAATATAAATATCAATAATAAACTATATAATAAAAATAAGTATAGATCTATTAGTTATACATAATAGATATCATTAATAAGGAATATAAACCTATATATACTGGAGTCGTAAGAATATCGACATTTATACAATCTATAGTATCAGGATTAATATCTATAGAATTAACTAGAAGATTTCCTAAGTATTGATTACTCGATTCCATAGAATTAGCACTATAAACTATATCCCTTGATATATTAATAGTATTCCATTGTGTTCCTGTTTCTCTCATTTGTAGTTCTTCTTGAGTATTCCTAATATCAGTAGCACTAGTTAGATTGCTACTGTCTATAGAAGAAGAAGGTGATCTATCTGATAAAGGAGACGCACTAGAAATAGAACGAGGAAGAAGATGAGGTATATCTCCATATTCTTGAGAAGCAAGTACTAAATGATCTTCTGTTCGATCTAAACCACGTAACAGTGTTTCTATTTCAGCTATAGTCTCATCATTAGCAAGTAGCTCTTCCTCTTCTTCTAATTCTTCCTCATTATCTTCCTCTATATCACTATTATTATCCATATTATTAATGTTGTTATGAGTATCATGAATTGAATCATCAGAATTATTATTAGCATTATTAGCATTATTATTGTTATTGTTATTGTTATTATTATTATTGTTGTTATTATTATTAGCATTATTATCACTATTATTATGATTATTATTATTATCATCACTATTATCATCACTATTATTATCATCACTATTATCATCACTATTATCATCATCACTATTATTATCACCATGATCACCATAACTATTATTACTCGAAATATCTTCATCGTAGTCACTATAAGAATTATTACTATTATTTTGATTAATATCATCGTCTGTTGAACCATAAGCATTTCGAAGAGTATTTATAAATAACTGCTGGAAATTCTCTAGAAATTGACGATTACGCAGCAAAGTAGAGACAGAAACAGTATTCATATGATCAGTAATAAAATTATCTTCGTCATTTATACTTATAAAGTCACTTTCTTCATCATCGATTCTATCACTACCATCATTACCATCACTATTATTATCACTATTATCATCTTCACTACTATTATCATCTTCTTCGTCACTATTATAACTATAACTATTATTATTATTGCTATTATTATCATTATTATTATTATCATCACTATTATTATTATTATTATCACCATTATTATCACTATTATTACTATTATCATTACTATTATCATTACTATTATCACCATTATTATCACCATTATTATCACCATTATTATCACCATTATCGTTACCATAATCACCATTATTATCACTATCATTATTATTACCATAATCACTATCACTACTATATGTATCATCCTTATTCGATTCTTCATTATATTCGCTACCTCTATCTTGTTCTATAGTTTCCTCTTTACATATATATTTATTATAATTATATGTATCTTCTGAGTTTATCTCCAATTGAGAATTAGAAATATTATTCTCCTTTGTATATTGATCTCTAGGATTCTTAATAATACTGTCTTGTTTATACATCTTATTAGATACATCATGAGTAGTCTTCAAAATACTACTAAATAAAATATTACAAATGAGCTTCTTCTCCAAATTATTCAAATTCTTCTTCTTATTCATAATATAGTACCTTTTTATCAAATTAATACATAAAATAATTTCTTTATTCTTTCTTTGTATATATTCATCGTTCTTCTTAATGAACAACAACTGTAAAGCATAAATATATTGGTTTCGAATAGACATTGAATCATCTGGAGTCTCTATATATAAAGAAGTATCATTAATACAATTGATATAACACGATATATCTTGTTGTAGTGAGAAAGTAAATAATATCATAACAATACTAATCATTCTGTTCATTGAACACTCCTTATTTAAATACATATATATATCAGTCATATTCATAAGAGAAGGAATATATTCTATTTCTTTTAGAAGATAGTGAATATAATAAATCATATCATCTAATGTATCTATTTTATACATGCTATTTACTAAATGAACACAGTATATATCATCATTTCTATCATTATATTTAGTCGATTTACTTACTTGTGAATGTATTAATTTCATATATATATCAATCCAATAAGATAATAATATATCTCTTCTCTTTATTCCTTTCCCTTCTATGTTATATAAAGAAGAAGAATAGATCAATGTCCTAAATTTAGTATTATTTATAAAAGTTATATGAGAAGTAGAATAATATGTCATAGGATCATATATAGGGCGTACTAAGGATATACAAATAGAAATATCTTCTTTGTTATTATCAACTGTTTCATGTACACAGATATTTGTATAGTTTTCTCCAAGTACCACTTTTAGTAGTTCTTTCATATATATATCATGTTGACTAGTATTTGAAGAATGATATATATATTCATTTATAAACTTTATGGAGTAATTCGTATTGAATTGATTATTATTTGAATCATCCTCTACGATATGCATAGATAGAGAAGTATTAGTATAACTAGCTTCATATAATAGAGGTTTCTCATCTAATGTCTTCTTATGTATATAGAAATCAGAAGATGATTCACGAATAATAACAAAATGAAATATACTATAATTATTATCTATATTATTAATAAATGGATACAGACATTTATTTATATGATCTTCTTCCATATATAGTTGTTCAGTATCATTTATGTATTTGTTTTGAGAATAAAGAGATTGTATTATGAATGAATAATATAGAAAGGAATAGCAAGAATAATATAAAGAGATAATAATAGTAATGGACCACAGTATAGAAGATCGAATAGAATCACATAATTGACGCCAAGGAGAAAAACAATAATCATCATCCATTTTAGTTATAGAGATATATGTTAAATATAGAATACTCAAATCTGAAATAGTTCTGAACTCTTCTGATTTACTGAATAAATAGTATAGAAATATTGGCTTCCACTTCAAATAATTGGCATAATATATATTTGAAAATAAATAGTGAATAGTATTGTTGAAGTAGGTCATATAAGAAGAATGTATATATTTATATATATTATTTACCAACAAAGAATCTAATTCTCTCATAAGAGAACAATAAAATTGAGTTTGAGCTTTCTTTACAAGTATTATACAATAAAGAATACATTCATATTGATCTTTTTCTAGGTCATATTCAATACTACATAATAAATTGTGTATACATAAAGGAAAAGAATATATAAGTTTATACCTATGTGAAGATAGAATTTCCATATTTATCCTTTGTTTCCAATCTAAAATAAATTAGTGTGCTAATTAAATAAATATACTTGGAGTATTATTATAATCGTTATTTATTATCATATTGGAATCTAAAAAAAATAAAAGAACGAATAAATCATAATACAAGTAACGATTATACTTATTTATAATATATATTATTTACTATATCTATATCTTCATACATACATATAGATTTAAGAAAAGAAATAGGCTTCGTTGAATTAGGACTCATTTAGATTTGCTGAACTATAGAAATAATAATTTATTTATAGAACTTGTAGTATTTTTATGATGTATCATCACAAAAAACAGCATTGCTAATATATCATGTGGTCAATATGATAATTAGTATTAAAGAAAAAAGAATATATGATCATTAAGACATATACCACGATATTTATATTCGTATAGAATGTTTATTTTATATTCTAGATATAAAAAGAAACCATAGAGATGATAATTTGAATAATATATGTTTGATGATTCATACAAATTATTTATAGATGTTCTCAGTATATCTTATTTTATGATAAAAACAATTTAGTATAAATATAGATATAGGAAACACACTATTCAAATCCCAAGAAAAATCTTGTTTTGTCAGTCTGTTTTTCTAAGCCATTTTTTTATTTGGGGTTGTTACGATTATGATTTTGGTGATTCAATAGCTGCTACTCGTAGATAGAATAATATTCAGTTTAGTTATTTGACATCAATAATTGTGTATACATTTCCTTTTCAATGATTCACTTAATTATTGTTTCTCGATTATCTCGGATGCTTGGTATAGTATGTGGTTTGTTGTGAAATGAAATATAGGGTCAGTACAAAAGTTTGTTGAGGTAATTATTGTTGATCCCTTAAAATTTGCTTGGTTCTATGTATAATATATTTACCTAGACTATAAAAATATGAAAAGACTGAAAAAAACAAGAATATAAAAATGAATATGAAACATTATTGTGTTTTTTCCTGTTATACGTATATAGTATCACATTGCTATAGACAGTATACTTATTCGATGTAATTATTATAATAGTACTTGAAAAACTAATAACGAAAAACACAGTTTTTAAAATGATAAAAGAATCGAAAAAGAATTTGGGATGAAGAATGAGTTCAGTTAGGAAGTTTAACCAGTTTTTTCCATTAAATATACTAATAATTATCTATTTTGTTATTATAAATAGTTAAATTTTGAGGAGATGTTCTTCTTCGCATTAATATTTATCTTATTCTTTATTGAGACATACGTAAGTAATAGAATGAACCGATTGATTTTTTTAGGCTTCAACATTAGTGAAGACTGAGCTTCTTGGTGGTATCACCACTGGTTCTTATTACACTAATTTCAAGTTAGGATCAGAAGAGAATCCAACTAAGATGTTGATTGATACTGGCAGTGGTACTTTTATCTTACAATCTCATACGTGTTCCGGTTGTACTCCTATGTCCTCAAATCCTTATGATAAAACTCAATCAACAACAGCATCCCCTATTGGTTGTGGTAGTTCTGAATGTAAATCAAGTATATTTTTATTTTATTTTATTTATTTATTTATTTATTTATTTATTTATTTATTTATTTATTTATTTATTTATTTATTTATTTATTTATTTATTTATTTATTTATTTATTTATTTATTTATTTATTTATTTATTTATTTATTTATTTATTTATTTATTTATTTATTTATTTATTTATTTATTTATTTATTTATTTATTTATTTATTTATTTATTTATTTATTTATTTATTTATTTATTTATTTATTTATTTATTTATTTATTTATTTATTTATTTATTTATTTATTTATTTATTTATTTATTTATTTATTTATTTATTTATTTATTTATTTATTTATTTATTTATTTATTTATTTATTTATTTATTTATTTATTTATTTATTTATTTATTTATTTATTTATTTATTTATTTATTTATTTATTTATTTATTTATTTATTTATTTATTTATTTATTTATTTATTTATTTATTTATTTATTTATTTATTTATTTATTTATTTATTTATTTATTTATTTATTTATTTATTTATTTATTTATTTATTTATTTATTTATTTATTTATTATATTTATTTATTTATTTATTTATTTATTTATTTATTTATTTATTTATTTATTTATTTATTTATTTATTTATTTATTTATTTATTTATTTATTTATTTATTTATTTATTTATTTATTTATTTATTTATTTATTTATTTATTTATTTATTTATTATATTTATTTATTATATTTATTTATTTATTTATTTATTTATTTATTTATTTATTTATTTATTTATTTATTTATTTATTTATATAATGTTTTGTCAATATAGATACATGTAGTTATGATCGTTGTGATGGTACTTGTTATGCTTCAACAAGAGCTTGTTGTTCTAAATCCGATAAATCTGTTTGTGGTTTTGGTGTAGGTTATGGAGATGGCACTGCAGGTTATGGTAGTATGATTCGTGATAATATAATGATACAAACAACAACAGGATGGTCTACACCTTATCCTACTGCTATAGGTTATTTAGATCGTTTAAGTGGTACTTTAGGTACAGTTGATGGACTATTAGGATTATCTTATAATACCTTGGGTTGTACACCTTCTTGCTTTAATACTTATTTTGATGATATGATAGCTACTATAAGTGGAATGAATGATATATTTACCATGTGTTATGGTAATGCCAAGGGAGCTGTCACTTATGGAGGTATTGATGACAACTTATATGTATGTTTTTATATTTATATTTTTTTTTATTTTTTATCTATATTTATGTCATCAATATTTGTTTATATTTTTGTTTATTCTATATATATATATTTATTATTCTATACATATATATCATGTTGATTGAATATATAATCAAATTTATATAGACTGGTAATATAACATGGATAGATCTAGTTACAGATGGATATTACTCCGTACAATTCAACGATCTCCGAGTCAAAGATAATTCCGTTTTTACATCATCTGTAAGTATTTATATATATATACATATATATATACTTGTGTTTACTGTTATATGCTTTATAAATCCTATTTTTTATTATGTTTATTATTATTATGTTTATTATTATTATGTTTATTATTATAGGGAAGTTTGAAAGCTATTTTCGATAGTGGAACTACTTTATTAGCACTTCAAAGTACTGTTTATAACTCTCTAATTAAACACTTTCAAGCAAACTACTGTAATCTACCCGGTATATAGAATAATATCTATTTAATCTATACTCTATTTTTTTATTGTTTTATAATGTTAGTTATATACTATATATATACATATATTAACACATGTTATTTCTTCTATTATCTACTACTTATTCCCTTTATAAAGGTGTGTGTGGTTCAGGAGAAATCTTTTCAAATAGTTGTTTAACTTCATCTCCTTCTTCTGAATGGCCTCCTATCGATATATATTTAAATGGAGTATATATCTCGTTGTCACCAGATCTCTATTTTATTCCTTATACTGAATATGGTAAAACTTATTATTGTTTTGGAATCTCTAGTGTTCCTTCCAATGTTGGTTCATTAACTATATTTGGTAGTACTCTTATGAGAGGATTCACTCTTATTCATGATAAAGAACAAGATCGAATTGGAATTGCCACTCCTACTAGTTCTTGTCATGGTATATTATTATTATATGTATTATTATGTTTATTATGTTTATTATTATTTTGTTTATAAATTATTATTATTGCTATGTTTATTATTATGTTTATTATTATATATTCTATATTATGTTACTAATTAATATTTAATATATATATATAGTAACTGTAGTTGGAGGTATAAATGAAACATCCTATAAGCGTTGGAGTATACTTGATTATTCATTTGAAATTATTGTGGGTTGTTGTGCTGCTATTATTATTATCTGCTGTATTGTTGATATAGTGTATGTTTATTATTATTATTATTATTATTATTATTTTTTATTTTTAATTTAATTTAATTTAATTTATTATTATTATTATATATAATTATGATTATATTCTATAGTAAGAAGCGTCGTTCAAATCGTGCTCCACGATTTAATAATGAAAAGTATAGTATGAAGAGTAATTTAATAAAGCAATCTCATGATACTACAAATCAAGAATTACCTACATATCAAGCTCCTTCTTATTCTTCTAATTCTACTACAAAAACTAATCTTATTCCTGTTGCTACTCCTATCCGGTCACAACCCGTTAAACCTAATCCAATTCAATATAGATCTTATGGAAATCCTAAAGAATAATTGATATATATATATATATATATACCTTGTTTTTATTAGTATGTAACCTATGTTTCTCAATAAACTCTCTATTTACTATATTCTACATTATTATTGTATTACATACTTTTTACAACACTCTCTTTATATGTTAAAATTATTTTCTATATAAAAATTTTTTTTTTTATATTCTTTTGTTATTGAATAATTTATATAAATATTATTTAAATAATGTTCTTTTTTAACCATTCATAAATAAATTTGTTTATGCTTCATTCAGTATAAAAATTGGGTATCTATTCTAAGCATAGTATAAACAGAAACTCAAAAATAAGATTGATATAAGATGAAAAAGCAATAACACCTCGCTATTATATATATATATCGACACATAAGAATAAATATCGATACTTATGAATAACTATATATATGCTAATAATATCTTTTATATGCAAATTATAAAAATATCTCAATTAAAAATGGTATATAATGCTATAGAAGTAATGCTAAAAATGAAATCATTTCATGAAAATATTTTCATTATACAGTCTTATATAACAAAGTATATATATACATAGATAAGTTTATAATCAAATCTATATAAAGAAACAGTGGGATTTTTAAAATATGATCTTTCAAATAAGGTATCAACAAAAACCATGAATTTTCATTCAATATTTTACAGAAAAATAGCAAATATGAGATATAGAATATTTTTCATGATATATTATGAATCCAAACTATAGTTATTTAAAGATATCATCGACGACCAATCACATCAATAATGTTAGTATCTCATTGTTCATGTTTTTTTATACTAAAATATGTTTTACAATATATATATACTTGTATATTTATATATAATAATAAAAGAATTTATTACTTCACAAGTTACTGAAAGAATATAATATCTTCCCATATATTTTTCATCATTTCATGAATTCTAGATTATCAGATAGAATAGTCTCTTCTTGTAGCTAAATTATGATCTAACAAAGTCTTATCAATAAAACTGTTGATCCAACCTAAATTCTTAAAATTAAAGTATTATATTCCACTCATAGATAAGCTTTGAATTTCTGTTAATTGAGTAATTGTTGATATTTCTATATTTGATAATGACGAAAATGATTACACTTACATCTCAATAATTAATATTTGAGATTTGGTATAACGAAAGTCACCTTGTTTTCCAAAGCATATATTGATATATTAATATGTAAATATCACAATAAACTATTGATTCAACAGATTTTACAAAAAAAAGATTCCCACGAGAATAAATTGAGGATATATGCCTACAAATAATAACAGAATGTGGATGTTATGGAAAATGTGTCTACCAAGAATGTACATATTAGCAATATCTTTTGTTTATAGAAAGTATTTGAAAACAAAAGATTTGTTTTCAAAGTAATTCTATTATTAATAAATGTTTTTCTTTGTTGTAATAACTGCGATATTGCTTTCTGAGATTCAAGTATATAATTGATTGGACAATCAAACAGTATTTAGGCTTCAACATTAATAAAAACGAAATTAATTCATAGCAATTATCCATGGATCTATTATACAAATATGAAAATAGGATCTCAAGAATCTCCTGCTCAACTAGCAATTGTAAGTTTTTTTTAAACTCTTTCAAGAAATATTTTTTATAGAGCACACTTATTGGATCCACCATTGTACAATCGAAAACATGTTTTGGATGTAATTATGTATATGGAATTCTTTACTAGTTTTTATAATTTAGGCTTCTTCATATCCTTATGATATGAATAATTCTACAACTGTGTTACCTATTAGTTGTGACAGTTATGAATGTCAATCAAGTATGGTATCATCTCATTTTTTTCTATTCTCATGTTCACTCTTATATATCACTTTTTAGATACTTGTGGTCGTCGTGATTGTGATGGAACTTGTCAACCTTCAACTCATGCATGTTGTGCTAAATCTGATAAATCTATTTGTGGTTTCGGTTTAGAGTTTATGAGTAATATAGAGTATATATTAATAATAATTTGATCATTGTCTATCTACTTATATTTTTTCCTATATTATAGAGTATATGGTAGTGTCATCCGTGATAATATAATGTTCCAAACAACAACAGGATGGTCTACACCTTATCCTACTACTATAGGTTATATCGAGTATTGAATAATTTATTACATATATATATTTATATTGTATATCTAGTCGTATAGTTGGTACTTATAAAGAAAAAGATGGACTATTAGGATTAGCTTATAAATCGAAGGGCTGTGACCCTTCTTGTTTTAATACTTATTTTGATGATATGGTAGATACTATAAGTGGAATGAATAATATATTTACCATGTGTTTTGGAAATAACGATGGAATTCTTACTTATGGAGGAATTGATAAAGATCTTTATGTATATTGTTGTTTATTTGCTTTTTATTCTTAATATTTATTTTTATATCTTAAACTATATGATTTCAATTATATTATTTATGATAAAACTATTATTGTTTTTTTTCTTCATGTTTATTTATTCATATTTGTATAGTATGGTAATATAACATGGATCAATTTGATTGGAGACGGATTCTATTCTGTAGAATTTAATGATATTCGTGTCAATAATATTTCTATGTTTCATTCAATTGTATATATATTTACCTTTTTATTTATAGTTGAAATTATGGCTACAAGTACATTCTTGATTTATTTATTTTTATTTTAATAATATATATAGGAAACTCGTTATGCCTATTTTAATACGATGGATTTTGCAATAAGCCTTCAAAGTGATCTTTATCAATCGATTGTGGAATACCTCAAAACTAACTACTGTCATCTTCCTTGTATATTCTATATACTTATTATTATTCATATTATTTACATTCTATGAATTTATTTCTAGAGTATATATCTCTTATATACAAAATATATATTTTATATAATTTGTTATTTATTATTGTACTTAGCTATATGTGGTAAACAGACTATTTTTGAGAATTATTGTTTGACATCTCCTCCTTCTTCTGATTGGCCTTCAATTGATATTTATTTGAATGGAATACCTATCTCTCTATCACCAGATCTCTATTTTATTCCATTACCTGACAAAGATAATACTATATATTGCTTTGCAATCAATAAATTGACTTCAGGTGAGGTATATTATATATTATGTGCATATATATATATATATGCTATTTTCTTATTGATTTATAGGATGTAAATACATTCGGGAGTTCGTTGATGAGAGGCTTTACTTTTGTTTTTGATAAAGAACAAGATCGAATTGGAATTGCCACTCCTAGTAGTTCTTGTCATGGTATATTATTATTATATGTATTATTATGTTTATTATGTTTATAATTATATTTTTAATTATTTAAATAATATTTAGAATTATATATATATATATATATATATATATATAGCAACATCATTAGGAGGTATTAACAGATTATTTATTACTTCTCTACCTGATAAACATTTTTTAAATAATTATATTATTATTTATTGTATAACCCTTGCTATTATGTACTTCATTATAGTCATTATGTATATATATATATATACTATTCATTTTTTATATACAGTATGTACTAAATAATCTTATTCTATAGATTACAATATCGTTCGTATCATAACAAAGTGCAATTTGTTAATGAGAAATCTATAAATAATAACTCATTAGATTTATCTTCTCAATCTTTAACAAATCAAAAACATTCTACCATTTAAAGTAATTTTGAATCTTCAGATTAGAATGAAAAATTAGACTTACGAATACTATTATTTAGTCACCCAACTACGTCTAACCTGGAAAATATACATATTTTACAATATTTATTTAACTATATATGTATTATATAATTTGTGTATAATAGTATATATATATCTATATCTTTAAACATCTCAAAATATCTCAATTATTATATCCATAGTGTCTTTTATTTATTATCAATAATTATTTCATCATATGCAAAGTCATGTACTCTGGTTTATTAAAATCATTTGTTAATAATTATAGGTCTATCTATAATTTGTTAATAACTTTTTATTATTAAATTGAATTATATTATAGAATTTCAAAAGAGATTTGTTTTGTTGCTATCTGTCTTTTGATTTTGATTTGTGAGAATTTACAGCGTTTATAATACCGTAAATTTTATTTGTTTATATATATTTGCAAAAAATAATATATAAATGGAAAAATATCAACCAATTTTTTATAAAAAACACGAAATAATGAATGCTTCTAATATACTATACATTAATGGAAATATACCATTGGATTAGAATTCACTTTAGTAAAAGAGTAAAAAAAATGAAAGCATCAAACAGTCAAAAAAACATAGAATGATACTACATATGATCATATATACTATAAACAGTTTAAAAACTATTTTTATAAGAATTATAGAAAAACATTAAATAGTATACAAATAAAAGAAAAGTTATAATAAAAATTGTTTTTATTTTTCAATAAACAATGTTTTTTATTTTTATTCTTATATTTTGTGAATGGAATATAGAATATAGATTTTGTTATATGTATGATACACTTATATTGGAAACGAATACTATTTCTATGTATTGTCAAGTGATAGACAAAATTATTATAAGTTTTTTTTTATAAATTAAAATTAATAGTATTTTATGTTATATATTCTTATACAAATGATTCATCAAGAGAGTAGTGTTGTTATTTCAATAATATAATATTTTTTTTCTCAAATAAAAAGATTCAAGTCAATAGTGAGTTATTATAAAAGTCTGAACATTAAAAATAACTTGTTTTAGCTCAGTTTAAAACAATTTTAGGATAAATATGGATGAAATGATGTATTCATTTTAAGTTGAAAAATAGGATAGTCTTCTCATTGATATGTGGTTGTAACTACATAATATAGCATTATCAATCAAGAAAGTGCTCAAATAAATAGAAAAAACACAATATTTTGGGAAATCCAAAAATTCCCAGGAGAATCATGAATAATTTAGGAGAGAATGCCATTTTTCTGGAAACTTGGCTTCTGATGGGATTTGGATCTTAGAATAAAAGAAGCTATTCACGGTTATTTTTGTTTTTATAGTAAAAACCAATAAATACTCATGGGAATTACCAGAAGAAACATTTTTTGTTTTCTTTACTTATTCATTTAAGGTTGTTTTCTATGAAAGGATATATGCTTTTAAGAAAATTATCTTTTACACTTGTATTAAATAATGAAATAGACAAATGAAATGTTAAAAATGAGATTTTTATCCAATAGAAACACTTATATCATAAAGATTAATAAAATGAGAAAGACATTTCATTGAGTAATTGTGTATATTTTATTTGTTTATAAGAGTCAAGTACATATATAAATATGGCTCAAGTTCCTATTAATTTTACTGAAGTTGCTAATCTTAGCAGCTTAGGTATTGCTCCTGCTAACATTAACTTCAAGAATGTAACTATGGTATCTGATAAATACATTTGCATTCGTGAAGAAGGTGCTACTCCCTCTCTTGCTATCGTTGATACTGATAAGAACTTCCAAGTTACTCGTCAACCCATGGGTGCTGAAGCTGCTATTATGAACCCTGTATCTAAGGTTATTGCTCTTCGTAAGGGTAATCAACTTCAAGTATACAACCTTGATATGAAGTCTAAGATGGCTTCTTTCAAGCTTCCTGATAGTGCTTCTGTTACTTATTGGACTTGGATTGATACTAAGACCATTGCTATTGTTACTCAAGCTGGTGTTTTCCATTGGTCTATTGAAGGAGAAGCTACTCCTAAGAAGATCTTTGATCGTTTACCCGATCTTGCTTCTTCTCAAATTATTAATTACAGAGTTTCTGCTAATGGTAAATGGTGCCTTCTTATTGGTATTAAGAAAGGTGCTAACAATTCTATTGCTGGTGATATTCAACTTTATTCTATTGAACATAAGAAGTCTCAACATCTTTTCGGACATGCTGCTGGTTTCTGTACTATTGAACCTGCTAAGGGTAAGCCTTCTGTTGAAGTTTTCGTCTTCATTGAAAAGAAGGATGCTATGCCTCAAGGTAGATTCTTCTGTATGGAAGTTGGTAATCCTCAAGGTTTTAAGATTGTCCCTAAGGAATTCAAGTTTGCTCCTGATGCTCCTACTGATTTCCCTGTATCTCTTGAACTTGATCAAGCTAAAGCTATTGCTTATGTTGTAACTAAATTCGGTTATGTTTACATGTTTGATGTTTTCACTGGTTCTCTTCTTTTCAGATCTCGTCTTTCTACTGATACCATCTTCGTTACTGTTAATACTCAAGATGGTGGTGTTTTCGGTATTACTACTCAAAAGGGTCAAGTTCTTAAGGTATCTATGAATGAAGATAATCTTATTCCTTTCGTTCTTAATACTCTTAAACAACAACAATTAGCTCTTGAATTAGCTACTCGTCTTGGTTTACCTGGTGCTGATGATATTTTCCGTGCTCAATTTGAAAATGCTATGCAAAGAGGTGATTTCAAGAGTGCTGCTAAGATTGCTTACTCTTCTCCTCCAGGTGTTCTTCGTACTGAATCTACTCTTCGTAGACTTCAATCTATGTCTGCTATGCCCGGTCAACAAGCTCCTTTCCTTCAATATGTTTCTACTCTTCTTGAATGTGGTCAACTTAATGAAATTGAAACCATTGAATTATGTAGACCTGTCTTCCAACAAGGTAAGAAGAATATTATTGAAAATTGGTTAAAGGATAATAAGCTTACTTGTTCTGAAGCTCTTGGTGATATTTTCTTCCAACAAGATGCTAAGCTTGCTCTTGGTGTTTATTATAAGGCTAAGGCTCATGATAAGGTTATTGCTTGTTTAGTTAGACAAGGACTTTTCGATAAGGTTCTTCAATATGCTAAGACCAATAACTATACTCCTGATTATAATGATCTTATTCGTCGTTTAATTCAAAGTGATCCTCAAGGTGCTGAAAACTTTACTAAGATGTTAGCTAGTACTGATGCTTCTCTTATTGATGCTGAAAGTATTGCTGATGCTTTCCTTACTATGGGATTCACTCAACAAGCTACTGGTATTCTTCTTGAAATTATTCAAAAGAGAGGTGATCTTCCTGAAGATGGTCATATTCAAACCCGTGTTCTTGAAATTAACCTTTCTCAAGGTCATACTCAAGTTGCTGAAGCTATTCTTTCTTCTAACATTATGACTCACTTTGATAAAGCTAAGATTGCTTCTCTTTGTGAAAGAAGTGGTCTTGTTCAACAAGCTCTTGAATTATATTCTGATCTTGATGATATTAAGAGAGTTATTGTTAATACTCAAATGTTAAAGCCTGAATGGTTAGTTACTTATCTTGGTTCTATGGCTCCTGAAAATTGTATGGAATGTCTTCGTGCTTTAGTTTCTTCTAATCTTAGAAATATTCAAATTGTTGTTAAGGTAGGTCAAACTTATGCTGAAACTCTTGGTAGTGATAATATTGTTGCTCTTCTTGAAGAATATAATTCTACTGAAGGTCTTTTCTACTTCCTTGGTTCTATTGTTAATACTACTAAGGATCCTAAGGTTCAATTTAAGTATATTCAAGCTGCTACTAAACTTGGTCAATATAAAGAAGTTGAAAGAATTTGCCGTGAAGGTGAAGCTTTTGATCCTCAAGAAGTTAAACAATTCCTTATTGAAGCTCGTTTACCTGAACCTCTTCCTCTTATTCATGTTTGTAATAGATTTGATATGTTAGATGAAATGACTCAATATCTTTATGAAAATAAACTTCCTAAGTATATTGATGCTTTTGTTACTAAGGTTGCTCCTCAAAAGACTCCTGTTATTATTGGTAAACTTATTGATTTAGATGCTTCTGATGAATATATTATTGGTCTTCTTAATGCTGTTAGTGCTCAATGTCCTATTGCTCAACTTGTTGAAGTTGTTGAAGGTAGAAATAGACTTCGTATGCTTCAAGGATGGTTAGAAGCTCGTCTTTCTGAAGGTAATCAAACTCCTGAACTTCATAATGCTATTGGTAAGATTTACATTACTATTAATAAGGAACCTCAAGAATTCCTTCTTAAGGATCAATTCTATGAACCTGCTGTTCTTGGTAAATTCTGTGAAAAGTTAGATCCTTATCTTGCTTATCTTGCTTATAGACGTGCTAATGGTGGTTGTGATGATGATCTTATTCGTGTTACTAATGAAAATGGTCTCTTTAAGGATCAAGCTCGTTATTTAGTTGAAAGACAAGATGAAGCTCTTTGGACTAAGGTTCTTAATGAAGAAAATGAATTTAAGGATCAACTTGTTGAACAAGTTGTTAATACTGCTCTTCCTGAATCTAAGAATCCTGATGAAGTTTCTAAGACTGTTAAGGCTTTCATTGATGCTGATTTACCTGAACATCTTATTGGTTTATTAGAAAGATTAGTTCTTCAAGGTTCTGATTTTGCTAATAATAAGAATCTTCAAAACTTACTTATTATTACTGGTGTTCGTGCTGCTAGAGATAAGGTTATGGAATATATTAATAGACTTGATAACTTTGATGGTCCTAAACTTGCTCTTTTCTGTTTAGATGAAGAATATAAATGTTATGAAGAAGCTTTCACTATTTACAAGAAGTTCCAAATGCCTGTTGAAGCTGTTTGTGTTCTTCTTAATCAAATTCAATCTATTGATCGTGCTTATGAATTTGCTGAAAGATGTGCTAATCCTCAAGTTTGGTCTAAGGTTGCTAAGGCTCAATTAGATGATGGTCAAGTTGATGCTGCTATTGCTTCTTATATTCGTGCTCAAGATCCTTCTAATTACTTAGATGTTATCTTTGCTGCTGAACGTGATGGTTGTTATGAATCTCTTATTGATTATCTTCATCTTGTCCGTAAGACTATGAAACAAGCTCGTGTTGATACTTCTCTTGTTTATGCTCTTGCTAAGACTGATAAGATGGCTGAATTAGAAGAATTTATTATTTCTCCTAATGTTGCTCAAATTCAAAATGTTGGTGATCGTTGTTATGATGAAGGTATGTATGAAGCTGCTAAGAGACTCTTTGATAATATTGGTAATAATGCTAAGTTAGCTGCTTGTTACATTGCTCTTGGTAAATATCGTGAAGCTGTTGATGCTGCTAAGAAGGCTAATGCTGTTAAGACTTGGAAGGAAGTTAATGAAGCTTGTCTTAAGGCTCAAGAATATAAACTTGCTGCTACTGCTGCTCTTTCTATTATTGTTTCTCCTGATCATCTTGAATCTCTTGTTAATACTTATGAATCTCGTGGTCTTTATGATGAAATTATTAAGATTATGGAACAAGGTCTTGGTTTAGAAAATGCTCATACTGGTATTTTCACTGAACTTGCTTGCTTATATTCTAAGCATCGTCAAGAAAAAGTTATGGAACATCTTAAGATTTTCTGGAATAGAATGCATGTTCCTAAGGTACTTCGTGCTTGTGAAAATGCTCGTCTTTGGAATGAAGCTGTTTATCTTTATGTCCAAACTGAAGAATATGATATGGGTGTCCGTACTATGATGGATCATGCTGCTGATTGTTTCAATGAAAGTGAATTCTATGATATTATTCAAAAGGTCCGTAATCAAGAATTATTCTACAAAGCTATTGATTACTTCTTATTAGAACAACCTCTTCTTCTTGAAAAGTATCTTGCTATGTCTAAGGCTAACCTTGATCACTCTCGTGTTGTTCTTCAAGTCCAAAAGGCTAAACATCTTCCTCTTATTCAACAATATCTTAAGAGTGTTCAATCTGAAAATATTGCTGTCGTTAATGAAGCTATTAATGATTTATGTATTGAAGATGAAGATTATGAAGCTCTTAGAGAATCTGTTGATTCCCATGATAACTTTGATCAAATTGCTTTAGCTTCTAAGCTTGAATCTAATGATCTTCTTGAATTCCGTAGAATTGCTGCTTATCTTTATAAGAGAAATGAAAAGTATGAAAAGTCTGTTGAAATCTCTAAGAAGGATGAAATGTTTGCTGATGCTATTGAAACTGCTTGTGTTTCTCGTAAGGATGAAATTGCTACTGATCTTCTTACTTATTTCGTTGAAAAGGGTGATAAGGAATGTTTCTCTGCTACTCTCTTCACTTGTTATGATCTTATTGAAGCTGATGTTGCTCTTGAACTTGCTTACAGATACAACTTTATCTCTTTCGCTATTCCTTATTTCGTTCAATACATTAAGGAAACCAACAACAAGATTGCTGAATTAGAAAAACTTGTTAAGCCTGAAGATAATGGTTTCGTTCAACCTGCTGTTGCTCCTTTCGGTGGTGTAATGCAAATTGCTGATGCTGCTGCTCCTATGGCTCCTATGGCCCCTATGGGTGCTCCTATGGGTGCTCCTGCTCCTATGGCTCCTATGGGTGGTATGCCTCCTATGGGTATGGCCCCTATGGGCGCTCCCATGGGTGCTCCTGCTCCTATGGCTCCTATGGGTAACATGGCTCCTATGGGTGGTATGCCTCCTATGGGCATGGCTCCTATGGGTATGGCTCCTATGGCTCCTATGGGTGGTATGGCTCCTATGGGCGCTCCTGCTACTCAAATGGGTGGTATGTGGTAAACGAAGTAATTATTTTTCTTTTTTCCATTTTTGCGATATCTGATATATATATAATATACTATTAGTATTATATGTAACATAGTCTAGTTTAGTCAATAAACATTTTTATTGTGTATAAAAAATTGTTAAAAAAATTTATCTGTTGTTTTGTTTGTATATTAAGTTTGTAATTGTTAGATAAAAAAATTACATTTGCTTTGAATAAAATAATTTTTTTTTTGAGAATAATATTATAATATTTTCTTCCAGCTAAAATTATTTTAGCACTACAAATGACATACGAAAATATAATCGTGAATAATTAAATATTCTGTATTTTCTTTTTGTTTTTTCCCAAATAGAACATCATCATTAACTAAATTCATATCATTCAACTTTGTTCTGATTATCGCAGTATATGTTATAAAATCTACTGATATTTTTATAATTCATTATTTGATTTATGATGTATCTATATTTACTATCTTTTAGAAACAATCTTCTCAACAATGGCTGTAGAAAACTTAAAAACACTTCTTATATGTGTAGGTGGTATTTATGTATCTTATTTGACATATGGTATTTGCCAAGAAAAAATATATAAATTTGTTGGTGCCAATGATCAATACTTCACTTACACATCATTATTATTAGCTATTCAATGTTTTGTTAATGTTACATTTGCATATATTAGTATATTATTAAAAATTATATATTATTTATTATATATAAATACAATCTATATAATGAAATTTCGAAAAGATACTATATGAATTCAAATAACGAAATACATTTCTATAGCTGGAAAGATCTTTAAATCGAAGAAAACAATTAACTTTTTAGAAATGAAAGAAAAGGAACTTGTGGGTCGTTCTGTTTCCGTTATGGTGAAAAATCAAGCGTATATATAGCTTATATTAAAGAATATTCTTGTAGATATTTATATTTTTATAAAAATAATAATTATATATATATGAACGTTATCGAGGATATATTTCTATTTATTTTCTTATTTGCTTTGATATATTCTGATTTTTTTCTTTTATTTTAGTACTCCTGGTATTATTACTAGTGTTGATAAGCCATCCAATAGTGTTAAAGTCTCTTTTGTTATGGCAAATGGAGAGAAATATGAACGAAATATTGGTAATCCTGAAGTATATAGGATATGATTCTTTATTATAGTTATTTATGATTATTTGTGATTATTTATTATGATTCTTTGTTATGCTTATTTATGATTCTTTATTATAGTTATTTATGATTATTTGTGATTCTTTATTATGATTATGGTTGTAGCTATAATTCTTATCATTAATATGATATATATATTACCTATCCTCTTTAGGAGCGTATACTCTTTACTAGTGCTCGTCTCGTTGACTATATGCCTTATGGTATTTCGTATATTATTGCTATGATGGCCTCCAATAACTCTCTTAAAGTATATATATATATATTATATATATTATATATTATTCTGTATTATCTATATTTTATTCTTTGCTATCTATATATTATTCTTTGCTATCTATCTATTTATATATATATAGCATATTAATTATCCTACACAAGTTCTTGCGAAATCCTGTAAAATGGTACCAGTTCTTCTCTTTGGAGTACTCTTTGGAAGTATATATATATATTATTCTAATATTATTCTGATATTATTCTGATATTATTCTAATATTATTTTGATATTATTATAATATTATTATAATATTATTATAATATTATTCTGATATTATTCTAATATTACTCTAATACAATTCTAAAATTATACCAAATATAGAACGTTCTTATCCTCTTAGTAAATATCTTTGTGTCGGTCTTATTACTCTTGGCTTGATTATATTCAATATATTCTCTAAAAATAAGAAAATTCGTGCTGCTTCAAATAGTACTTATGGATTATGCTTATTAGGTCTATCTTTATGTTGTGATGGAATATCAGCACTTCAACAAGTATATATATATATAAGTATTCTATTTATTTATTATTTATTTTTGATTTCAATTATTTTTTATTTTAACAGTTTTTTTTTAAAAGATTTCATGATATATTTCTTTCTATATATATATATAACAAATCTTTCTTTACTTTCCTTTTATTCTCTATATTTCTAAATATTTATTATTTTTCTTTACTATGTTTCTATTTTTTACCTCTCTCTTTATTGAATATATAAATATATATAGTATATAATAAATAAATAAATAAATAAATATATAAATAAATATATTTATAAATATAATAAATAAATAAATAAATATAATAAATAAATATAATAAATAAATATAATAAATATAATAAATTAATATATATATATAAATAAATAAATAATAATATATGTATTATATATCTGTAGGATGTTGTAGTTACTCGTTATCGCCCTTCTACTTTTGATCTTCAAGTGAATGTTAATGTGTGGGGTGTTCTCATTGCTTCTATTGCTGCTATCACTACTAAGGAATTCTTACCTGGATTTCAATTTATTATTCAGAATCCTACTATTATTTATGTATTTATTTATATATTTATATGAGTATATCATATTTTATGTCTTCTTTCATATTCTTTATTTTATATTCTTTAGTATATTCTTGAATTCGCTATTTGCAGTTCTATTGGTCAACTCTTCATTTTCTTAACAGTTCGTAACTTCCAACCTATTGTATATATATACATATATATAATTTAATCTTTTTGAATTCTATTTGTAGTGTTTTTTAAAACTATTTCATAGTATATATATAAATATATTAATATAGGTTCTTGCTACTATTACTACTACTCGTAAATTCTTTACTATTCTTCTTTCTGTCATTATTATGGGTAATCCTCTTCAAGTCGAACAAGTATATATAGAATCAAATTATATATATTTAGTCTTTTTTATATATATTACTATATTTGAATACTAATATTTATATTATTTTTATCTTCATTTTTTCACCATAAAATTTACTTTTATATATCGTTATTATTAAATATATATTAAATATATATTGAATGTATAGTGGGTAGGTATCCTTTTAGTATTCATTGGACTGGCTAGTGATATTTTAAATAAACAGAAACGAACAGATAAAACTGCTTAATTTATATATATTTATATACATATATTCTGATTCATTATATATATATATGTTTTATATTATAATACCCTTAATTTATGTTTTATTGCTATTTAGAGCATGTTAAAAATATACTTATTATTGTTGTTCTATAATTAATATCTAATTATTATAAATATATTAATTAAGGCATTTATTTTTTTTATAATATATTTTTTTATATATGATTATATTATTTCCTAATTATAATTATATTATGCATATACATATATTGTTTTATTCATTATGTTATATATATATATTATATTATATATACATAAATTATTTATTTATGTTATTCTTATGGAGTATGTGGGCTTTTATTTATAGAGATATTCTATTTTAGTATATCGTCTATATATAGATTTAGTGGAGTTGCTATTCCCCTTCTCTTCTAAATTATCATTTATTATAATATATATATATATATTTGTTTTGTTTTTATTTGCTTTTTTTAAATAACAATCATTAGAAACTATTTAGCGAAACTTAAGTTTTTATATTATATGATGATTCATTTATTTTAAATAACATTTAAATCAATTAATTTTCATAATTAACACTGGTTTCTATAATAAATTCTATTTTTTAAAAGTTTGCAACTTGTAAACATTGAAGTCTCCAATAAAACACATTTTTCCATTCAATTGGCGAAAAGACATTACCATGTTTTCTTTAAAGATCAATTTTTTTGCATATCTGACTCTTTATATGATCTCACCATAACCAACATATAAAAAACAATCCATACTCGTTAGTCAGCAGTTCTTCAGTTTATTCTTTCTTTTTTATAATAGGAGAAAAAACACCTAATTTACCGAGAATCATGATTAATCTGGTAGATCCTCTTTGAAATCAATGTTTCCCCTGGTTTTCAACGTTTTTATTTGGTTTTCTTTTTTTTGTTTTCATTATAAGGGGAAAAAAGACATATTATTATTTTTGCTTGTTTCTTAATCAATATGGCTACAACTCCTGATAATAGACGTAAACCTTACTCAAATGAACTTCTTGCTGCAGCTCCTATTATTGCTGAAAAGTGTGCTGAACAAAACATTGCTTTCATGGAATGTAAGAAAGAACATGAAAAGGAACATCCTAGAGTTTGTTTAGAACAAGCTCATAAAGTAGAAGATTGCGTTTTTTCTACGTATATTTTTATTTTTACTATGTGTTCTTTTTGATTCCTATTAACTTTCTTTTATTCTACTATTAGAGACGTTAAAAAAGCTTGCCCTGTTGAATTCAAGAACTTTACTGATTGTTTATATTCTTATAACAATAGATATGAAGATTGTAGAAAAGCTCAACTTGCTTTCATGAAGTGTTGGGAAAGTGCTAGTCATTAAATTCTTCTAGTCTTTGCTTTTTGTTATATACTCTATATTTTATCTATTTATATATTTTTTAATGATTTGATTTGTAATTAATAGGAGTGTTTTGTTTATAAACATGTGCATTTTAAAAGAACAATATTTTACTTATATGAAACAATTAACTATATATAGTATATTATTCAATTCTATGTTATCTCTCTATATTAACAAAACTATTGATTTATATAAGAAAAGGGAACTGTTTTTCAAGAGAATATAATTGGAAAAAAAAGATATAAATGGTAATAATAAGACAAAAAAGAATTTGCTATAAGAAAACTAGAATTTTTCTAAAGATAAATAAGCTCTAAAAGATAAAACAAAAAACCCACCAACTCGAAATCCAATATTAATAATAATTAACATCATAATACATAATGCTACTTCCCCTACAGTTGTATCATTCAATGCTAATACCTATATAAAGATAATATATTTATAAATGATACTATATATTGTAAATATAAAATAAGAATATATTTTAAATGTTATAAGTTTATAATAATAATAATAATAATAATAATAATAATAATATATATATATATATATATATATATATATATATATATATATATATATACAGCTGCTCCATCTGGATATAGACAGGGTTCTGGTTCAGGAGGACAAACAAATGTTTTCCCTGCAAATTGATTAATAAGAAGAAGTTTAAATCCCCATTTAAACATTGATATTTCTGATAACCAAATAAGATATACAGGGACTGTATCATCATTTAAGAAGAAACCTCCTAGAAGAACAAAGGGAAGAATAATAATAGCTGTCATCGCAGAAGCAAATTCCATTGTTGGAGAGAGACAAGAAATGAAATAACCTAGTGCTAAAGCTATATATATATATATATATATATATATATATATATATATATAATGATTAATATCATTATTAATTATATTAATGAATTTATAATAAGAATTATATAAATGTATATATAGTAATAAAATTATATATATACTAGCATTGGTAACTAATAGTAATATTCCCGTGAATCCAAGAAATCTGCTGAAATCCGGATCAAGTCCCACGAGGTAATATACTATACAAGTAAATAAAACTGGGAATATAATTTGAAATGGAAGATCTACTAAAGATTTCGCCAAATAGTATGTATCTACACGATATAAACCTATATATATATACATAACAATATTCTATGAATAGTAAAGAAAGAAAATAAAATATTTTAAAGTGACTATAAATGAAATATATATAAAGATATAAACATGTTAGGGTCATAATAAAAACATATTTTTAATATATATATAAACCTGATGCATATTCAGGAAAGAAAATATTTAATTCCAACGGGAATACTTGTATAGTAGCAAATACTAAACCGAATGCCAAGTCCATCATAATAAAGAAAATAACTCCAAGACGATTCTGAATGTCCTATATATATATATATATATATATATAATGAAATCTAGAGAATATAAATATTATTTATCAAATAACTTTATATTAATATGTAATACAATATTATTTATAAAATAACTTTATATATATACCACTTGTGAAAATCCAAGTCTAAGGAATACAATACCTAAAATAAAGTATATATACTATTATATACTATTATATACTATTATATACTATTATATACTATTATATACTATTATATTATAATATATATACCCACAATAACAGCTAGAAATACCATTTGAAAAGCTCTTCCTTTTACTGTTAAATCATCACGAATTGCAACCTATATATAGTATATATATAGTATATTTTTATTTATATACAGAGTATAATAAAGAAAGACTATAGAAATATAAGTATACTTTCCAGGATCGATCTAAGAGAACTAGAAATTGGTTCATCCAACCAGTTGAGCACTTTTTAAATAATGTTAATTGTATATATCGTTTGACCCAATTGCCATGGCCTTCTTCTAGATCTTTGATGTTTAATAAATCTATAGTCTCATCTACTGTATGTCCTCGAACATAATTCTTATCATGTAATTCAGATAGATTATATATACAAAAATAATGTAGAAAATATTATTAAAAATATATATACTATATGTTGGGTTTTATAAATAAATAAATAAATAAATAAATAAATAAATAAATAAATAAATAAATAAATAAATTACACAATATATATATATATATATATATACTTATATCTAATAGCATTCGCTTTGTGTTCTTCGCGGATCTTTTGGCGGTCTCCATCGGATAACCGCGGGTCAACTGCTAATAATCCAATACTGAAATCTAATGATGAAGAAAAATAGAATAATTATTTTTATATATAGAGGATTAATATATATAGAATATGAGTAAAAATTATTTATATATCTATAACTTATCATTAATCTATATTCATATAGATTTCATAAATAATAGAATATACTTACCAGCAGGATTACAATATTGAGGACATTGTTTATTAAAGTTATTCTGAAAGAATGACACAGTCTCTGTCACTTTACCGAAATAGGCAACACGTCCTTCGTCAAGAAAACAAGCCTAAAGAAAAAATTCCAAGAATATTCAAATATTTATTACTAGTTTATATATTTATATATTATAATTGAATACATTATCGAAAAGGGAGAACACTTCGTACGGTGGTTGATGAATTGTACAGAGTACAGCCGCACCATGATCAGACTATGTTTATATATTCATAAATAGTTATAACTAATATTATAATATTACTTATATAATTTATATACGAGTAGTTTTAAGAATCGAATGACGCACTCTGCCATGAATGAATCCAGTCCTGACGTGGGCTCGTCACATAAAATAACACTATATATAGTAAAAGAATTATATAAAATAAAAAAAACATATACAAAAAAGGAGAGAGAAAATAATAATGAATATATATATATACCTTGGAAAATCAATAACTTGAGAAGCCAGTGTGAGTCGTCGCATTTCACCCCCAGAGATCCCCTTCTTCTTAACGCCACCTATAATTGTGTTCCGACATTTAACTAATCCCAATTCATGCATAATCTAATGTGTATATAATACATATGATATACTTAATAAATATTATAATGCAATATATATAATAAATAAAATATTTATATTAAAAAATACATAATAAATAAAATATATATATTAAATAATATATAATAAGAATATTATATACCCATTCGACTCGTTCTTGTATTTCTTCTTCTGATTTATCCTTCAATCGTAATCTAGCTTGAAAGTATATATGTTCTTCTACTTTAAGAGTCTCAAAAAAACGATCAAATTGTTGAACATACCGACATACATTTCTATATATTATAATAACAATAACATATATTTGAATATAATTTTCAAACGGAAACGTTATTACAATTATATATATATATATTACCTCATGACACTTGAGGAAACAATCTCTCCGTTAATTTTTAAATTCCCGCGGAAATTATTATTACGACCACTTAATGTTGTGAGAAGAGTTGTTTTCCCTGCTCCACTATACATAAATATATATATATAAATCAGAATATAATTATAAATCAATATATACATTATTATATATAATAATACTTATCATATACATATTTAAAAAAAAAATATATATATATATATATACCTTGCCCCTAATATGGCGGTCATTTCTCCCGCGTGTATATATCCAGAGATATTATCTAATATAAGAATATCAAAAGGTATTTCTTCTTCTATTTCTTGTATATAGTCTTCTTTAATAGGAGAAGGAGGAGAAGGAAGATCGTCACAAACAGATTTATAAAACATATTATTCTTTATACTATGAGTACTCTTTGTTTGACCAGTATTTATAAACCGAGGAAGAGAGTCCTGAGATGTACTTATATAATCAGAATGAGACATACTAAATGGTTCTTCTATTGTTAAATCTATTGAACTTACTGGACTTTCACCAAAGTCATGTTTAGATTTCTTAGATTTCTTATGTTTCTTTATAATAATAATGTATATATATTATAAAATTATATAATAATAATAAATATAATAATAATAATACTATATAAATAATAATAATAATAATAATAATAATAATAATAATAATAATAATAATAATAATAATAATAATAATAATAATAATAATAATAATAATAATAATAATAATAATAATAATAATAATAATAATAATAAAAATAATAATAATAATAATAATAATAATAATAATAATAATAATAATAATAATAATAATAATAATAATAATAATAATAATAATAATAATAATAATAATAATAATAATAATAATAATAATAATAATAATAATAATAATAATAATAATAATAATAATAATAATAATAATAATCATCATCATATAATAATAATAAAAATATCATATAATATAATTGTATATAATAAACATATAATAATAATAATAGCTATCTACAATTAACGAACATACTTTATATCTTAAAAACCACTTTGAAGGCATATATTTTGCTAACACAGCTTCTATTGGTGATGTATAATGATCGACACCCCAAGAAACTTCTTCCCAAGCAAATAAACGTCTATCGAGTACAGGGATAAGTTCTTCAGCCATTTCTTTACTCTTTGAATGATATTCCTCACTTAATGCATGAGAAACCTCTATAATAGTTTCAATATCATTCTGATCTTTTGATGAAATTGGTGATTTCGAGGATCGTGAACCAAATGAAAAGCTAAAACTGTTCATATACCAGTAAACCTTTCTGATATTTGCTCAATATAATAGTAATTATTTTTCCATTATTAGCTGAGGATGAGTAATTAATATGGATCTATTTCATATCTATTTCGTATTCTATATAGAATGATTGCTCATTTCATAGAAAGGATTATCAAATGATTTTCATTGTTTATGAAAAAAATGATCCTTTTGTGTTTTTTAATTGATTCTTCCTTACAGATTGTATAATAGTTTTTTAGGAATTTTTGGAATATACTTAAGTATCTAGAAATAGTATAAGGATCTTTAAATAACGAATATCTTATGGAATTGATCGATGACAATTATTTAACTTCGTTAATAAGATGAATTTTTGCATTCATTGAATATTATATTATTATTCAATGAAGAAAGTCGTGATTTAAAGTACCATAAAAGTAATTCATTGGAAACAACAATTTTCTTTTAAAAATTCAAATAATTTTCTCATGTATTTTAACTACTATCTCAATTTCAAAAAAAAAAATGAATCAAAACACTTTTATAATTAACAGAATTCATTACCATTTTAAAATGGAGAGTGATAATCATGAAGAAAATGATTCATGACTACAGAAAAAAAATATTCAAAATAAATAGAAAAAAACAAATATGATAATTTTATAAATAAAACATCATGGAAGCAAAAAAAATTCAAAAGAACTATTTATCAAAAGTAACCAACTAGACAGATGAAGTACATCAAACAATCTCTATTTTAAAGGGAACCTTGAGAAACTAATGTTAAAAACTCGCTGAAGCTGATCATACCATTTTTATCATTATCAATAATAGCAAAGACTTTCTTAGCTTTGATAGAATCTAAATTACTTCCAATAATTTTTAAAAGTTGTTTGAATTCTTCGAAGTTGATATTATTAGAATTATCAACATCAACAGATCTGAAGGCAAGATAGCTTTTATCTAACTATACATAATAATTGAACTACAATAAAGCGTTACTTACTAAGGTAGATTCAAATTTTACTATGGTCATGATGTTTTGAGATATTTATTCTTTTGAAATATTCTAAAAACACAACATTAACTCTCTGAGCGGAATACCCGATTTTAGCGATTATATTCAAATTATATGAGAAAAATATAGAATTCTAACGGTTCAAGTTAGTCTTAAAAAAATAGGTTTTTTCTGTTGTTATTGGCTTATTCATAGAGAACATCAAATGAATTGCTTGAATCATTTCTTTTAATTATTTTGTTAATTTTTTTAAATGCTTGAAATGCCAATTAGTTTTTACTTTGATTTTCTATTTTCGTTGAACAATAACAAACTTTCTTTGTACATAAAATATATGTAAATATAAAGGTCAAATAGCAACTGTCTCTTAAAAAAAGATAATTCTAACAGTTATCTATCATAACGAGCGTCCTTCATGAGACCTGATAATATGAAATAAGTGGAAACAATGCAAAAAAGAAATAAAACAAGTTTTTAAAGAATTACATGTGAAAAACATTCGTTGATTCTGGTTTAAGTATTTCAAAATATATGTTATTCTTCTATGTATCACTTGATTATATTAATGGACAATTTATACTGTTGAATAAAAAGTGAAAACGAAACTTTGATTTTGATTTGAGTTTTCAATACTATTTTTGTTTCTGACACTATTTAGAATCTTAACCAGTATTCTCGTGAATTTTCAATATGTATTTTTATAGAAATACTAGTAATTGATTTTTTTTTATGGTATGATTTGGAGACAACAACGTAGATCTATGTCACTAATAATAGAAATGATAATAATAATATAAAAGACATGATGAAAGAATCATTATATAAAACAAATGAAATTTCGTTCTTCACTATGTATGCCAAATGTTTTTATATGTAAGATTTATCAATAGCTGTTCATTTGCGTATTAAATATCAACAAAATTAATTTAAATGTCTCTTTTAAACAGACATACGGCAAAAAATAGTAAATTGGTATTATATATCAATTTCTCTGTATAAAAGAAAAATAATCGGAATTATCTTTGGTGGTTGAAAGTCATAAATTTCTTTTCTTATTCTTTTTGATACTCTATTAAAATGGATCAAGAAATTAATACTCAAGAAGGAAACACCTTATTCCTTAAAAACCTTCCATTGACTATTACTGTTGAACAACTTGAATCAACATTAGGTGAATATGGTCCAGTTAGAAGAGCTTTCATCGTCAATGTATTTATTTAGTTTTATTTTCTAATTTGTTATTCTAGGATCGTCAAGGTGCTTCTCGTGGATTTGGTTACGTTGAATTGTATGCTATATATCATTGCTCATTTTTATTTTATGAATTGACTTTATTTTATTTTACTTTTTCTAGTGCTTTTGCTTCTGATGCTCAAGAAGCAGTCAAGAAAATTGATGGTACAAATTACTATGGTAACACAATTAAAGCTGAAATTGCTAAACCTAAAAAGAGAAGTCGTAAAGAAGTGATTAGTTCATTATCCAAGAAATCAGAAACCACTGCTTCTGAACAAACTAATACTATGGAAATAGAGAAAGAAAGTGAAGAATCAAGTGATGAAGATGAAGAAAATAAAGAAGAGAAAACATCTGAAATGAAAGAAGAAGAAGAAGAAGAAGATAAAAGTAATATTCCAGATATAGAAATAAAGAAAGAAGATTTTAAAGTTCAATTAGAAAATAAATTAAAAGAAGAAACTATAAAACGTTTACAAACTATTCTTGTATTTGGATTACCTATTAATATGAAAGCAGATAATCTTAAAAAGAAGTATATATAGGATTATTATTATATGATTATTATGATTATGATGATGATTATTATTAAGTTATTATTATATGATTATTATGATTATTACAATTCTATTCTCTTTTATATTCTATGATGTATATTCTATCTAGGTATCCCTTAATATTTAAGAATAGTGAGTTTACTTATCCTAATGCTTCTCCCTTTGGTGGTAGAGATACTGTCGCTCATATTATCGACACTAACCAAGATCATCTTAAGGAAGTATATATATATTTATTATTCATATTATTCATTATTGTTATTTTTATTATATATAACACTATTCTAGTATATATATTATAAATATTATATATATATAGTTAGTGAAGAAGATCAATGATACTCCTGGTTTAGCTGCCCGTCGTCTCTCGTCTATTCCCGCGACTGCAGGAGCTTTTGAGAGATGTCGTCTCATCGTCCGTAATATGCCATTCTCTTTAGCTGAAAAGGATATGATTCATTTATTTTCAAAAGTTGCTCCTTTACATAGTATCAACATACCTAAGAAGAATATATATATATATATATATATATATATATATATATATATATATATATATATATATATATATATATATATATATATAGATTGTGGTAGAGGTTTTTTATTTGTTCAATATTATACTAATACTGATGCTGATAAATGTATTGAAGAACTTAATAATACAGAATATAAGAGTCGTGTTATGATTATTGATAGATCTGTTAATAAGAATGATTATGTGAATATTCAAAAACAAAAAGGTAATTATTTTATTAATAATATATATAAATATATGTTAGTTGTTTCATTATATATTTATTTAATATTTTTATTTTAGAAGAAGAAGAAGAAGAAGAAGAAGAAAAGAAAGAAGAAGAAAAGAAAGAAGAAGATGAAGAAGAAAAGAAAGAAGAAGATGAAGAAAAGAATGATGAAGAAGAAGAAGAAGATGAAGAAGAAAAAGATGATGAAGAAGATGATGATGAAGAGAAAGAAGATGATGAAGAAAAAGAAGATGAAGATGAGAATGATGATGAAGAAAACCAACATGAGGCCATTGATCATAAAGTCCATCCTGTCCTTGGAGATGCCAATGAAGGAAAAACTATATTTATACGTAATTTATCTTATGATTGTACGGAGACTAATCTATATCAATATTTTGAAAAGTATGGTAAAATTGTTTATGCAAAAATTGTAAAAGATAAGTATGTTCTTATTTATAATAATATTTATTATAATGATAATAATAATAATAATAATTGTTATATATATAGAGTAAGTGGTATTAGTAAGGGATGTGGCTTCATAAAATTTGAAGAACAAAGTAGTGTAGACACTATTCTCAAGTTATATCAACGTATTCAAGTATATATAATGATTATCACTTTATATTTTATAATATTCTATTATACTCATAATATATATATATATATATATAGAATGAGGCAATGACTTATAAGCCTCACGATGACACACCTGCGGATGGTCAACAAGATCGATTTATTATGAATGAACGAAACTTATATATATCTCTCGCTTTATCTAGTGACTCTCTTAAAACTGAAATAAAAGATAGAGAGATGTTTAATAAGGATAAACGTCATTTATATTTAATGAAAGAAGGAGAAGTGAATAGAAATACCGATGCAGCTGTAGGTGTACCCGAGAAAGGTATATATATATATATATAAAATTATTATCATTATATAATAATATATTTCGATGTTTCAACCTTATCTATATATCCATATTATATATCTATATATCTATATAGATATGGTTAAACGTGATAATAATGCTTCGGAGAAGAAGACAAAACTAAAGAATCCTCTTTTCTTTATAAGTCCCTTCCGTCTTGCTATTAAGAATATTGGTAAACATATCGATTCTACTACTCTTAAGAAAATATGTATTCGGTATATATATAATAATAATAATAATAATAATAATTTATTATGTCAATATATTTAATATACTCTCAATTATAATCATCTACTATTGTAGTATTCTATAATATATAATATATATATACCCTATGTATTCTATAGTGCTAGTCAGAAAGGAATGAGTAGTGGAATAGTAGATCTTCGTGAAGGCGATCCCTCACTTCGTACGGATAAGAAAGATCATATTGAAGTCGTTCAAGCTATTATCAGTACTAATAAAGAATCTTTAGATGAGAATGGTAAACCTAAACATCGTGGTATGGGATTTGTTGAATTTACTAGACATGTATATATATATATATATATATATATATATATATATATATATATATATATATATATATAATATATTATACAATAATATATTATACATTAATATATATTATATATATATATTATATAGCATCATGCTTTAGCTTGTCTTCGTATATTGAATAATAATCCTAATTACTGGTGGTTATGTCTCCCTCCACGAGAAGGTGAAAACATACCAGCCGTCAATGTATATATATATATATATATTATTTTTCTTGCTTATTTAATTGTATTAGTTTTATATAATAATAATAATATATAATATAATAATAATAATAGTAATAATAATGAATATATATATATAGGACCATAAGACTAAGATTATTCGTGAAAAACCAACTGGTGAGTTATCTCGTCCTATCGTTGAATTCGCCATCTGCAACCATTCTCTCCTTAGAAAGAAGCAGGAAATTAGAGTATATTATGCTAATTCTATAATATATTCATTTTATAATAATTTATTTTCTTATATATATTAATCTTCTAAATATCTATATAATGTCTTCATTCCTATAGAATGAGAAGAAAGCTTTAGCATCAAAGATTGATGATGCTCCTTTAACTCGTTCTAATAACAGTAAATATGTATCGAAAGATGACTTAAAGCAAAGTATGAAGTCAAAACGTCCTCTTCGTAAGAAGGCTTATCATAGTAAATTCGCTAGTAATCAAGCTCCTCGTAATCCTTTACCAAAGAATGTTAAAGTATTAAGTAGAGCTACAGGTGGACAAAAGAGAAAAGTTGGACATAAGGCTTTTGATAGAAAGAGATCTAGAATCTAAACTATAATCATTTTTTAAAAAATTTAATGTTATGAATTTATAATTCTTGTTTGTATCTGTTATTTTATTTATTTTTGTTTGTTTCTGTTATAAAGATTTATATATATTATATTGTTGTGTTATTATATTTCTTTTATATTATGACAGACAATGATTAATGTGAAGGTTTATAAACCATAAAGTATAAATAAGGTACAAAACAAATACAATAAAAATGATCTTAATTATGTAGATCAGAAAACTGAATTTCCAATAAGATAGATTCCTTTAATATCTCCATTGAATAGTAACTCCTTTAAAGATATCACCTTGAAGAGCATCAAAGATAAGTACACCATCCTTATAACTAAAAGAAGAAAATAATAAAAATAAAAAACAATAATGATAGAATATATATTCATATAGATAATAGAAATATATACACAGGAGTGAATTGCTTTTGATTAACGAAAACAAAAGAAGGCTTATTATTAAATCCATAGAATAAAACAGTATTTACAGAAGGAATATCTTTATAATTTTCAGCAACGGTAGTAATACTAAACTTTTGTTTTTTATGTTCCATAGTAAAATGACTATATTGATTGTTTTCATAAGGATCTATATATATATAGTGAATAATCATATTTTTATATATATAATAACTGAATATAATATTAATGTGTTTAATAATAATAATAATAATAATAATAATAATAATAATAATAAAAACATACCAATGCAATCACCATCATCTATATAGAATTCTCCAGTAGCTTCCATATTTTTATCTAAGAAGACTTCAATAGTAACATTACCTTTACGAGTATCAAACACGGTAGGTTTAGGAGGTTGAGTAATAAGTATATGGCCACCTTTTACATATATTGGTATATTATCTATAGTAACAGGTTCATCTTTCCATTCACCTTCAGTTTCAATAATTGTCTCCTTATTCCACCAAGAATACCATTTTCCCGCGGGGAAATAACTATGAATAGAAGTAACATTAGGCTTTAAAACAGGGTTAATAAGAACAGCATCACTCCACATCATTTGTTCATCTATAGCATGAGTCTCAGAATCTTGGGGATAATTGAAAAATAAGGGACGAGCAACAGTATTACCAGTAATATGAGATTTAAACATTAATGTATATAAATAAGGTAATAAAGTATAACGAACATTCAAAGCATCTCTCATATGAACAGCAACTTCATCACCAAAAGCAGCAGGATCTTGATCAGGAGAGCCAATAGCATTATGATTACGACTAAAAGGATAGAATGCACCTAATTGAGTCCAACGAGTACATAGTTCAGCATTCGTTGTACCAGAAAAACCACAAATATCAACACCAACAAAAGGAATACCATACATATTAAACATAGTAGTTGCTATATAATAATAATAATAATAAAAATATTTCTCATACTATAAATATTAAATATATATATTAAGAAATATATACATATTTTTAACAATAAGTAAATAAATAATATAAAATAAATATATAAAATAAAAAATATAAAATAAATCATATAAAATAAATAAATAGATAGATATACTCCAAATAGAGTCTTTAAGATGTCCCCAATTGGAATCATTATCACCTCCCCAATGTCCTCCAAATTTCCCTTGTCCTACAAAACTAGATCTACTTATATCAAAAGATCGTTTGCCTGTAGCTTCTTGCATACGTTTTAAAGTAGTTTCTGCTTCATAATAAGCATATAAACTATGCATATTATAATGTAATTGATCATTATAATGAAGAGTATCCATGCAAGCAGTATTAGCAGTTAATTTACCACCATAAACATTAGGTAAATATGGAGGATTATTAAGATTATTTTCAGCACATGGAGTAACAGTATTAACACCAAGTTCATTCATATCAATCCAAGCAGCATCAATAGGTATATCTTTTCTATAAGTTTCAAGCATTTCTTTTAACCAGAAAGTAGCATTAGGATGAGTATAATCACTAATAACTTCAGTACCAGCCCATTGAGTAACTTTATAGAATCCTTTTCCATCAGGATCACGCATTAAAATATTATACTCTATATAAATAATAATAATAATAATAATAAACAATAAATAATATCTCAAATAATAATAATAATAAACATAATAATAATAAAAACAAATTACTTTTAGCACTATCAGCAACATAATAGTCTTCAGGAAAAGCGGGATCAATCATAATAACATATTTCATATTTTCATCATGTAATTGTTGAATGAATTCAGGAAGACCTGCAAATTCTTTCTTATTATACGTGAATATATGACACTGATCAAAAGCATCAATATCATTCCATTGAATATCATAAGGTATTTCATATTTTCTCATACGATCATGTACAGTTTTAACTGCTTCTAATGAATTATATCCCCAGCGACAGAGCTGGAAGCCGAGACCCCATACAGGAGGTAGGAAAGGTTTACCAACAAGGGAAGTATATCTATGGAGAGAAGTAGAAGAAGAGGAAGATACATAAATATTATTATATATATAATCTAGATAATGAAGAATAATTGTAATGATAATATATAGAATGAACAAAAAACTACTTATGAATAAAATAAATAGAATTCCATATATAAAATTAATATTAATATATGAATAATAAATAAAAATTCATAAAAACTATTAATATAAATATATACTGTTCTACTACTTCTTCAGGAGTGGGTCCCATGAATATATAAATATCAATAATACCACCAATAGTTCTGAATGTAAGTGCAGGAGTAGGTTGAAGAATAATATCCATAGCATTACTATTATAAAATAAAACACCATAAGCATTATTATCTTTATCTAAACCCATATAGAAAGGCTGATGACCATATAAATTGTGATAACCTATATATATATATTATTATTATAAGGTAACTTTAGTTTATTAATAAATGTAATAAAAATAATAATAAATATAATAATATAATATAATAATATAATATAATAATAAATATGATAATATAATATAATAATATAATATAATATAATAATATAATATAATAATAAATATACCGTTAGGACAAGTAGCATCATGAGGGAAGATTGTGATTGTTTTCCAGTTAATATCTAATAGAAGAGGAATACCTGTATGTTCTCCAAGACCATAGATTTTATTTGTAGGAAGACGAGTAGCTAATTGAATGAATTGATCACTATACATAAAACCACCTATACTTGTATCAAATATAGTAGCACCAGTAGAAACTCTTGACTATAAAGAAGTAGTGTTTTAACTTAGAATTGATCAATAGTATCATAATAATATATAATAATAAGTATAGATAAAATAAAAATATATATATAATGAGTATAAATAAAGTAAAATCAACTATATATAACAATAATGAGTATACAGTAATCAAATAAACATAATAATATAAGTTTTTTACATACAACATTAATAGAGAATGTTTCTTCTTTATAATCAACAGAATAGTCAATATTTTCTGGTTTTTCTTCAGATTTGGATAATTCAATAGGTATTTCAAAACGAGCCTTTTCAGAATCAGTTATCTTGATGTGAAGTCTCTTATCAGTTTCATAAATAGTTTCTAAATGAAGCTTATTCACAGGATTAGGATAAGGAATATTAGTTTCTTCATGCTTAAGAAGGGTAGCAGTATCCTTTCTTTCTTCACGCTTTAATTCACTTGTAGAATATCCAAAGTTTTTAGGTAAATAACACCAAGGTTGACCCATATTAGATTGAGCAGGCATATAACAACAACCATGAGAAGCACAATCTTCTTGAATATCTCCATGAATTACAGGAAGACAGTCGAGTCTATCAATGTCAGGAATATCACACTGATCAGATAGAGAGGAAGCAAGCAAAAATACAAAACAAAGGACGAATAATTTCATCATGTAATGACTTATACAAAATAAAAACAATTGTGTTGTTGTATCAATTTGATTTTTAAAAAGGAGATTATTGTATTTATGACCCTATATATGAGATTTATGTTTATCAATAGGGTATTTTCTACTTTTAAATAAGGGTCTATTTTGGTTTTGTAAATAAAACATGGAAATATTGAGAAACATAAGAGGAAAAAATATTTCGTAAATCGTAATTAAAATCATTTGTGTTGATTAGGGGGATATAAATGGTTTCTCTGGAATATATAAAAATTGGATGGTCATGATTATGTTTAAAAGTTTCTCTATACTTAGATTATATAATCGTGAATATTCAAAAGTTCTTTGAAAATATGGAGATTATTTGTGTGTCATTGAGATTTCCGTTTATATATGATGATTGGTTGAATCTGGAATAAAAGTGGAAACATCAAAGCAAAGGAGGTTTAGATCTTTCTTTTTCTAAACAGAGTTTACTTCATAATTTTTTGTTTGATTATTTGAAAGAAATTATGAAAGTAAGTTTCTTGATTGTACTAATTGTTGCTGTTGTTGCCTTTGATAATGGTTTAGGCTTGACTCCACCTATGGGTTTCAATACTTGGAATAAATTCCATTGTAAGATTGATGAAAAATTAGCTAGAGATACTGCTGATGCTATGGTTAATCTCGGATTACTTGAACTTGGTTATGAATATATGAATCTTGATGATTGTTGGCAAGTTGCTCGTGATAATACTACTAAAGTTATTATTGAAGATCCTAAGACTTTCCCTTCTGGTATGAAAGCTCTTGCTGATTATGTTCACTCGAAGGGTCTTAAATTCGGTGTTTATTCTGATGCTGGTACTATGACTTGTCAAAAGAGACCTGGTTCTCTTGGTTTTGAAGAAGTTGATGCTAATACTTATGCTGAATGGGGTGTTGATTACCTTAAGTATGATAACTGTAATAATGAAGGTATTATTCCTGAACATCGTTATCCTCCTATGGCTGATGCTTTTAAGAATGCTAAGAGAACTATGTTCTTATCTATGTGTGAATGGGGTCAAAATAAACCTGCTGAATGGGCTCGTTTAACTGGTAATTCTTGGAGAACTACTGGTGATATTAAAGATACTTGGGATAGTATGATAGGTATTTGTGATAAGAATGAACCTTTATGGAGAGCTGCTGGTCCTGGTGGTTGGAATGATCCTGATATGTTAGAAGTTGGTAATGGTGGTATGACTTATGATGAATATAAGACTCACTTCTCTCTTTGGTCTATTATGAGATCTCCTCTTCTTATTGGTTGTGATCTTACTAAAGCTACTGAAGAAACTTTAGAAATTCTTAAGAATACTGAAATTATTGCTCTTAATCAAGATAGACTTGGTGTTCAAGGTCATCGTGTTTGGTCTGATAAGGGAGGAAATAAAGAAGTTAAAGGTGATATTCCTACTGGTAATATTGAAGTTTGGAGTGAACCTTTAATTGATGGTTCTTATGCTATTGTTTTATTCAATAGAGGAACTGAACCTGCTGATATTACTGCTACTTTCACTGATTGTGGTATGAGAGAAAATACTTCTGCTTATGTCCGTGATTTATGGAAACATGAAGATTTAGGTGTTTTCGAAAAAGAATTCACTGTTAAAGGTATTGCTAAGCATGCTGTTGTTGTAATTAAAGCTACTCCCAAACTCATGTAAATCTTAAATTAAGAAAGTTGCTCTGCTTTAGGATATTAAATGATTCTATTTTTTTCTTTGTTTAGTTTTTTCTTAATTTCATATTATTTTAATAACATGAATTCCTCATTTTGTATAGAAATAAAAAAACATATATATAAACATAGTTCTTCATTAATAAATTGAAAGAATGAAATCATTTGTTTGTATTGGATAGTTTTTAATTACTATCTTCAAAGAATGACGATAGTAAAGTTATGAAAGCAATTCATTTAGTAAAATAAATCTGAATTCAAGATAATTTAGTTGTCATTAGTATTATTTATGGGAAATAAAGGTGAATATTATTTTTTTCTCTCTATAGACCTTAACGGAGTTATATTTATAAAAGTGAAATAAATACCTAACTAAGAAAAGAAAAATGAATGAATCGTTATCAGTCAAATACTAACAACAAAATATGAGGAATACGTGTGTACAATACTTTTTAATTACAAATTGTTTCCAATTCTTATGCTAACTCTCGATTTATGGTTGTATGCAAAAATTATTTGCAAACAACAGTGAGAATAGAATGAGAATTTGTTTATTAAAAACCCGTGAATATTTTGAAAAATACAAGTAAAAAAATGAATTCCCCAAAGAATTACAAATAGATTGTATGAATGACAAAGAGAAGAAAAAAGATGAGTTCTCCAATAGAATGATTCGAATAAAAAGATCTGCTGAAACCAAAATACAAAATGGAATGGAACAACATTTGGGTGCAAAGTTCTTTTGGCAAGTTCTGTTGTAAGAGATACTTTAAGAGTATTTAGATATTTATATAAATAATTAATAAAGTTAAAGAAAAGAAAATGTTTAAGATCAATTTACCTAATGAAAATTCAGACGATAAAGTTTGTTGTACTCAAGAATGGGGTGTAGGTAATCCTATTTATGATGGTGCTTTATCTATTGTTATTATTGGTGCTTCAGGTAACTTAGCTAGAACTAAGACTTATCCTTCATTATTCAGAATTTTTAAGAATAATTTAATGCCTGTTGTTACTAGTATTTTTGGTTATGCTAGATCTAAGTTGACTAATGAAGAATTCCGTGAAATGATTCGTAAGGAACTCGATGTATGTTTTATTGTCTTGTTCTTTTTTAAATATAATATTTTATTACTTTATATAGGGTACTGAAGATGAAATTGAACGATTTTTAGACAGATTATATTATCATCCTGGTATTTTATTTATTTTTAATTTAAAATAATTAATTTATATATATATATATTTTTTATAAATAATAATTTAATTTACTATTCTTTTAGGTGCTTATGATAACGATGAAGATTATTTAAGTATGACAAGTGAACTTGAAACTCATGAACATTCTATGTGTAAAATTTATATGAATAATACTAAGAATACTACTTGTAGTGTATATTATATTATTATTATTATTATACTTATTATTATTATTATTATTATTATTATTATTATTATTATTATGTTTATTATTAATATATAGTCTAATCGTCTTTTCTATTTGGCTATTCCTCCAAGTCTCTTCATTCAAGTAGCTACTTCTTTAAATAGTATGTTTTAATGATTCTATTTATTATAGAACGATTACATCTATTTATAATAAAACCATCAATATTTTATATATATTATGATACTAATTGTTTTATATATAATATATATAGAGAATTGTAGAAGTGCTGGTGGTTTTAATCATTTAATTATCGAAAAACCTTTTGGTAGAGATTTAACTTCTTGTAAGGATTTGAATGATCAAATTCTTTCTTTATTTAATGAAGATGAAATCTATAGAATAGATCATTATTTAGGTAAAGAAATGGTTCAAAATCTTTTAGTTTTACGTTTTGGTAATTTACTTCTTTCTCCTTTATGGAATAACTTATATATTGATAATGTTCAAATTATTTTCAAAGAAAAGAAGGGTGTTAATGGTAGAGGTGGTTATTTTGATCAATATGGTATTATTCGTGATGTTATGCAAAACCATCTTCTTCAAGTATATATTGTGTTTGTCTAATATTGTTTTATAAATCATTTTAATATATATATATAATATTATATACTATTACTTATATTATTATATCTTCAAATTGTTACCTTAATAGCTATGGAACAACCTGTATCTCTAGCTGCTCATGATATTCGTGATGAAAAAGCGAAAGTCTTAAAAAGTATCCCTCCACTCAAATTAGAAGAAGTTGTCGTTGGACAAGTATATCATTATTATTTTATTTATTTATTATTATATTATATTATTATATATATTAGTATATATATATTATTATACTATTATATATTTATTTTTATAATTAATATGCTAATAATTGACTACTATAAATAGTATGGTCGTGATGAGACTGATAGTCAAGAATCCTACAGAGAAGATCCCTCTGTTCCCGCGGATTCTTTAACTTCTACTTTTGCCGCTGCTATTATGCATATTAATAACAATCGTTGGGCTGGTGTTCCTTTCTACTTAAAATGTGGTAAAGGTATATAATAAGTATAATAATAATAATAATTAGTATAATCACTATTATTTATTATATCTATACTAGTCTCTTATATACTATCATCATAATTTGTTCTATATAGAATAATATATTCTATATATTTATAAAGGATTGGATGAAGATAAGGCTGAAATTCGTATTCAATTTAAATCTATCCTTGCTCCTCTATTTGGTCATATTCAAAGAGATGAATTAGTTATTCGTGTTCAACCAGATACTTCTATTTATATGAAGATGAATGTCAAGTCTCCAGGTATAGTTATATAATTATTATGAAACTTATTTTAATATTTATTATCATTATACACTATATTATCATTATATATTCTATTATTATATTATACTCTTTATTATTATTCTTATATACTATATTCTAATACTAAATATTATTTCTATAGGTTTAACTACTCAACCTATGTTATCTGAATTAGATCTTACGTATAAACAAAGATATGATTCTGCTTATATTCCTGATGCTTATGAAAAACTTATTATCGATTGTATGAGAGGAGATCATAGGTATATTTATTATTATTCTTACTTCTAATTCATCATATTCATTATATATATATATATATTATATAGTCATTTTGTACGTACTGATGAATTAGAAGGTTCTTGGAGAATATTTACTCCTCTTCTTCATCAAATTGAAGTATTTATTTTATTTATTTATTTATTTATTTATATATTTATTTATTTATTTAATCATTTATTTATAAATCACTTATTTCTATAACTTTTCATATACAATAAATACTATATGTATATATAAATGAATTCATAATAATATATAATAATTATCTATAGGATAAGAAAGTTGTTCCTATCTCATATCCCCGTGGTTCTCGTGGTCCTGTTGAAGCTGATCAACTTAGAGATAATTATATATATATTTATAATTATATTATATACATATATATTTATAATTATATTATATATTATATACATGTATATTTCATATAGTAATGGTTATATTCGTTCTGAAAAGTATCAATGGAAAGAACCTATATTAAAATCTGCCTAAATGAAAAGTACTTGTTATTACTATTAACAATTATATATATGTATGTAATAGTATAAACAACATATATATATAACATATTTTTTATGGATATTCTCGCTTTTGCTATATATATGTCCTTTTTTGTATGTATTATGATTTTGTTATCATTGAACAATTTGTTTGTTTTTGATTATATATAAATATACATACTTAAATCATTTCTATTCTTAAAAAGTCATGTATAATTTAAAAGTGCACGTCAATCGCAGAATAACTTCAAATTTGTAACTAGAAAAAAATATTTTTACAATAAATTATTTGTAAAATATATTACTTGAATGTATAAAATGATAACTAGCAATGAAAAACAGTGAATTATAAAAAAAAGTACATGCTATGAAATAGTTTACTATATTTTCTAAGAATATCAAATACAGTAGAGAAGATTCTGAAGAATAAACGAAGAATTACTCTTGAAAATGCTGTCAAAACAATTCACTATGTAAGTTTTTGTTGTCTTCTAATCATAAAATGAAAGAAAAGAACCATATCTTTTTATTACATCAACAAATAAAACATTATAAGCCTGTTCACAATAAATAAACAAAATTAAAAATTGAAAAAAAAATAGTTTTCTTTTCTTAATCATGGAGTCTATTGTAACCGAAATTCGTAAAAGATTGAATATTCATTACATGCCTAAGTGGTCTGAGTTACCAGGATTAGAGATACAAGGAAAAAGACTACGTGAAATTCTTGAACAGACATTTGTTTATGGAAATAATGAAATGTATATTTTATATATTAGATTGTATATTGATGTATTTAGTGTTGTGATGTCAGGTCCAGAAGGAACAGGAAAGAAATTCTTACTTCATCATGTTTTGAATAATTTACAGATTGAATACTCTGATAAAGAGGAAAATCCATTTGATGTCAATAATTATATTAGTGTTTGGTTAGATGGAAGTTATTTAGATGATGATAATTCTGCATTTCGAAGTATTACTCGGCAATTATCAGATACTGAAATCATGAGAGGTAACTATATTATTTTTTGAATAGTTCATAAAGAATAATTGTTATAGACAAACGAATTCGAAGTAATCAACGAAATAATTTAGAATTTGTCGAAACAATATCCTTATAAGCGGTATATAATAGTATAGTATATAATAGTATAGTATATAATAGTAGAGTATATAATAATATATAATAATATATAATAATATATAATAATATATAATAATATATAATAATATATAATAATATATAATAATATATAATAAAATATAATAATATATAATATGCTTATTTTCTTTAATCTATTACTCCTTGAAAGAGGCTGCATTATGTGGATATCCACTATTAATAGTATTAGATGATTTCCCTTCTTTTTGTGATCGTAAGAAGCAGACATTATTATATTCATTAATGGATTTATGTGGACAACCAAATGTCAAGATTACTGTTGTTTGTATTAACAACGAACCTTCTTCTATACAGAAATTTGAAAAAAGAATTACTTCTAGGTAATATATATATACATAATTAATTATGATATAATAAATATTTTTATTATTCAAATATTCAATTTAATATATATATATATATATATATACAAAAATTGAATTGTTTTAATTCTATAAATAAGAAATTATATTAAAAAATTATTATACAATTAATTTTTACTTAATATATCTATTAATTATTCTTATTCATAGATTCTCTCAAAAACAAATTATTTGTATTCCTCCAACATTTAATTCTATATATACATATTTTCAAAAAATAATGGTTCTGAAACCATCTGAAATTGATTCAGACGTCCTACCTAGTTTATCGAATTTAACTCAATATAATACATATATGGAGAATCTTATTAAGAATAAAACTATCTCTAATTATTTAGAACAATTACTGTCTACTTCAGTTATTCCTATAACTATAAGTATCCTTATTAGTATTATTTGATATTATTCTTTTTATCTATTATATTATATACTATTTGCAGCATTACTCCTTGTATTACATTTATTATTATTTTTTCATTTTTATATGCATATTTTAGTATAACTATGTAGAACTGTTCTTATTATTCTTTTAATAATTATATATAAAAACTATTATAATAATAATTATATATAAAAACTATTATAATAATAATTATATATAAAAACTATTATAATATATATAATTATATAACACTATAATAATTATAATTATATATAAAAACTATTATAATAATAATTATATATAAAAACTATTATAATATATATAATTATATAACACTATAATAATAATAATTATATAAAAACTATTATAGCAACTAGTCTATATTCTATTATTCCTTAATAATATATGTACATTACAACGAATATTATTATTTAGCCTTGAGCAAGTATCTTCTTATACTTCGATTCTTTATACATATGAAGACATCCAAAGAGGATATAACCGATTCCTTGATTCTATTAATTCATTATATAATTGCATCACATGTATACTATTCTACATTTTTTTGTATTATAATAAATCATAATAATAATTTATCTATATCTTTTATATATATTTATATTTATACTATGCTTATTATAGATTTAGGATTATATGAATTATGTTTGTTAATTGCAATCAAAAAGAGAACAGAAAAAACTGATGAAAAATTCAACTTTATTCATATTTATACAGATTTCTTAACGTATATATATATATATATATATATATATATTATTTTATACTTATTAAGTATCTTATGAAAATCTTTTTTATTATGTATTTAGATGGGTTCGAAAAGAACAAAAGAAATTATCTATAAAGGAAATTGATGTAGATACCGCTTGGAAAGTATTTTCTTAATCATTATTTATTATATCAAATACTATTCATATGATTATATATATATAGTGTTTTGAAAAATTATTAAATTATCAATTAGTTCAATTTACTCCTTCTTCTCATGGATTAGGAAATAAAAATGATATTCCTTATAATATCTATATTAGTTTAAATGTTACCGTATATATATATAAGCTATTTTTATTATTAAATAAGTATTTTTTATTGATATATGTTTAATATTTCTTTTATATATAGCCATATTATATCAATGAAATGATTAAAAGCAATAAGTTACAATGTCCTACAGAAATATCTTATTGGGCTCTTCAATGGGAAGAAATCTAATTGTTTTTTTGTCATAATGTAATCTTCATTCATTCTATGTTCTATTGTAAAGTGTTTTTGATTCATTTCAAGGTGTTTTTATTATTTATTGCATCAAATCTTTTAGCTACTAGTCAGCAATATAGCAGTTATTATTTTTCAGTATACTAGCAGCACATGACATTTTCTTTTATCCTATTAGCAGACAATGCTACAATCAGTCACTTTTTCAACCAACTTATCGACAATATAACAACCAATTCTGATCACTGTTATCGTCATGAACATAATGAATATATTTTATTTATTTAAATCACAGTTATTTGATAAAAAACACTTCTTTATCCTTTAAAAAAAATTGTTTTTTTATTTTTCTTTGTTTGTATTCTTTTCAGAATGAGTAAAGGAAAGCCGTCAAAGTCATCTGGAAGATCTAAAGCTAGGAGTTCAATATCTTGGATATTTCTAGCACTTGTTTTTATCATTGTCATTACATTCCTGTGTTATGCCGGACAAGCTTGGACAAAACAATCAGAAACACAAAACAGTAAATTTTCAACGATTTCCAAGAAGTCTAAGAAAAATCATCATTTAGATTCAGGAACTCTTACTATGTCATCCCATGTACCTCATGATGGTACTTTATATACGTATGTTTTTTTAATTGAGAATTTGTTTGTGGTACAATTATATATTTATATATATATTAATTTTAGGCAAGGTATTTTTTTTTATGATCAGAATACATATTATGAGAGTGGTGGTTTATATGGTCAATCTCGAATTCAGAAAGTTAGTTTTCCAGATGGTATTGTTTTAAAACAATATACGTTTCCTAAAGAGATTTTTGGTATATAGTAGATTCTATATATGTTTGTATTTTCATTTGCATATGATATAATGAATATATTATAATAATGTTATATGTGTTAAATATAATAAATAAATGAATATTTTATAGGTGAAGGAATAACATTAGTGAATAATACTATATATATGTTTACATGGAAAGAGCATAAAGGTTATAAATTTGATTTAGATTTGAATTTACTAGAAGAATTTACATTTAGTACTCGTACTGGTGAAGGTTGGGGAATGACTTATGATGGTATATCTATAGTTGTAAGTGATGGTAGTAATAGTATAATGTTTTGGGATCCTAATACATTAAAAGAAACAAAACGAATAAGTGTTCATTATCAAAGTGGAAAAACTGTAGGATATTTAAATGAATTAGAATATATTAATGGATATATATATGCTAATGTTTATTATCAAGAAATAATAGTGAAGATTAATCCTTTAGATGGTCAAGTTGAACAAATACTCGATTTATCTTCTTTACGTCCTCTTTTAGGTGATAATTCTGGTTATTCCGCGGAAGTACTTAACGGAATTGCATATGATGGAGTGAATGATACTATTTGGATTACTGGAAAACGATGGTCTAAAATGTTTGGAATGAAATATCAAATATAATATATTATATATATATATATAAATTTCATATTCCTTGTTTGTATTATTATTATATATATAAATTTTCTGGTTTCATTAAAGTTATTATTTATTAGTAGATTGTATTGTTAAAGAAAAGAATAAAAATTATTTTAATGTACATAATACAATGGATTCAATTATATAAACAAAAATAAAAGAAATAGAGATGTATCTCACAATCATCTTTATAATTAATTAAAGAAAAAAAAAGATATTTTTATAAAATATAAATTATAAAAAAAAAGTAGAGTAATATATAAAGAAATCAACTATTTATATATATTTTATTTGTTGAAGAACTAATAAAAATTAAAATATTAATTGGAAGAAGAACTAGGATGATATTTTCCAAATAATCCAGCAGTATCTTCACCATAATCCTATATATATATATAATAATGATAATAAAGAGAAAGAGAAATATATATAACTATATATAATTATATATATACAATATTGATAACAGCGAGAATAACAACTGCCATAATAATAATTAAAGCTAACTATATATATATATATATATATATATAATGAGGATATTAAGAATATATTATATATATACAGCAGTCCACATATAGATTTGATAATCTACAACTTCAGTTATATTAATATTAGTATCCGGTAGAGATCATACAATATATATTCATAGTGATAATATAATAATAAAGATAATATAATAATAAAGGTAATATAATAATAAAGATAGTTTAATAATAAAGATAGTTAAATAATAAATCTAATAATAAATATACGTGTTAAAGAATGATAAGTAGAAGAAGAATTAAAGAGAACCATAGAAATAGTTGTTTTGGGGAAACCATTAATAGTCTAATAAAAATTTAATAAATTTATAAGTGAATAAAAAAAAATAAAATAAAAAAAAAAATAAAAAACTATAAAAAGAATATAATTTTTCTTTTAAATATATATACGTTTTCTAATACAGTAGTAGAGACAGTAGATTTAACATAAACATAATGAAATGAAGAAGGAGACGAACTAATATCAGCATCTAAAGAGGCAAACATATCTTCTTCATTAGAATAAGTTTTCATTTGATATCCAGTTGGACAAGTAGTATTATCAGCAGAATAGCATATATAATTAGTAGTTGTATTATAAGTTTCAGGAATAAAATTCAATTTCCCATAAGGAATTTGAGCGTATTCTACTTTTCCAATATCTGTTGTATTCAACGTTTCTATATATATACATATAACAATACATATAATAAGAAAAGAATGAAAGTAGAAATATCAATACGATTCATAGATTAATATATTTAAATACCTAAAGATTGTGAAGCAAAGTGAATAGCAACTACATGTTCAACAGTGTCAAAAACATCACAAACAGGCATTTGGGTTTGTTTGAATGATGCATCCATACCTAATAAGGAATTCACATATGAAATATATTCTGAAGGATAGAGACTGTAGAATGAGGTGGAACTCTTCAAGTAATTGGCATGATCATGCATGAAAACATCGTATTCTCCAAAGGCTAATGAAACGAAAGAAACTACAAGGAAGAAAATCTTAAATGACATCTTATTTGGTTTGAAAGAATTATCAAGAAATATATGGGATAATAAAATAAAAACCTATAGATTTGGTCTTTTTTTTGTTTTTCATGGTTTTCTATAGATTCATAACGAAAATTCGTTTTTTATTAAAAAGAAAATAGAGCTGTTTTTATTATTTCAAAAACCATAAACTTTATAGAAGTGAATGTCTCCTAAGTATTCTGTATCTTCTTTTGATTCAAACTCATTACTCGATATATACATTGTTGCTATATGAAATCCATTAGAGATTAAACGACCATTTATTCTTATTCAAGTCTATTATACTTTGATATATTGGATAATAGGAACGTGATATGTGAAGATACCGAATACTGAGAAAATATGAATAAACGGTGAAATTCAATATTATTTTTCTCAGTTTTTTAGATTTCTTATTTATTTTATTTTTCTAAGTTTGAAATATATTTGAATATTCAGTGGATACGTTGGAAGTGAAGAGTTAGTACTATATTTCTTATTCAATCTTTATTAAATGTAAAAGAGAGTCTTTTGATGTTTTTATATGAGTTTTACTTTTTTTGCTTGATTTCCTAGGATCTGTGTACTATAATTATTTACAATTATAAAAGAATTGAGATTGGTATGGAAAATGTACCCAATAAACTAGTTCAATACTTACTAAAAATTGTTTTTAATCACTTCTTCTTGGGTATTTCTGAAATATATACTATCTCCTCATGATATATGATATATATGTATACTAATAACGATTATGAGAGTTTGTCAAGTGACCATTTCTTTTGCATATATCTTTTTTTATGTAATTTATGTGATGTTATGCGATAGAAGATAGAAAAAGAGGATGAAAATTAATTGAAAGTAAGTATGAAATGAGTAAGGAGAGTAGATATTGTGATTGATAATTGAATGATTGTTTTCTAATCAGAGAGACTTGGGAATCTCATTGGTTATATGAAGAGATATATCCAATCAGTTTGTAGATGGCGTAGTCTTGTTCGTAATTAGGAGATGTTTTCATTCTCAACGTTGTATCCAATGAATAGACTCTTTGAAAAGAGTTGACGGTTCTATTGGTTCTTTCAGATATTAGAAAATCAAATTATTTTTGTTGTTCTTTAAGGAATGAATGGTTGTTATAGACTAGAATCTTTGTTTTATTGGCCAATGTTTTCATAACCCAATCAATGCGGAATTACCTCTTTGTTGCGAATGTTCTTCAAGATGACGCGTTGCCTTTTTACTCTTAATGCTATTCTTCTAGGGTTCGTCGTGGTATTTGATTGGCGTTTCTTCCCTTTTGAAGAACAAGTCAGAAAGAAAAGTGATCGATAATTTATTAAAAAGTACTTTGATATATATACCGTTTTTAACAGAATCCATATACTCCAATATTTTTCATTTTATAGATCAGACACATATATTGACATAATATTTTTTAGAATATATTTTTTTCTTTCTATTACTAATTGCTATTTTTGTATTGCTCACATACTAATCATGACTGGAACTACTTCTGGAAGCATCAAACACAAAAATCCTTCTTCACACTCTGTTAATTCTCGTACTAAAACAGCACATAAGGGATCTTCACCTAAAATGCCTATTCCTCGCTATAACTATTATTCAATGCCTCAAGACACTTCAATGCCTTATCTTTTATCTACAAGTCAAATTCCATCTACTAATCCTTTATATTCTCAAGCTTCTATTCCTGTAGAAGATCCAAGCAATCTCTATTACATGAAAACAGCTACTCCTTGCTATGGAATGCTTCCTAGTAGTCCAGTCAATACTATAGATCCATATTTTCCTTCTATGGTAGTACCTCCCTATACTTTAAATCCTGTTGCACAAGAAATGAATCCTATATGTTCTTCATCCGTTCAACAACAACCATCTATTAGCATAATTCAATCAGATACTGTAGAAGTATTTATATTATTTTTATTTTTAATATTATATATATTGTTTGTATAAATTAGATTTATGATACAATAGTTTTAATTATATATATAATAAGAAATTTATATATTATACATATGTTTTTATAGTTTCAAGATTGTTATAAGACTTTTGTTGATATTCCTGGACTGAGTGAGAAAGATATTAACATCGAAGTTGAAGGCAATAATATTGTTGTTAATGGAAATCGTACATTATCTTATGCTAATTCTAGAAGTATCCTTTTTAAAGAACGTTTTTCTGGTCCTTTTCGTATATGTATTCCCGTATGTTTTTTATAATTTATTTTTTTAAGTTATATATTATTATAAATATTTATGATATTAAATGTATAATGTAAATATATTATTAATAATATAAATATTTATGATAATAATAAATATATTAATATATTAATAATATAAATTTTTTAAATAATAATACATATATAAATATATTAATAATATAAATAATAATGCTATATATAAAATAAAAAAGGTAATAATTACCCTTTTTATAGTTTCTTCCTGAGAAAGTTGATGTACAGAATATTCGTGCATTTATGGAGAATGGAGTATTAACAATTCATTTTAAGAAGATGATGAGACATATTAAAGAGAAACAAACTCAATTATTTCGAAAAATATCATGTCGAATTGCTCCTCAGAAAGTTATGTATTAAAGTGATGTGATTATTTAATTATATAGAAAGAATTATTATTCATTTCTTTTCTATTTTATAAAACATAATTTATCTGTACCATATAATATATTCTATACAAGTTTCTTATTCTTCATAATAGAATGAATACTCTTTCTTATACTATTATTTTTTTTATATAATTTTTATATATTACCTTTTGATTTTCTTTCTTATATTTCTATATATATATATATTGTGAGATATTTATTTATTATTGTTAGTATAGCTTTTGTCGACTTTTCATGGTCGTAAAAATAATTTTCATATTTACTTTTGATTCGTATATATTCTTTTTTTTAAATAACTAATATCCTATTATCTATTTTTTTTTTATTTGATACTATAAATAAATATCTATATATATAATAATAATAATAATGATAACAATAATTTTAGATATACTTTGACTTATTTCGTGGTAATGCCTTTTTATATCTATTCTATTTTTTTTTCTATTTATATTTGAAATTCATTTATTCAAAGTCTTTTTTTTCTTTATATATATTTTTATATTCTCTATTTATTGTATTATAGTTTTTCTTTTGACATTTCTATCTGCTTTTCTTTTCATATAAATAATATATTATATATATATATATATATATCATTTAATATATTATTATATATATATTTCTATAAATGTACTTTTGATTTTATAATAACTTTTGATTCTTTATTTATATATACTTTTGTTTTCTACTATTTTTTTTGTTCATCTTTATTCTCGTTCTTTTGTTTATTGGTTGTTTTGTTTGATTATTAAATTGAATTTATTAAAATTAAAATAACACATGCATGTATTATTTTATACATTAAAAGAGTGACTGTCTTCTTTTATAGAAAAAGTTATAAAGAATATTACCACGGTAATTATCTTCTTTCTTTATATTTTTTAATAGATAATCATGAATAAAATGAATATCACTTTTTCTACAATTGTATTTTATTATATTGAATTTGTTTTTTGTATACTATAAATTAATTTATGTCTTCTGAAACTAAAAAGAGAAGAGCAGATTCTACAGATACATATTGTGGAGAAACTACTAATAATTCGATGTTTACTCCATTTGACATGTGTGATCCATCTATTGGAGAATTTTGCAGCGCTTTTATTCAACAAGGTCTCTATGATTTCACAACTCTAGATACACGATCACAATGGAATTATCATGCAGTTAATTCTCAAATTCAAAAGGTTTTACAGAAAATTCCGTATATTTTGTTTATATACACGCTATTTTTATTTCTATAATATCTATTTCTTATTCAGTTAATAAAGATCCTATAATTGTAAGCTTTTCTTTTATTTAGTGCTATAATGTATCCAGGATCTCTTTCTAAAGTTCAGGTAGACTGTATTGAATATTCTGATTATTTTGCTGCTTATGTTGATATTCCTGGAGTACCCAAAGAATCACTGGATATATCTATAGAAGAACCTTATTTGTTTATTCAAGGAAGTCGTAATTTAGAATATGGAGAAAATGCTGATTATTTACATCAAGAACGATTTAATGGACCTTTTATGGTTTGTATTCCTGTATATCTATATATTTTAATTTCTACTATCTATTAATTGCTATAATTCTATATATATTCATGCAATATATACTTATTCTCTATATTATATATTCTATAGATTAACTCTCATGTTATTGATTTGAATACAGTGAAAGCTTCTCTTGAAAATGGTATATTAACTGTTGTTTTTAATAAAAAGAACGATAAAGAATCTAAATCAAGTCGTACCGTAGAATTCATTGACTCCTCCTCTTTAAATAAAACATTATCAAATAATAGTTCTTCTAGTATATTGTTGCATCTATGTTGTTAAAATTATTTTATATATGAATATTATAGATTTAAATATTATTTGTTTATTTATTATAGATTTAATTAAAAATAAATATTATATATTTAATTGAAATTATATAAATATTATATATTTAATATTATATACTATTATTTCTACATATATATATTTCTTTTAGATTCTTCACGGACTAATAATACCTTTATTACCGGTCCTTCTTTTAAAACACAAACTATATTTTCTAATAGTAATACGCCTGTAGTAACACATATAAATGATAATAATTCTATGAATACAAATAAAGATACATCAGCCACTTCTGAAAAGAAATCAGAAGAACAAATGCATATATCTCCATCTATATCTACTGATTCTTCTATTCATATTACTCTTCATTCTAATTCTTCTCCTCAAGACTAACAATAATTATATATATATTATAGAATTCTATTATTCAATAGAATTTATTAGTATTATTTATATATCAATTTTTAAACTTTCTTTTATTTTTATTTACCATATTATTTTCCCTATTTTATTTTTGTCATTTTTTTGTCTAGTTTAATTATAGTTGTTTTTAAGTGTTTTTGTTTTTTAAATAATAATATCTTCAAGATAATAAGAGATAATGATATCAAACAGTGTATTCATCACATATTAAGATTCTTAGATAGTTATTATCAATGTTATATATTATATGTTAATTCTTCAAATTATTCAGAAAGATATTATTACTTATTAATATTTACAAAAAGGAAACAAAAAGGAATATCACAAGTAATTATATGTAATTAATCCAAACAATATGATTCCAATACTTTTGATTCATTAATAATGTTCAATTTAATAAATAACTAAAAAAAATTGTAAAAACGGGTACAATATAACAAACTGAATAATGAATATAGAAATATATCTATATAAACATATTTGATAACAAATAAATATTAATAGTTCTTATCTATTCTTTGTTTTTTAGCTTGTCTTCTTCTTTCTTCTGCCCTAAAGAATGGATGTATATGACGAACTGTCTTCTTTATAACATGATCCGTAGAAGACATGGGTTTTAATCCTGAATTTGAAGCTGAACCCGATAATTCACTGTAAATAAACAAAGAACCACCTGATAAGGTACTAATATTTGATTTTGATTTCCCACTTTTTGATCGTTCTCTTCCTTCGTAATCTCCACCTAAACTCATCTTTATTTGTTTACGTTCTTCTCTTTCTAATTCTTTATTCTCATCAGATTCTTTTATACCAATATTTAATAGTTGTTCTTCTAAATCTTGTTGATATGATGTAATTTCTTGTTCTGTAATTAAATTCATAATAACTTTATAAGTATATCCTTGAGCAGTTAAATATTGTTGACGTTTATCAGCATAAAACATATCTTGAGTATCTGAAGAGACTAATGAATAGAAATAAGCATTATAACCATATGTAGATCCTGTTTTAGGACGAAGAATACGACCAAGACGTTGTGCTTCTTGTCTTCTAGATCCGAAATGTGAAGCTATTTGAATAATAACCGTTGCTTCGGGAAGATCAATAGATGTATCTCCTACTCTACTAATAAAAAGACAATTAAGTTTACTATTGGTTCGGAATTCTGATAAATATCGATTACGTTCAGTCTATATAATATAATATAATATAATATAATATAATATAATATAATATAATATAATATAATATAATATAATATAATATAATATAATATAATATAATATAATATAATATAATATAACACTATATATATACAGCTGACACTTTACCATAAATCATGGGACATTTCATACTTTTAGCATAATATATTAACGCAGTAATATCATCACTAAATACCAAGATCTTATCTCCTCTCTTCTGATGATAATCAATGAGATATTTACATGTCATAAATTTAGTAGGATTTAAAATACATAATTTTCGTTGAACATCTTTCGAACTATTTAAATAATTTTTATAGAATAAAGGCGTCATTGGACACCACACTTCAAAACATCGCACGGTAGCCAAATAACCTTTCTAAATAGGGGATATATATAATATAAAATAATATAATATAATATAATCTATAATATAACTATAATATAATATATAATATAATCTATAAAACTATCAATAGTATAATCTATAATAAAAATAATAATAATAATAATAATAATAATATATATATACACTTGTAAGATCCATCCAATTGGCTTCAAAGAGTCTTGGTCCTATAAGTGTATGTAAACTCTCAATTTGATTATCTTCACGAACGAGAGTGGCCGTTAACCCTAATTTACAATGACATCGGAGCATATTCACTACCTATATAATGGTAACATATATATATATATGATAAAATACGAAAATAATAATAATAAATATAATAAATATAATAATAATAATAATAATAAATCTTACCATTTGGAATGTTTTTGCAGGGACGACATGGACTTCATCCAGAATAACAAGTCCCCATTCTCTCTCTCTAATTTGATTCATAATAGCAATAGATTTCTCATTAGATTTATGAGGAGATAACATTGGATATGTTGTTACTAATACACAACATTCTGGAAGAGCTTCCTATATATATATATATATATATATATATATAGAATTATAGGATAAAAATAAAGTATTAAATCTTTTAAATAATATATTACTTTTGAAGCACTACTTAATTCGATAATATTCTCATCTTTTATTTCAGACCATGTATGATATTCACGTATCCACTATATAATCATATAATCATATAATAATATATATATATATATATACTTGAGTAACAGAGACTATACTATTACAAAGAACAATAGTACCTTTCTTCATTGTGGAAGTAGCTGTTACTCCAACTAATGTCTTACCAGCACCACAAGGAAGAACAATAATACCGGATCTTGCCCGCCCATTTCCGAACATTTTACTAAGTGCCCGCTCTTGATAAACACGAATGTGTGTTGAGGGTCTTAAACGGATATCTAAATTAGGAATACTCTATAAATAAATAAAATAAATAAAATAATAATAATATATATAATATATAATAATAATAAACATAGTAAATTGAATAAATAATAAAAAAATAGAATAATTTACCTTATCATTTCTAAAATCATATTCTTCTAAAAGTGGATAATTGAGTTTTAAGCATTCTTCTTTTACTTTAGGTAATTTTTTCTCATCAATATAGAATGAATCTACTTTTGTACTGAGTTCATAAGATTGTTCGCTTTCTTCTTTAAAGATTGAATCATCATCAATTGAATTTCCCGCTTTCTCTGATTTGGCTGTATTTTGTATACCAGTCATAGATGAATCATGTATATCTAAATCAGCACCTACTTTCTATAAACAAATATATAATAATAACTTTACAAATATATAAATATAATTACAAATTAATAAATCTATACATATAAACTAAAATTAATAAATATAAATATAATAAAAACTTATTAAGCATACTAGAACTTCAAGGTTTTCTTCTAATTCCTTTTGAACAATACTACTTTGAAATCCTTCTGTTGTTTCCTATTTATATAATAATAATAATAATAATAATAATAATAATAATAATAAAACAATAATAATTATAATAATAATAAATTTAATAATAATAATTCTATATACTGTATTATCTTTATTAATTTTAGCATCTGCTATAATCGGGTCATTTAATAATTTACGTAAAATTTCAATATATGGACTTTCAATCTATATAGAAATATAAAGATCATTATAAAATATAAATTAATAAAAACATATATATACTTGATATTGATTATCTTTTAAGACTAATTTGACTTTTCCATGAGTACTTGTATTTAACTGAATATCTTTAATCATATCTTCTGTTAACGATACTTTAGATAAACGATCCAATACCTATATTATAATTATGTTTTTATTCCTAATATAAACATCAAAACGATTAATTTCTTTTAAATAAATAATATTAACATTATAAATATCAACTTATGAAATACATTATAATTACCTTGATAATACTCTCTGTACTTAAACCTACTGAAACAGCTGAATATAAAGATGAATTTGTAATTTGATATTCATGAATATGTTGAGGTCTTGATCTTGGTTCTGCAATAGCTGTCAAGAACTCTACTGCCTAGAAATAACAGAAAATGAAAACAATTTCAATATAAAAAAAATGAGAGCAAAACTTACTTGAGTATATAAAGGTCCACCAGTTTCCAAATAAACTCTTTTATTAGGACAAACCCATAAGGGTCGTTTCTCATGATCTGGTTTTAATACTAATTTTGAAAAATCACAGAAATGAGAAACTATAATTCTATAATGGAATAAATAATTAAAATAATTACCATCATCTATTCTTCCAGACTCATAATCCTCATCTTCAAATTCAGAATCATCCTAATTAAAGAAAAAATTACATCCGATGTAATTATAACCAAATACTTCATTATCTACATAATCTTCATCGGTATTCCTCCTTCCTCGTCTACCACTTCCTATTCTATGAGCACCAATTGGAGGCATTTATCTATAATTATCCTAATAAAAAGAAAACACACAAAATTCTATGACTTAATTTCTTTTTCAACTGAATAAAAAAGAAATATTCGTTAAAATTCTTATTATATAGAAATATTTTGTTATGTGAAGTCAAAAAATGATTATAATATATCTTATAGTATAGTTGAATCATCTATAGTGAAGAAACGTATAAATAATATGAAGAAAATGAATCATGTGTATTACTTCCATACTATTTCAACTTAATTTTATTAATATATAATTGGGACAACGACTAATGATTCACTTTAGTCTTCTTTTTCATAATACACTTTTTTTCACAATTTATTTTGAAATTTTACTTTTTTTTTCTTTGTTTTTTTATTCATATCACTCAAACAGTCAAAGATTATACTATAATTTAGTTTTAATAAATATTGAACAATAAAAAGAAAGAAAGATCAGTGAAGCTTTTATAACATCGTCTCTTTCTAAAGCTCATGAAACATCATCTCAAGTTCTTCTTTATTTACTCTATATCCGTTATCTTATATCATATTTTTTGCTGATATTTATCAGAAAAAAACATTATTTGTGATTAAAACTGCGTCATCAAATCACTTTTATAATTTGGCTGTATATATGATATTCATGATTTAACGACATCAACTATTTTATTAATAGTCTTCAAGTTATTCTTCAAAATGAGATTGAGGACTCCTTTTATAATACTGGTTGTAGCTTTATTATGGATACTTGCATATTTTTATGTGGCAGCTTCTATATCTAAAGGAACATTTAAGCAATCTTCGTCCAATAACAAAATAAAATTTCATCAGAGTTCTGAAAAGAAAATAGTGGATAAAGAAATGTTAACATTTTCTGTTTCTGATAAGAAGGTTTCCTATGTATCTACAGCAATGACAAAGAATAACGAAAATGTATTTTTGTTTATTTTTCTCTAACATATGTTCTGAATTTTCAAAAATAATGTATATTGTCATCTAGTTTGAACAAGTATCAACTCTCAAAAGTCAACAAATCGGATATCCTATTGTTTCTAATGAAGAAACTAGAGAAGTTCATAAAAGTATACTTGAGCCTAGTCCAATTCATAATTTAAGACACTCTCAAAATTCTGTTATTCAAAATTCTTCTCCTTCTCAACAAGATTCAGTTATCCATGAAAGTAAATTCTTTAAATAGTTCAATTTCTTTATTTTTGACATATTTCTTTATATTTTATGAATATTATTTATAGGTGAAAAGACAGAATCATCTTTATCTCATAATACTATACATAAAGAATCAATATCAAGTTCTACTTCTTCTTCTAAATGGTCTGAAAAAGATAAATTAAATCATAAAAATAGAATTCAAAATAAAGTATATAATAAACCTTCTCAAATGATTCATTATCAGCCATTATCATTAAATCCTATATATGGTCAAATACAATTTCATAAACAACCGAATATTCCAATTATAAATTCTTCATTAAGAACTGTTGATACTTCTAAACCTTTAAAACCTATTATAAATAATCCTCATAAAGATGGTATAGAAACAGAATATATATTTGAATATCCATCATTTGTATTACCACCTCCTCTTAATGTTGAATCTACATTAACTGCTTCTTCATTTACAAATGCAGGATTTTATCAAATGGTTCTTGGTAGTAGTTATCAACAATGTATACAAGATTCTATTTATAATTCAAAAGAAACATCAGTAAATATGTTTCATAGCGTTAATTGTAAAGAGAATCCTGGATTATGTGGTAATTCAAATACGTGGTTAACTTATTGTCAAAATCAATATCATATAGGAAAAATATGGATAATAAAAAATTCGAATTTACCTATGAATATTGATTGTGGTTGGAGTAGTCCTTATTATCCAAGTAATTTTAAATCTTCTATGACTTCTAGACAATTAGAAGGAAAATATGTATTTTTACCTATTCCTGATGGTTGGTCTATACAACATTTTGTTGATGGTGTTTTACCAAAATTAGTTCAAATGGAATCCTTACTAAATGATCCGAATGTCAAATTTCTTGTTGAATTACAAAATAATCGTTTTCCTATTGTTGAAAAATTATATAATCGACTTGGTATTTCCTCAGATCGTTTATTATATAGTAAACAATATCAAGGTACTATACATTTTGAAGAATTAATATTTCCTTGTATTACTCCTCCTATTCATCCTTATCTTTGGCAACGTGCTCAATATTTATTGAAATTACCTCATATTATTAATCCAAATCTTCCTGAACCTGATACTATTGTTTATATATCAAGAAATCAAGGTACATATAATGGAGGAAGAAGAGTAGTAAATGAAGAACAAATCTTAGAATATTTACGTGATTATTTATCAGATACTCCTTATAAATTAGTATTATTCCGTGCTAAAGATTATCCTGATTTAGATTCTCTATTCGAATTCTGGTCACATGCTAAGATTGTACTCGGTCCTCATGGAGGTGCTTTTGCTAATGTTATTTTCTGGAGACCTCATACAGTTCTTTTAGAATTCTTATATAATAATCCTGGTTATATAAGTCAACATTATAATTATCGTATGATGTTTTATTTAGAAGCTACTATGCTAGATATGAATTATCATTCTGTTCTTTGTAATGCGATTAATGGAGGAATTAACCCTGATCTGGATTGTGATTTTAATACTATTAAAACAATTCTTGATAATTATATCAATTAATTACTTTTTTTTTTCTCTCTCTCTTCATTCATATTTGTTATTATATTATTTTAAATATATATAAATATATTGTCATTTTTTTTCACATACTATCTACTTTTTTGATACATAACTTATTATGTATTTGTTTTTCTCTATTTTTTGATGTATTCTATTAATTTTCTTTTCTTACATCTCTCTCTAATGAATAAAAGCAAAACAAATTTTTCTTTACACAGAATTGTTGTATTTATAAATAGAAGATATAATATAAATAAGATGATATTACAAAATAAAAGGATTGCTATATAAAACAATATATATATATATATATATATATATAAATTATTAAAAATAATAATTACTTTTTTAATTGAGCTTTAATTTTTGTCATCGTAAGAATAAGAATTGTTTTTAATGGTTTTCTACGATTTTCTTTTAATTTACTAATTGAACACCATATATCTCCATGAGTAGGGTGTGCATCTTCAAATCTTTGTAATAATTTATTTTGATCTTCTTCTGTACCATATTCTAATTCAAATATATAATAAATAGCCCAATGATCACCAATATCTGAGTTAATAGCTAATGAACGATCCATCCAAAGACGTGTTTTCTCTACAAGTCCACTTGACCAGAAACGACGGGCTGCAAGCATAATAATATAAGGATCTTCACTATATTGAGATAAAGCCTTTGTAATTAATGTCTTTTGTTGAGGTTTTGGAGCATTCAAAATATCTTCAACAATTAATCGTCCTATAGAGTATTTTATAAAGTAATAAGAATTATTATATAGTTATAATCGTATTTATTCATGATTTTATTTATAAAATAGAATATAAATATATATATATAATAAGAAGAATAAACTAATAATAAGTATATATAAAAAAAGATTATATAAATTTTGATTAAATATAAAAAGAGATCACTATAAAAATACCACTAGATGGATTTTCTTGAAGTGCTTTCGATAATAATTGAGTCACTAAACTATTATTTCCTTGTTCTCTTTCAAGCTGAATAGATTCCAGCCAGATTTCAGTTGATTTTGGATTCTTGATACGAGCAATTTCTAATAAAGAACGTGCTTTAGCAACGGAAGTAATACGTTTTTCTAAACGAACATAAAGAAGCCATAAAGGAGTCGATTGTTGACAACGTTGAAGACCATCTCTTTATATAGTATGTTATAGTATAGTATAGTATATTAAATAAAAGAATAAATGAATATCTAAATATATATATATATATATTTATAAATAAGAATAAAAAAAAATTATACCTATAGAATTTTCTAGCTTCAGAGAATTGTTCTTTTTCTTCTTTTAGTTGTCCAAGCATCATCCATAATTTATCATACGAAGGATATTTATCTTTTGCTTCTAATAATATTGTTTCTTCTTCTTGATAATTATTTAACTCCCATTCTAATAAAGCACTCTTCATCCAAACACGTGGACTCTTACAACTAGCACGTGATTTTGCAAGGATATCACGAGCACGATCAAAGTTATTATTTTCATATTCAATCTATATATATATGAGATATTATTTGAAAAATTAAATTAAAAAAAAAAATAAATTAATCATTAATTTATAAATATTTCAAAATATAATATATATACTTGCATAGCTGCAAGCCAGATTCTTTCAGAAGAAACAAATTCCTTATTAGAATTATTAATAAGAATAGCTTCTTCTAATACTTTTCTAGCCATATCGATATCATGTAATTTTCTATATTGTAATTTAGCAGACATAAGCCAAAGGAGTTCACTATGAGGACAATGAGACACAGCTGTCTTTAAGAGAGAAGCAGTAGAAGAAGGAGTACCATATTTCTCTTCTAATTCCGTCGACTTTAACCATATATCCTCACGATCTATATATATATATAATGAAATATAGAATTATAAAGCGTTACTTAAAAAATATAATAAATAAAAAAATATATATAATAGAGAAAATAATAATAAATATGATAAAAAATAATAAATATAATAATATACCTGGGAATACACCTAAAGTATAAGCATAAATAGCTCTTGCAGTTTCAATCGATCCATTATTAACACAATTACTAGCATCTGCAAGCCATGTTCTAGAACGATCTTGTTTCTCTACACCAATATCTAAGACATTCTTTATAATACAACTACATGTCTCACGAGCACCGGCTTTTTCCATATTTTCAGCTTGTTTGATCCAATCATTCCGATTAATTACAACCTATATGATATTCATGAGTAATATATATAAAGTATAAATATACTATATACAGAATATATAAAAACAATAATAATAATAATATACATTATTCGTTTGAAGACTTTTGACAGCTCTTTCAATAATAGTATTAATTCTATGTATACTTCCATTTGTCTCTTCTAATTGAGCAGCAGTAAACCAAATAGTGGGCTCTGTAGGTAATGCTTTACGGGCCTATAGGGGTAGGAGTATATAGAATATAGGAAATATAAAGTTAATAAATAGTTATATAGAGTATAGGAAATATAGAGTAAATAAAAATAGTATATAATAAACAAATATTAATAAATAAATAGTTATGTAGAATATAGGAAATATAAAGTTAATAAAAATAATATATAATATATATAAATATATAAATATATAATATAATATATATAAATATATAATATAATATATATAAATATATAATATAATATATATACTTGATTAAGAACTTTTCTTGCATTTTCATAAGTTTCTAATTTAGCAAGTGCCAGCCATAACTCAATACTTTCAGGGACATTTTCAACAGCACGCTGAAGTAAAATTAAGGCAGATTCAGGAGGTTCTAGTTCAATAGCTGTTCTCCATAATAATACAGAATTAGGAATAAACTCAATTGCTTTCCAAAGAACTCTTTTTTTCTTATTAATATCAGTTTCTAATTCAGCAGCCTATATATAATTATTATTATTATTAATTATAGTATAGTATATATAAAAAATATATACATATATATAATTATTTTAATAAAAATAATCATAAACAAGTAAAAAAGTTTAAAAAAAATATATAGATCAATGAATATATATAATATATATATACGTGTAACCATATTTGAACTGAAGTAGGTAGTCTCTTAACAGCATCAATAAGAACAATCTTAGCATTTTCAGGTGTTTGTAATCTAGCTGATTCTAACCATATTTCTTCACTCTTAGGACAACTTTCACATCCTTTACGAATAATCTTACGAGCTTGAGCTACTTTACCTATATATATATATATATATATATATATAGTTGTATAATATAGAATAAGAGAATATTTAATATATATATAGATAAAGAATAGAATATATAATAAGAAGTAGGTAATGAAAATAGTTAAAATGAAATAATTATATATATATCTATAATTTCATTTAAGAATTAAAAAGATATAAAATAAAAAAAAAGAATAAAATAAAAAAAAAGAATAAAATAATAAATTTAAAGAATAACAAAATAATAATAACAATAATAATAGCACTAAAATACCTGCTGCTTCTTCTAATCTTGCGTAACTAATCCATCCTTGTTCATTTGTAGGATCTGCTTTAACTAAAGAAGCAAATATAGTACGTGCCTTTTTAATATCTCCTATTTCTGCTTCTGTATTAATTTTCATATCATTTAAAGAAGTCATATAACCTTTTGGATCAACTACAGTTTGACCTGTTAAACTATCTCCTTTCTTCTCTAATGTTTGACCAAGTAACTATATAATATAATATAATATAATATAATATAATATAATATAATATAATGATTATTTAAATATATAAAAAAATGTGATTATTTAAATCAATTATTATAAAATAATGGAATAATTATATCGATTTATAATAATTTAAAATAAAACTAAAATAAGATTCCTATAATATTATACTTGTTGACGAGCACTTGAATAATTCGTCGATGTTTCTGTACCTGAAGTCGATGTATATCCACTTGGATCTACTATATAAGGAGATAATGCATTCTGCATACGTCTTGCTTCTAATAGAGAATCAGGAGCAGGAGTAAAAGACTCCTTCTTCTTCGATTGTCTCCATTTTAATGATTTATCACCTATATCTTCGATAGAATACCATTCTTCTTCAGTCATCTTCTCTAAGGGTCTCTAGGATAGATTATATATTATATTATATAATATATAATATATAATATATAATATAATTCATATTAATATAATATAAAATTTCTATAATGAATAAAATAAGAAGAACAAATTTCTTTTAAATAAATAAGACTTATAAAAAAAAAACTAAAAAAACTTTTTTATGAATAAAAAAGTATTAAAAAAAAATATCATACCTTTTTATCCACTAAAACAGATCGAATATCTGTATTTAAGAAAGGGCTATTTGTATTATTTTCACTATCAGTAGACTTCTTTTTATTTTTACGATTCATCATCGATTTATCAATAGCCTACAGAGATATAATAAATAACAAAAAAATATAAATATCATAATAACATTAAATTTATAAAATTTACATCGAAAATAGCTTCAGCCTCAGCATCCTCGGCATCATATTCATTACTATAAAAAATAATTAAGCATGCTAGAATTATAAATAGATATTATTGTTTACTTTTCAGTATCAATGCCAATATTATTATCACCTGATTCATCAAATGTTATATCCTCGTTAGTGCCCTATATATTCATTAAAAATAGAATTATTTTATATAGTATTTGAAATAAAATTCAATTAAAAAAAAAGATTCACGTACACCTTGATCACTTTGAACGGCGGGGCCAATATCGAATCTGTAAAATAAGAAAAATTCATAGATAGAAGTAATAACATAAATATACCTTGTAACAAAACCTGTTGCACCACGCCCTTTACCAGGTTCATAACCAATTGGAGCTATTATAGGGAATATATAGAAATATTATAATTTCCTATCAATTAAATAAGCATACCTTCAATATTATCATATGTTCTTGGACGTTTAGGACCTATTCCAGACATGTCAATTTTACTTTATGAATAAATAACTCTAGAATGATATAAGTTATATATATGAAGAGTTGTCAATAATATGTATATATATACAATTCAAAAAAAGTATAAAAAGAATGACTTTTATCGATAAAAAGAAAATGTATTAAAAAAAGGAAAATTACTAGAGAATTACAAAAAACTAGAGCTAGGAAAAAAAGTGGGCGTAATTTTGTCGTTTTTTTGTCTTTTTTGAGTGGAAATTTGTTCTTTGTTAAAAAAAGTGGTTTTTTGTAATTCTCTAAAAATTACGGTTTTAATTTAATTTTGAGTGTTTTTGTGAGAATTCCCTATAAATAATCTAATTTTTAAAAATCAAGTTATTCTTTTAAAGTTGAGAAATAATGTATCAAATACATTAATAAATCGGTCGGTGAATGTTAAGGTATGGCTGTATTAGGGATTATTTTTTTTGGAGTAATGGGAAGAATATGTCTTTTTCCATTTTGTTCAGAATCCTTTGATTTATAAAATTCTAATTGAAAATAAGTATTTATGATATGTAAGAATATTATAAAATATGGGTTTATGATGAAATAGAAAAATAAACAATAAAAAACTATTCCAGATATTATAGAAACAAAGAAATTCATTATATTTGATGCTAGATATATTATGTTTATTGGAGACAATTTAAAATAAATTAAAGTATCCAATAATACAAGAGAAACTAATAAAATGATATAAAACAATAGCAAATAATAAATAGAAAACAAAAAATATAAATAAGAAAAAAAGAAACTACCCTACTATAAAAAATAAATAATATAATATATAGAAAGTTAATAACAATTAAGTTGTCTTCCGTCACTATCATATTTTAATTGTTTATTAAGACTACGTTTGAAATCAGGATCATCAATAGAAAATAGTGGTTCTTTGATAGTAAGTATGACTTCATCTTCAAGATTTTCTTTAATATAGTCAATCATTGTTGTTGGAGACATTTTTTTGTCAGAATGGATATAGTAACGAAGTTAAAGAAATAAAAATGATTTTTATATAAATAAATTATTAATTATTTATATTATAATAATATATATATGGAAAATAAGACTATATGATAGCAAATAGATTATAAAGGATATAATATAAGCATCATTAAGTTTATCAAAAGGATCATTTGATATAGTTTTACTAGTAAGAATACTATTTCTTAATGATTCAGTCACTAATGGATTATTACGAAAAGAGTAATCAAGTTAAAGAAGACTATATGATGTTGATATATATATGTTATAATTATTATTATTATGATTAATATGATTAAATTATTATAAATATAATTATAAATAATAATAATAAAAATAGTGAAAAAAAAAATGAATAAAATTTTAAATATAAATAAAATAGTAAATAGAAAAAAAAGGATATATATTCTTTATAGTATCCATCAAATATTTTATCAAAGGTATTCATACATACAAAATGATTTAAGCCACATGTAAATATAGATTTAATAGATGTAGCATCATTCATAGAAGGATCTTCAGGAATAAGTTGTAAGTTATATTGAATAGGATTTGCTATATTATGACGAGCATCACGATAATCTTGACGTATATAAGGGATTTCTTCAATTGAATCAGAAATAGGTTTTGTTTGAGAAGATATTTGTGTATTTTGAGGTAGAGATGGATCCATTCGTGGTCTTCTTGTATTTCTTCTTTGAGGAAGAGGAGGTAATGTGGGTTTTACACGTAATCTACGAGGTGTCTGTGTAACAAGTGAATTTGTTGTAGTTGTTGAAGGAGATGAAGATGATGATGAAGGAGTTATTGAAGGAGATGAAGATGATGATGAAGGAGTTGTTGAAAGAGTTGTTGAAGGAGTTATTGAAGGAGTTGTTGAAGGAGTTATTGAAGGAGTTGTTGAAGGAGTTATTGAAGGAGTTATTGAAGGAGTTATTGAAGGAGATGATGAATTCTCCAAAAATGGAGAATTATAAGAATATATTGAATAATAATGTCTAGCTATATATATAAATATTATAAATTATATATAATAATGATATTTTCATAATAAATCATTATACTCATACTAAATATATTATTCTTATATTACAACATATTTCAAAAAAGAAAATAATAATAATAATATACCTTCTTGTTCTTGGTCAATATCATCTATATTTAAATCAGTGACAATATGATCATGAATAGAAAGTTGTTGTTCTTGTTTCTTTTCCGTTCTAATTACATATTTCTTTTGTTCGAAACATGTGAATTCAGGAAGAATTAAGATTCGTTCTAAACGTCTTGCAAGATACATCATTCTTTTTAATGCTTCAATTTGATATACTATAAAAGGTATTAGAAAATAGCTTGTAATAAAAAGTCAATATAAAATATGAAATGCAAATATATATCTATATATATAATAAAATTCATGTAGAAAATATATTCAATATGAATATATGGAAATACCTTTAGATCCTTTATATTTATGTAACGTAAAAGTAATATATTTATTCTTTGAGTTCTGATAATAATCATTTATTTGATTAAAGTAGTATCCTAATTCTTTAATTCGATATATTTTGGCATAAGATCCAACTATCCAATTATTATGTAATATAACACAATGCTTACCTATATATACATAGAATTCTATATGTATATAATAGTATAGTATATTTAATAACAATATAATAGTATAGTATATTTAATAATAATAGATATAATAAAAATAATATAATATAATAAATATAATAAAATATAATAAAATATAATAAAAACAATAAAATATAATGAATATAATAAAATATATACAAGGAAGTTGATGTAAGAAATTAAAATGTTCAATATCAAAAAAGTCTTGTCCCGTGGGAAATCGACTGAAATCAAGTTCGCGAACAGATAGATGTTCAGGATATAATCTATAAATAGCTTCATTAAGAACTAATTGTTGTCTTAAAGTATGTGCTCTATATAAGTCCCATGATAAATATAAACATTGAAGAGTATTATAGGTAGGACGCAAATACCTATAAAGAGAAGATTATATATATAAATATATGAAAACTATACATATAAATAAAAAAAATTACTAATAGAATAATAAATTATGAACAATAAAATAATAATAAACAATTATATACATGAATCCCGTATTAATTTCCTTAAATGGAGAATATAATTCCATTTGAACTGTAATATCATAATAATCATTCATATAATATAATGGGTTTTTAAAGAATATAATATCAACATCTGTAAATAATACTTTATACCCAAGAGAAAGACAATGAATAATGGCTAATGTTTTCATATTCACTTTATGAGCAAAAGATTGATTACCGAACAGTGCGTCATCTTCATCTATTTTTATAGAACCAATATTTAATAAACTAGACTCAATTCCATATTCTAAAAGCTCCTATATATAATATATATAACTTATTCTTTATAAAATATAAAATAAACAATATATAAAAATATAATTAGAGAAAACGAATATAGTATTTTATCAATTTACAAGATAGCAAACATGAATAATATAATAATAATACTATACATAAATACATCATAACTCTCAACATCTAAAACAAAAGGTAAGAAATTTGTGATTTTTAAAGGAACAATACTACTATAATAGAAATTCAGAAAATGATTTATATAAGAATGATCAAAAAAACAAATAATAATTTGATTTTGAATTGATTTCTTTGCTAATAATTCCTTTAGAGAATAATGAGGAAGTGGAATTGTATATTTAAAGCCTTCAGGTAAAAATACATTGTTCAATTCCAATTCTTCTGGATTCACTTTTATAGCAACATTCTTATAAGAATTACTATATATTGTTTGTGTGTCTTTTACATCGTTATTCTTATCATTTGATTTCATATTTTGAGGAACTTTTTGATTCTTTTCCATAGCTTTCTTAAGTTCTAATTGTTTTCGTTTCTCAATATCATCTTCACTTTCAAATGGAAGATAAGGAAATGTTTTGTGAATAAACTCAATCTTGTTCTCTTTCGCAGCTTTATCAAATTCTTGATCTAATAATGATTTTCGTTTTCTTGTTCTTTTAAAACCAGGATCTGTACCTTGAATTTGACGATAATTCCTATTTTATGAATATATTATTATTTCATATACTTTAATTATATATTTCCAGCTAATCATATACTTTATATTATCAAGAATCTGACCAGTTCCAGAATCATCATATACTAAAGGATAATCTTGACTATTCTCATAAATTGTATTTTTAATTACTATGTCTCTATCACTCACTAGTTTCTTTGGTAAATTACTTGATGTATATTGATGAGTTAACAATGACTATTTTCATTAAATGATATTAAAAATTACATACATTTTGCCTTAACATAAGTATAGATGAACATAGAAGATACAGTGCAAGTAGAACAGCTAATATCTCCAACTTCATGATAAAATTGTTAGAAATAGAATACATAAATAAGTTCATGGGGAAATAAAAAATCTCAGTACTCTTTTACATTATTTAAATGATTATAACGTCTTTTTTTATTATCCCTTTATATATCCATCAATAATCTCTTTTTGTTGATAATCTTATAGGATAAAGATCTCTATTTGCCTAGATCCGCATTTACATGAATACTTTTGATTATTCATTGATTCAATGAATGTTACACATTTAAATATGTATATATATGTGTGTTTTTTATATATAAAATCATATGTATATAATAAGTTGATAAATGAATAGATGCATACTATATAAAATGAAACATTTTTTTTTTGAAAATTTTGAAAATTATTTTATTTAACATTCTGGAGTTTCAGAATAAATATTATTAGAATATTTAATTAAAATTATTGTTTGACTTATTTCAGTTGTTTTATATCCTTTTCATATCTCCTGTATTGTTATTTCAATATTTGGAGAAGTTATTTTTGAAATTATCACAAAAAATAATAATATTGGACAGCCATCATTTTATGTGTTTTAAGATGTAATGCAAAGAAATGAATGACCTATATCGAATATGAAGAATACATAACTTGAGTAAAATTACAGAATTTAGTTTTAATTGACGTTGATATTGTTAGATTCTTTTATTAAAAATAATCAGCATGATCTGAATTCCACTATAAAGTGAATAGAGATGATTGAAGAATATGTTTTCTGATTCCATTGACAAAAAATAATAAAAAGCAATTGTTTTCTTTAAAATAAACAAATAAAAATAAAACCATATCAAAAAATAGAATCATGTATGTAATATAGAATGTAAACAAAATTAATTATAAAAACAAGAACAAATAAAGAGATTACTCAATATTTCTCCCCCAAAAAACAAGAAAATTGCGTTTATAAAACAAATAAAAAAACATATCTATTATGCATTTACACAAATATAAATAAAAATATATATACAATTAGTTTTAAATTTTTTCTCTCAAATAGAATTCTTTCTTAAATAAAGAAGAGGATAAGAAGAGTGATATGTTTTAGCCAAGAGTAGCTGGTAATTCAATAATAGTTTCATCAGATTCATCAATTGAAGGTAAGGCATCATCATGAGAAATATATTCGAGAATTGTGTTCACAAAATCGAGATCTGTATCTCCTACAATAACAATATCAAAATTAGATACATATTGCTGTTTTCTTTCTTCAATACTATAGATAGATATATATACTAATTGCATACTCAAAAGAAGAGATAAATTGATAATTTAAAAGGAAATAAAATGAATATCAAAATAGACTTATGAATAAAAAAAAAACTGAATAAAATAATGAATAAAAAAAATGAATAAAAATGTAAAAAAAAGAAAAATGAATATAAAAAAAAATGAATATAAAAAACTGAATATAATAAATAATAACGAATAATAATAAAAAAGAAGAGAAATATATCATACTCATCATTAAGGAATCCTACAGTAAGTCGAGTAGTAAATTCCATTCCTTGAGACATATCTAAATCACCAATATTATCTCCCATGAGAATTATATTTGGTCTGTTCTTCAGACGATGCGCATAAGACATTTTTCTCATATTTTTTGTTAAAGATGTAATAAGATCATTACTGAAATGATCTAATTCTTGTTTCTCATTAAATACCATCTTATTCGAAATCAACTCAATACCACTATTCTTCTCTACTTTTATACCGCATTTTACTTCTAATAAAGCCTATAGAATATAGATTTTTAATATTTTATAATATACATATATATTTTAGTATATATATATATATTTTTGGTATTAGTATTTAGAATACAAAATAATAGTATAATATATATATATACATCAAGTACATCAGCTAGACCTGCTGAAAACACTAAAACAGGAATCTATATATATATTTATTATAAAACATATGTTTAGAATGTATTTTTATAATCTCTAAACATAAAGAATACAAAAAATAAATAATAAACAATAAACAATAATAAATAATAATTTACCTAAAAAAATAAACAATAAATATACTTTATGATAAACACAGTGTTTGATTAGATTGGTAGTACTGGGTCGAAGACGTACATCGGCATCTTTAACAGCTTCCATAATATCATTCTTTGTGACTTTCTCTTCTATCAATAGAGCATGCGCTTTATTCCACCATTCATCCATTTTCTCCATCTTCTCTTCACGAGTCAAACTAGAATTGTAGATAATTATATATTGATTACAAATAATTTATATACGTTGTAGAGATTTCCATAGGATAGTATATTTTCTATATATATAAATATATATATATAAAATAAAATAATAATAGTAATACAAAAAAAAAAATACTTGTAATTGACTCGCATTATCATGATAATGTTTTGAGAAAAGCTTACATTGTTCAAGAATACCATGAGAGGAAGGATTACGAACATTCTCACTTTTCCAAAACGTAGATAAAGTATAATCAAAATCAGTAACAACCTATTCATATAGAAATAAATATAATATATAGCAAAAATTGATAAAGTAAAGCCATGCTAAGATAATAACTACATACTTGAAGTTGTGAAGGACCTCCTTGTTTCAATTTGTATAGAATGTTTTGGAATTTCTCCATATCTCCAATAAGAATATTCTCAGGTATAGCTAACTTCTGCATTTTCAATGATATAAAAATATAAACTAGTATAGAACAAAAAATAAAATGAATTAAACTTATAAAGAAAAATATTATGGAAAAAGTGAAGAAACTGGTTCACTTTGAAACAGATTTCACGATTATTCTTTTTTATTATTTTTAGTCACATATTCACGAAAATCAGTTTTTACAATTCAATAGAAACAAGAATTGCGGTTTCCAATATTTGTGTTTCCGAGAAACAAATAAAAGTTCTCATTCTGTGTACCGTATTTATTCTCCAAATAATAGGGAAACATTTGTTTTTTCCATGGATATAGAGTTGTTGGGGAATTTGTTTCATAATTTTGAGAGTATAACATTTGATATTTATTTTAAAGCTTCTTTTTTTGTATACGTTGATTTTTTAATTTTATTATGATTGTATTCTATAGGAGACGTAGTACTTATTTGTTTATAGTCAATAAATGAGCATTTTATTCTCAAAAAAAATAGATATTGATTATTCCATAAAAGTATTCGTATATTGTTGAAACTGTATTTTCTATGAACCAATCACAGGACAGTACAAAGAAGACAGAGATTTCCACGGTTATCTTGATAAATCAAGTCATTTTTTTAGATTTCTATTTTGGATAGAAACCTTTAGTGTCATGCTAGTTTCGTATCAAATATTTTTTAACTGAATATTTCTCTTTGAATAGAAGAGTATCTACATAAATATTTGGTTGGTATGTTATACTTATCGATAACTAACTGGTTTATAGATTGATTTTTCCATATATTGTTTTTTTCATGTACAAGCTTGCTAATTTGTTGCTTTTAGCGGTGATCTTCACTGTTGTTTATGCTGGATGTCCTGCAAAAACCATTCCAGTGACATTTCAAACCTTTAAAGAATACGATAATATGACGTGGATAATCTACGGTTTCTTAAATGGAAGTTATCATAAATTCTATGTTGGTGAAGATGGAGAATATAATAAAGTTTCCATTGTTGATTATTGTATTGAAGAGAGTGACAGTCTTACTTATGGTATTAGTGCGTCCTTAAAGTATGATTTTATTTTTATTTTTTTACAATATATATTTTTGTATGCAACGAGTATTATTGAAAAATAATAATAATTATTTTTAGAAAAGCAAATAAAACTGCACCTAATTATATTCGTGTATATGCTGCTTATGGATTATTCTTATTAAGAGTTAATGTTTATGATTCTAAATCTGTTGATGCTTCTTTCTCATGTAAGTTAATTGTTTTTATTCTTATTTTTTATTCTATATTTATATTTTTAATGCTTTTATACTATATGTTTTATACTATTTTTTTTATACTATATTTTTATATTATTTTTAAATATATATATATTTTAGTATAATATATTTTAGTATAATATTTTTTATTATATATATTTTAAAATATGCATTTCTTATAGTAATGGATTCAATATCTATAAATCAACAATATCGTTATACAACAACTCAACCCCTTGATACATGGACAACTTCTTCTTTCGATGATTCTACATGGAATACTATTCAAGGAGGAGCATCACTTCCCAATCCTACAGGGAAATATTATTATAGAGGATTATTCAATGTTAAATCTTCTAAAGAATATGCAGGAGCTGTTCTAGGTCTGAGTTATTCTGGTATTGTTCATGTTTATATTAATTCACATTTAATTTGGAATAATGAAAAAGGAGATACGTATGAACTATATGGCTAAATTAAATATTTAAAATTAATCTTTATTTTTTTTGATTTATTTTAAAATAAATCATTTTTATTATATTTTAGAATGAATTATTTTATATATATTTATATAGGACAAGTGTATTTAGTTTTACAACTGATTATATGAGGTATATATTTATATATATATATAGTTATTCAAAAGTATCTTTTTATCTTTATCTATATATAGACTTTATTTAAATGGATATGTATTAAAAGATTCAAATCTTATAGCTATTGAATATACGCCTAATTCTTCACCTACTGCTACTCATTTCAATGCTTTATCTTATGTACTTGTCGCTAATTATAATAAAAGTATTTCTTTGATAATTATTTATATATGTTCTTATTTTTCAAATAAAAAAAAATATATTTAATTTAATAATAATTAGTTGTATACATTTTTTTATATATTATATATATTATATTTACATTTATTATATATATTATATATATAATATTTATATTTATTATATTTATTATTATCACTATCTTTATAACAATTTACATATATATATATCATAGTGTGTGCATCTGTTATTGATACAATGTCTATTTCTTCTTCTCCTTCTACTGCTGGTCTTGAACGTCTTATCGATGGAAATGTATATACAGAATGGGAGTCCTTTACTGCTTGGGATACTATTATTACTATGAATATGCCTGCTAATACGTATTTATATATTCATATATATATATATATTTTCCAAATATATTTTTCAAACATATTTTTCAACTATATTTTTTTAATCTTTTGTTATTCATATTAATGATTCTATCATTGTTCTTTATTATATATTTATATACATTTATATATAATAATCTATTTTTTAAAATAATAAATATAGTTTTATTCAAGTAAATACATATGGTATATCTACTGCTAATAATGCTACTGATTATCCAAATACATTCCATGTTTCAGGACAAGATATATCTACTCAACCTTATCAAATATTATCAGATTATAAAAATCAAGATTATGAGCCATTTACAGAGAAAATCTTTGATATATATGCTAATTTCCATTTTTATTCTTCATTTAAACTTCAACTTGAATCAAGTATATAAATATATATATATTATAATTTAATTCTTTTATCAATTAATAACTATAGTTATATTATTGTTATGTAATAACATATTAAATAGAATAATAATATATATATATCTATATATATAGAAGATGTTGCTCATAATCGTATTACTACAGTAACTGATTTTAATTTATATGTTTGTAATATTGTTCCTAAAGTTTTTGAATATGATTCATATAATAAATTAACTTATAGAAATATTCCTATATATCCAGATATTCTACCTGTATATAAAGGATTTAGAAATATTACTATTTCTCCTCCTCTTCCAAGTGGGTATACTATTGATCCTTATACTGGTGGTATTAGTGGTATTGTATGTACTATAATTATTATTTGATATATTCATGATATTATAATGATATATAAATTATTTAATAAATATATATATAAATTATTTAATAAATATATATATAAATTATTTAATAAATATATATATAAATTATTTAATAAATATATATATATACTATATATAGGATCATTCTATTCTCCCTGCTACTGCATATACTATTACTGCAACTATTCCTTATTTTACTTCATTTAAGATGGATCTTACTGTTGATGTTTGTTCCTATTCATTGTTAAAAGTTATTCGTGATTTCGGTAATTCTACTAGTTATACTGAATCCTTTAATATAACTGCATATATGACAGGTGCATTACTTGTAGGACAACCTCCTAATAATAAAGATACCATGGGAAAGAAAACTATATATTTATTTTGTGCTATGCCTGATGATTATAATATATCTCTGTCAAATACTATGTATATATTGATAATTTTAAACAATGAATAATTATAATTATTATTTTATATATAATAATACATTAAAAATATTTATAATATAAAAAAGAACTCTTATATAAATAGTTCTTATACTAATAAATCAAAAATATTTATACTATAATAATTATTCTTATAATTATAGTGTTTATAATGATATTAATATATAAATATATATATATGTAGAAATAAAGTTGAACAAGATTGGGGAGAAGGTTCTTCTTTAGATGTATATATACAAACAACAGAGAATGATGGTCGATTAGAAGATATGTCGAATACAGATCTTCTTATCTCTACTTCGTATAATACTCTATCCTATAGCAATCTTTTATTCTCAAGTATATAACGATATATATATATATATAATCATATATTACTATACAATACATTATTTTTTCAATACTTTTAAAAATAATTAAAAAAAATAAAATTGCATATCTAGTTATTTTTTTCATTTAATTTTTATATTACTCTAAATATGCTTATACTCTATATATTATAGATGAACGTTTTGTGAATAGTTATTCAACATGGTCCTATTTATATGGAACAATAGTTGATAATTGGTATGGTATAGATTTTGATGATTCTAATTGGCAGAAAGGAAAAGGAGCGGATCTTGGAGGTAACAGTGGTATTGAAATCTATAGACAAACTTTTCAAGCTAAGAATTTCGATATATATGGTGGTTCTGAAATACGTGTTACTTTTATTGGTGGTATTATGATTTATATTAATAATAAAAAAGTATTCACTTATAGAATTCAAGAGTATATATATATATTCAATGATTTTATAAATAATATTAACTTTTTTTTCAATGTTTTATATTTATAGACCTATTACTACTACATCTACTCCTACTGGAACTTATGAAGAAACCAAATATAGATTGTATATTTATTTATATATGATCACTATGTTTATATATATATATTTTTTGTTTATATATATTTTGATTTATAACCTATTTATATATATATATATAGGATAACAATTCCTTCTATCTATTTACAACCTGGTCCAAATGTTATAGCTATATTATTATTAAACCCTGCTTCCATATCTGTAAAGACATCATTCGATCTTACTCTAAGAGATCATGGATATGGTATATTTATATATAATATATATTACAAATTATTATATAATATGATATTATATTATATGGTATATATATATATAAATTATTATATAATAATATAATATATATTACAAATTATTATAATTATTTACTACTAATATAATATATGTATATTTGTATAGGTCCTTCTGAAGTATTTAAAAATATGGATATTACTATAATTGATGATGAAAAAGATAAAGTATTAGATAACCATGAAATACTTATTACTTCTAAAGATGATGAGTATATATATATAGATATATATATATATATATTCTATGAATATGTATTTTTTATTTAAATAAACAGATAAAATACACAATACTTTTTATGTTTTTAACAATTTAAAAAAATATATTTTATATATATAAATCTATATATATAGATTTTCTTGGGTTTCTATGTTTACATTCTTTATACCTGAGAAAATAACTGGCCTTGTAAAGATTCCTTCTTCATTTATATTTCAAGGTTATGATAAAGATACAAATACATGGATTGATTTATTAGTTCAAGAGCATATACAATGTGAACCACCTTATAAAGAATTCTATTTATATGGAAATATGTTAATTACAAATCAATATAAAATAGCTAAAGCTCATTCTAGTTCAGGACTTCTTAATATTAATAAGATTCGTTTATATGCTTCTTCAACTTCTATTCGAATTCCTCCTTTAAAAACATCTTCTTCTACATATTCTGAATATATAAATACATATATAACTTTAATACAACCTTTACAATATACTGCTTATTTTAATTATCAAATAACTCCTCGTCTTCCAAATGGAGTTACTTTTGAAAATCGTTATGGACGTATAACTGGTTTAATTAAAGAAATTTTACCCTCAACTGTATTTTTTATTACTGCAACTCTTCCAAATCGTACTTCAACTACATGTAATTTCACATTAAGTACAAATTATTGTGATTCTTCAAAGAGTTTTATTTCTTTAAATTTCTATTATAATCCTTATAATACACGTGTTGGATTTGGTATATTCATGGGAATTTCAAGTGGATTACCTATGATGTCTGTGGACCAAGTCTATCAACCTTATGAAAATTATATATATATTGTTATTTTTTTTATATATATATATTTTTATTTTTTTTCTTTTCTTTTATTTTTTAATTTATTATATATAATTTTATTTTAATTCACGTCTATTATAATTATAAATATATATTATTTCATAATAATAATAATATTATTATTAAATATATAAATTAAATAAATAATATATAGAATAAATGTATATATTATATAGTTCTGCAACAGTTCCTCGTTATGATGAATCTACATTGTTATATAGATCTTACCCTATGTGTTTTTCAAATGGTTATTATCGTTTTAAACCTGTGTATTCATCAACTGAAACTCAATATATAAATTCATTTTATCTTGGAAATAGTGTTGGAAATTCTTTAGCAAGTCATAAATTATCTTCTGATGACTTATCCATTCCTATAGATATTAATGATTGTTTAAGAAGAAGAGTCACTAAATATCGTTATACTACTACTGATAATACTATTAATACTGATTGGAAAGAAAATAATTTTGATGATTCTCAATGGAAAGAAGATGTTGATGGTGAATGGAAAGGAACTGAAAAGAAACTTTATATTCGTACTAAAGTATACTATTATTATTATTTTAAATTATTATTAATTAATATATGTTTATATAATGTTTTTTATTGTTTAATTAATAATAATTATATATATATTAATAGCATATTATGAATATATATAATATAATATATTAATAGCATATTATGAATATATAATATATAATATAATATATATAATATAATATATATAATATAATATATATAATATAATATATATAATATAATATATATAATATAATATATATAATATAATATATATAGTTCAGTTTAAATGATGTATATGATCATTCTGCAATTAATTTTAAATTTCGTTGTGAAGGATCTGCAAATATATATTTAAATCAAGAATTAGTATATCAGACAGTTTCATATGATAATAATGCTTATGAATATTTATTTACATTATTTATGCAATCTAGTTATATTCGTAAGAGTAATAATATGTTAGCTATAGAAATAATACTTACTAAACAAGATACTAATTCATTTATATATGAAATGACGGCATCTTATGTATATGGTGGTCGTAGTAGTATAATTGATTATTATAATGTAACAAGTATTGCTGAAGATACTTCAAAACCTATGAAAAATGCATTTAATGGATATTATTATGATCCAGGTCGTCTTATTCAATCTGAAAATCCTATTGTTTATGTAGAATTTAGTCGTATTAATATAAGATGGAATCAATTATTTATAAGTTCAAGTGATACTGAAATTCCAAAAACTGTTTCTATTAAGGGAAGAAATACTCAAGAAGAAACATGGATTCAAATATTACCTTCTGTATTTTGATTACATATTATTATTATTATTGTTTTGATTATTATTATTTTTTATTATTATTAGTAATATATTTATTATTATGAATGTTATTATTATTTTGATTATTTATATTTATTTTGATTATCATATTATTATTAATATTATTCTATTTGCTTTTATAAATAATCAAAAATATAAATTAATTTATATATATATATATAAATGCTACATTTTTCTTTTATTTTTCAATATAATATATTAATAATTAATTTCAATAGACTACTATAAGTTTATATGCAAATAGTAATAAGACTATTGATGTTCCATTTGGTATTGTTGGTTATAAATATATAGCTCTAGATTTTACAGATACTACTTCTAATGCTGTTGTATCTGGTCCTTATACTATTCCTCGTCTTGCTTTTTTCTTTAAGAATTATCCTTATCCTACATGTCCTGCATTTAAGAGTTTCCCTATAGTAGGTGAAAATATGTATTCTTATAGATTATGTGATGTTGGTCTTGAAGGCTATGCTTCTGCTTTTTGTGATGGTATAAGATTTACGGATTTTAATTATACAAATTGTATTGAATTAAAACCTAAAAATTTAGTATATCCTCATCCTGGATATGTATTTAAATCAAATATGCTTATTGATCCTATTAAACCTACTTATTCAAATATTATTCATTCATTTACTATTACTCCTGGTATATATTAGAATTATTATATATATATATTATATTTTAATATATATATTATATTTAGATATATTATATTTTATATATATATATATATATATATTTATTATATTTATATATAATAATAATATATCTAAATATAATATATATTTATCTAGCTCTTCCAGAAGGTCTTGAATTTGATAGATATACAGGTACAATTCAAGGTATACCTTTTTATATAAATGGCACAAATATCTATTCTGTAAGAGGTTATAATTCCCATGGTTCTGCAAATACTACTATTCAAATATCTATTGAATCTGGTTATTGTAAAGAAAATCTGCCTTATGCTCAAACTAATGTTAATTCTATATTTACACAAAAATGTCCTTCTGGTTATTTTGGTAGTATTACTCGATCCTGTACTGTTAATAGTGAATCACTTGCTGAATGGGGTATTGTTAAAGAACAATGCTATAATATATATCTAATCTCTTCTATTTTCTTAGTACTTATATTAATTATTATCTTGATCACTTGTGTTATTGTTAGAAAAATTATTGCTCAAAAGAAAAAGTATGTTTAGAATATTATGTAATAATTCTATTATTATAATAATTATATTATTATTATTATTATATTATTATAATAATTATATTATAATAATTATATTATTATTATTATTATTATTATTATTATATTTAATAAACAAAATAATAAATAATATATTTACATATTTATAAATATAGAGAAATGAAAGCCGCATTAAAAAAAGCTACAGGTAATGTTATATATAATAATTCAAGTGAAATTGATAATGCTGATGTCTTTATATAAAGATAAATTTTTAAAATAACTGAAAATAAAATACTATTCATTTTTATACTTTTCTTTTTCTTATATCTATATATTTTTATATACATATATATATTAATATTATTTTTGTATAATGATTTCTTCAATAATTTATTTTCATTATATACTTAACTATGTTTTTCTTTTCATTAATTTTATAATACTATACTAATTCTTTTTAATAACAATAATTTTTCAACTTATCATCTTTTATTTTTCTTGTTGAAGATTTATTATATATATCTTTATAATTACACATTAATATCTAAAAATTTCTTTTAATTGTCATTTTTTTAAATAAAAAGTCTTTTAGTTAATACACAAGAATAGCATTATTGGAAGCATGTGAATATATATGAATATCACACTGTCATTAATAAGATTTTTTACATTTTGAAAATATTTCATTAATTACCATAAATCATTGAGTATAATCTATATATTGTAAAAATCAAGTTAGTGACAAATAAAAATACATATTAATTACGTTTTTATTCCTAAAAATAGTCAAAGAAAAAGAAGAGTATATTCATTGGAGATGAATTCGTGTTAAAAAACTCTTTCAAAGGTTTGTACATATGTGTTGAACTTCATAGAGATATTATTTATTATAAAAAAGACATATAATGATAATCACATTTAAAAAAATAGAGACGTTTTGATATTTTGTTCTTCCCTTTTTTAATTTGAATTGAAAACTATGACATAAATGAAGGCAGTTCAAAAAACAGGTGTTTCTACTCAATAAAAAAAATGAAAATTAAAAGTGAAACGACTTCACAAAAAGATTCAGTTTCTTCATGAACAAAAATTAATGAAAAGAAGAAAATATCTCTATGAATCTAGAAAGAATCTTGGGAATCGAATAAAAAAATAATCGCGGGTAACTTATGAATTGTATTTGATTAAAAAAACATTAAGTTCGATTCTGCCACCTTAAAATAATAATTATAAGTGCTGTTTATAACACAAATTAATTAATTAAATATATAATATGATGCCTATAGGCTCAAGTATTTTATATGAATTTAGATTATTATTTAAATATGAAATGTGTTTTTCTTCATCCATTTTTCTTCGATAAACCATTCTTATTTGTATGTGATTTTTCATAGATACAAATCATAACAATATACCGAATTCAAATTATGCTCAACCAAACGTAAATACGTTAACAAGACAATTTAGTGAGTCTTGGAATCAACCGTTAGGAATGGGGAACGTAACGATGCCCAATGAGTCTATGAGAGGTAATTATATTATTTTTCTAATATTAAATACTATTGTTTATAGAACTTTTTTGTTGTTCATTGTTTTCTATACTCTTATTTTTTCATCTATATAGATTCCAGAGTTCTTGAAAACCCTATTCGGATGGATCCTACAAGACAAGTATATTTTAAGTTCTATATATATTTTATTTTATCTACAATATATATATTATTATTCATTTTTTAAATTATATCTTGTACTATATTTTATTTTGTTTGCTGATATATATATATATATATATATATATATAGTATTTACCTAATGTTCAAGGTGCTTCAGGAATGGATCCTCGTTTATTTAAAACGTATATAAAACAAATATCTCTCTATAAATATTTTATTTTGAAATTCTATATAAATAATTATTTATAAATAAATATATAGTCCCTATGATAATAATAGTTATCATTCTATTTCATTAACAAAAGAACGATCCATGAAGAATCCAATGCCAAAATCATTTTATAGAAGTGATGTATAGATTGATGAATTTATTATTTTATTTATAATAATTTTTTAATTATGTATATTAGTATTTTTTTTTTAAAACTATAATGATAAAAGAAAAACAATAATAAAGTATATATCACTATCTATATTTATAGTCTCCAAAGAATGATTCAGCTGCTGAAGAGAATAGTTTATTAGTTGCAGTAATTGATGGTCATAAATATACTGCTACTAAATCGTATAATAAAACTCAAATACCAAAGAAATGGACAGAAGAAGAAGATGATAAATTAAGAGAAGCTGTTGAACGATATGGTGAAAAAAGATGGAAAGAAATAGCTGAATTAGTAGGTACACGTAATCATGTTCAATGTTTACAAAGATGGAATAAAGTATTAAAAGATAATTTAAAGAAAGGACATTGGACAGGAACTGAAGATCAAATATTAAAAGATACAGTGAATGAATTATTAGAATTAAATAATCGTACTCCTCAATATAGTAAGAAGATTATAAGTTGGTCTCAAGTAGCAAGTCGTATAGAAGGACGTACTCCGAAACAATGTAGAGAAAGATGGCTGAATCATCTGGATCCATCGGTTAATAAGAAGTATATATATATTATTTACTATTTATTATATGTTTTTTTTAAATTAAATATTTAATAATTTATTATATATTTAAAAAATTTTATTATTTAATAATTTATTATTTATTTAATATAAAATATTTAATAATTTATTATTTATTTAATATATATAATTATTTATGATAATTAATCATTTTTTTTTTAATTTATTTACCTAAATAATTATATATAGTCCATGGACAGCTGCAGAAGATGAGTTATTAGTGAAATTACATAGTCAATGGGGGAATCAATGGTCTTCTATAGCTGCTCAATTTAGTGGTAGAACACAAAATAGTGTAAAGATTCGATGGAAGACTTTAGAACGTTCTAAGCATGGTTCTTCTAATTTATATACTACATGTAGTATAGAGAATAAATCTGTAAATACTATTGATTCTACTCCTTCTTATAATACATCTACATTAAATTCTATGATGTCTCCTTCTACTCATGGATTTAATGATACAATGAATAATTATAATATACCATCATTTATGAAACAGAAAAGTTTTAATAATTATAATAATAATAATATGAATACATATACTAATCCTTCTAATAATCTCCCTATAGATCCAAATATGATTAATAATATGAATATGATTAATAATATGAATATGATTAATAATATGAATATGATTAGTAGTATTCCTCAAAGACCTATGCAACCTCCAAATATAGTTAATAATCTTTCCAATCCTTATAAACAACCTCCTAGTTATATGTCTCCTATGTCTCCTTTATCACCTATGAATTTCTTACCTTCTTCTTCTGTTTATAATACAAATAATAGACCTATTCCTTATATGTCTACTCCTTCTACTCCTTCTCTTAATAATAATAATATGAATAATAATAATAATAATATGAGTAATAATAATATGAATATAAATAATAATGCTACTCCTACTGCTACTTCATCTACTCCTGCTTCTACTACTACTGGTTCTACTACTACTAATACTAATAATATGAATAATAATAATAATAATACTCTTCTTCCTACTACTACCCCTTCAAATACATATATGTCAGGTATGTCTTATCCTCCTTCTACTATGTACCCATCTATGAATATGCCTATAACTACTGTTTCTTCAAATCCTATTCCTACAGCTGCCTATCTTCAAAAAATGCCTTCTATTCATGATTTTATTAATAACTATGAAGAACAACTTGAAAAATCGAATTCTTATAATATGATGTTTAATAATAATAGTAATATTCTAAATAATAATAATAATGAAAATAATAATTTTGGAATTCAAACAAAATCTGAAGTTTCTACTGAACAAACTAATGATAATAGTATATCTATATATATTTATAATATTATTTTATATTTATAATATTAGTCTATTTATTACTTTTTATAATATTATTATATTTATTATTATAATAATATTATTATAATATCCATATTTATATGACTATAATAATAATAATTATTATTATTATATATAAAGATGGTTTAAATATGACTTTACCTATGGCATTACATTCAGAATTCAATCGAATGAACTCTCTCGGTATGGGAAACCCACTTTCATCAGCTATGAATAATGTACCTGTTTTCTTCCCTCAATCCTATGGTTATGCTAATATATTTGCTAATGATGAATCTAATAAATTATTAAATCTTGCTGACCAATCATTAGAAGAAACAATAAATACTATTCCAGATTATGCTAATGAATTAATGCGTTTTGATCGTGGATATGGTACGGAGTACAATAGTGAAATGGATACGTTACCTATTAATTTAGATACTTCTGCTCCTTCTCCTTCTCCTTCTACTACTACTAATAATACTAATAATACTAATAATAGTTCTTCTCAAATTACTGAACCTTCTGATATATCTATACCTACTACAAATATCTCCTTTTCATCACTTCCTCTTACTACAAATACTAATAGAACTAGTACTACTGTTAAAATAGAAAATAATACTCTATCTACATCTATTCCTAATACTAATAATAATAAATTAAATAATAATAATGAAAATACTACTAATAATAATAATAATAATGGTTCTAGTACTACTACAAATACTACTACTCCTGCTACTACTAATAATAGTAATACTATAAATAAATATATATTAGAACCAACATCATCTACACAAACATCTTCTATTGCTGTTCCTTCAACAGATATACCAATATCTAATAATAATAATAATAATAATAATAATAATAATAATAATAATACTGATTTACCTACAGATACTTTGGATATAAAACCAGATGAACAACCACAACTTCATACTCTTGGTTAAATTATATATATATATATTCTTTATTGTTTTTCAATTTTTTTTCTTTTTTTTTATTATCCAACAACTTTCGTGGAACTGTTTTATTTATTGTTGTAATCTAGGTGTTGAACTATATGCAATTTATAACTATTATATTATATATACAATTTATGGTATAATAATCAATATATATTTTATCTATATATTGCTGTTGAATTCATTATATATATATACATATAAAATTATTTTTTTTTAATTATATTATTTCTTTTTAAACAATCTATTTTTTTTTTGCTTCTACTGTTTTTCTAGATAGGTCTTTCTTTTGTACTAATTCTTCTATTAGTATATATGTATTTTTTGTTTGTTTTGTTTTATTACAATAATATATAAATATATATATCATTGAAATCAATATGATGATTCTTATAATATTATTTTTTATTTATATACTTTAAAAGGCATCCTATTGATTGAGTAACATATTATTCTATTTAATAGCAATTTGAACAATGAAATTGTATTTTATAAAATAAGTAAAAAAAAAAACAAACAAACAAACAAACAAACAAGAATTCTTACTGACATAGAAAAAAATAACAATTAAAAAGAATGATAGTATCCGTGCAATAAAAGCAAAAACTTGCATAAATAATATGGAAAATAAATTATATAAATAGATAAAAAAATGAAAACACAAAGAGTTATTCAAAGAAAACTGAATTTCAAAATAACACGACAGAAAGTTGATTCATATAAAGAAAATATATTTGAAAAAGAAATGTAAATATATTTGGAAAAAAAGAATTAAAAATAATAGTTGAATAAAATAAATTTACAAAATATGATATATATATATAGATTGATTGATTGATATACTATAAAAAGTGAAGCATATATAAAGAAATATATATATAATAAAAGAATAGTACTAATATTTATGACTTTTTAGAATTACTTTTGAATAATCCTTTAAATAAAGATAACGAATTCGTTTTTTTATCATTATTATTTTTATTATTCGTGTCATTATCTTCATTTTCTTTAGTATTTTTAGTAGGGAATATTTGATGTATTCTATTATACATTTGACGATCTAATTTACTTCCCATTTTTTTAGGTTTCACTTGTTCTGTAGAGGGGAATGGAAGATGATCTGCATCAACAAAATAAGGATCTTCTGAAAATGATCTTAATAAGCCTGAATCAAATTGACTATCGATAGATATATTACTTGTATTTAATGGTGTAGTAGATATATCATTAGTAGTTTTATAATCAAATGAAATAGAATTTGATTCTTTTCTTAATATATAAGGTTTAGCTTTTGCTATGAGTGGTCTTTTCTCTTTTAATATAGGATTTGATTCTATATCTTCTGAATAACAAGTAGAATATATAATATGCTCTCCTTCCTCTAATGAATTATTTAAGGAATCTACAGTATATATATTATTATTATTATTATTATTATCTGAAATCTTGTTATTATTATTATTATTAGTATTTTCAGTTGTAGAAGAAGAGATTGAAGGGAATATAGGAAGAGAAGGAATCGATCGATTTGGAGTTATTTTATATATTGAATTATTATTATTGTTATTATTATTATTATTATTATTATCTGAAATCTTGTTATTATTATTATTATTATTATTATTATTATCTGAAATCTTGTTATTATTATTATTATTACTATTATTATTGTTATTAATATTAATATTATTATCAATATTTGTATTTCCTTTAGAACTTGATTTATTTATAGTAATAGGTAACAACGGTTGTAAACTATTGGATCGTCGTGCTGTATATTTATTATGTATAAATATATTTTCATTCTCTTTTTCCTTTAATTTTAATGTATCTTTCTTTATTTTCTTGAGTTTATTTGATTTCTTAGTTCTATATTCATTATTATTAGAATCATTACTATCAGAATCTGAATTTGAATCATAATAATCATTTATAAATAATTGTTTATCTTGATTTGAATATAATATAACATTCTTATTATTTTTATTATTAGATATATTAGCATTATTTATATTTAATTGTTTTCTCTTATATTCAGATAAAGGTATTGATTCATTTAATTGATTTGTAGATATATCTTTAGTATTTGAAGTAGTATATTCACTATATATATCTAAAGAAGAATGCGACTCATTTCTACCTACAGATGAAGATCTTATTTTTGAAGATATAGAATTATGATTAGAATATACATTATTATCTTGATTATTATATTTATTATTCATATTTATATTTTGAATATCATTATTTTTATTAGAAATAGACATTTCATTCTTTATAATAGTCGAATTTGTTTTTGAAACTGAACTTGATCGTCTTCTTAATGTAAAATCAATTTCATTATAATTTTGATTCTGTACTAATTCATAATTCTCTTTTGTAATTCCTCGTTCGTCTAAACTATTTCTACGAATAGTTAATACTTCTGGTTCTTCAATATATTCATTATTATTATCATTTTCATTATTTTTATTATTTCTTTCTTTATTATTATTATCATTTTTGTTATTATTTTCTTTATTCTTATTATTATTATTAGACATATCTTTCTCTTTTATATCCTTATTTATATTCTTATTACTATTAATATAATTATGATTATTATAATAATTATTATTATATTCATTATCTCTAGATAATTTTGAAGCAGAAGAATTACGTCGAAGAGGAGCAGGAGAAGAAGCAAGTGGTTTTGGAATAATAAGAGGAGAATGATTAATATCTGTAGATGTAGATATAGATGGATAAGTAGATAATGGATGATGAATACCCATAGAATTTGATATAGTATTATTAGAAGGTATTATATTTGAAGTAACTAATTTTAATGAATGAGGACGAGTACTAGAAAAGTGTTGTCTAAAGGATGTTACTGTAGGAATAGCTATTTCTTTATCTTTACCTATTGAATCTGATATAGTATTTGTAGATTTCATATTATTATTTATTGAATCAGGAATAAAAGTTGCAGGTGATGGTGATAACGAAGGAGATGAAGATATAGATATATGTTTTTGACGATTATAACAACTATTAGCAATACCAACACGAGAAGAAAGAAGTGACATAGATGAAATTGAGGATGCTCTTGTAGTTGATATAGGATTTTTAGTATCTTTATTATCTTTATTATTAGAAGATTTTGTTAGAGATGGAGGAGTAGTTATAATAGAAGCTATATTGTTCATTTCTTTATTAGAAGAAGAAATATTCTTGTCTTTTATAATTGTATTACTTTGGTTTTGAATTTGATTATTCTTATCAACATTATTATTCAATATTCTATTATTATTTTTATTATTAGGTATTTTATTATGTATTAAATAATCTTCTTGATCAAGTGGAGATAGTAATGGTTCTTCAATAATTTCATTTGATTCTTGAAGTGAAGGTGATAATGAACGATTCTTATTCTTATTACATTCTTTTGTTGATATTACTTTCATTGATTTATTAGAATGATAAATAGGTATAGCTTTATCATTCATATTCTTTTGATTATTTAATTGAGTGTTATATATAGAATCCTCTTTCAATATAGTAGATTGTTTAGTGGATAAAATAGTTTTTCCAGATTGTGTATTTATAATATCATTCTTATTATTTATTAATGATGATATTGTTGAAGGAGTTGTGATATTAGAGTTAGTCGTAGAGTTAATAGTAGAATTAACAGTAGAATTAGTAGTAATTGAAATAGCTTGATTATTATTTATATAAGTACTAGTTAATTGTATAGGTTTATCAATTTGAGAAGAATTAGTACTAGATTTAATATTTGAATTCATACCAGATGGTTGTAGTTGAATAGATGAATTATTATTATTATTATTATTATTATTATTATTATTATTATTATTCATATTATTTATAGTTATATTTCTATTTATAGAATTATTATCACTAGAAATTGATTTATGTGCTGAAACTGAAGATACAGGAGTAGAAGATCGACTAATACCAATACGATTCTTATAAACAGGATTAGAAGATACTAATGATGAATTATTATTATTATTATTATTATTATTATTATTAGAAACAGACGAAGGGATATTTATAGTATCTTGTTTTGAATTAATGACAGAATTATCATTATGTATATTATTATTCTTAGAAGAAATAGAGGATGATTGTTGACTAATAATAGATGGTTTTGCAAGTATTTCTTCATTAGCATGAATTGTTTCTTTATTTTCAACAGAAGCAGTATTAGATATAGTAGAATCTTTTGAAGATATATTTTGCTTTATTATATCTTTCGATATATTTTTAATAGAAGTTGTATTCGAAGAAATATTCATATCATTAATAGGTGTAGAAAGAGAACTTGTATTATCATTTGTTGCTAATGATTTTATTGAAGTAACTTTAGGTATATACAATTTTTTATTATTAGATGGAATAGATGTCTTTATACTATTATTGGTTGACATATCATTTGTATTAGAATTATATGTATTAATAGAAGAAGGTGTTTTTCTTTGAATATCAAGATTATTATTTATTTCTTTATTAAGATCTTTAGTTAGAGACATAGAAATAGGTTGCAATGATTTATCTGTAGATTTTAATATATTTTCAGATTTTGAATCAGATTGTTTTGTATCTTTTTCTTTCTTATCATTCTTCTTTTTATTACGTAACATATTCGAACTACGTGGGAATCCAAGATAAGGAGGGAAAACACTAATAGAATCTAATGCATTTCCTAATGCTAATAAATCATTGCTATTATTATTATTATTACGATTTATAGAATAATTATCATTTTGATTATTGATTCTAGCTGACTGTTGTTGATAGTTATTCATAGCAGAATCATTTGAGAAATATACATGATTTGAAGGATAGTGACTAGATGAATTATAGTTATTATTTGTATCAATAGTTCTATCCATTGGAGTCATAAATAATTGAGATTCACGGGAAATTGTCTTTTCTACAAAAGGTATATTTGAACTCATACAATTATTATTATTATTATTATTGTTATTATTATTGTTATTGTTATTATAAAAATCATTACATTCCATTGTCATTTCTTGATTCTTCATTCTAATTGATTGTTTATTAGAGTTAATACTTTGTTGAATGAAATCATTTTGATTATTATCAGGTTCATAACGATTCTGAAGTCTACTAGAAATAGGTTGAAGTGTATAATTATTTTGATAAGATACTTTAGGAAGTGAAGGAGGCGATATAGATGGAGATAAAAAGGATGGCATACTTATATTATTATTATTATTATTGTTATAATTATCATTCATATTATTATCATTTTCATTCATATTATTATCATTCATATTATTATCATTCATATTATTATTATCATTATTATTATTATTATTACTATTCATATCAAGTTGAATAGTAGGATATTGATTAATATCTAATGTCATACAACTATCTTTAGAAGAACGAAGTTGATTTGATTTAGTATTATATTGAAAATGATTATTTTGATTAATTTCAGAATGACAAGGTGATACACAAGGAAGTAAATCTAAATCAACTGCAGGTATAGAACTATCTTCAGGAGATAAAATAGGAGAAAAAGGTAATAGACTCATTTCAGATATATATTGATTATTATTATTATCAATATTATCATTATTATTATTATTATTATTATTATTATTCATATGAATAGAATAATCATCACTACTACTATTATCTATACTTACATCATTCTTATCTTCAATATGATCATTACTTAGAATCATATGATTATATATATCTTGTAGATTAATACCATTATCTAAGAAATCATTATTAAGTTGGTCATATTGATTAACTAATAATTCTAATTCATTTGATGATAATTGACTTAAATAATCAAATACTTCAGATTCAAATATTTCTGGACTAAATTCAGAAACATTACCACCTAAATTAGAAGGATATAATTTTGATATTATTAATTTGATATTATTATATATACTTTGTAATTGTGTTGATAAGAATTGAATAAATTCATTGAAAATATTCTCATTATTATTATGAACATGACCACCTATAATAAAAGAATATAATTGTGATATTATTAATTTGATTATAGTAAATATACTTTGAAATTTAATCTCAGGTTCATGATACCCATTGATCAAACTTGAATTCTTCATTGAACCACCAATATGAAATCCACTTACACCAGTACCCATAAATAGATCTAAAATACGAGGTATTATATCTCTTTTAGAAGCTATAGGATTATAATAATTAGGAAGTTGATTATTATTAACAGTTGCAGCGCCTATAGTTGATAAAATAGGATTTTCATTTGGCATTGAATTAATAAATTTCTTAACATTTGATTTAGATCGATTTTTATTATTTGGTTCTTCATGTTCTTCATCATAATTCATGATTGATTCTATTGGATTACCATATGTATTCAATAAATAATCCATATTATCTACTAAGTGATCAGACTCATTATTATGATTACTCTTATTATTATGTTTATTTTTATTATGACTAGGATACTCATCATGTTCTAAATGTGATTTGTATGATTCTGGATAATAATTATAACGTATATGACGTGAATTTGTTGTATTATCGATTATAATCTTAGATCCAGCTCTATAATAGCCATCCATTTCAATATCAGAAGAAGAAGAAGAAAATCTCATATCGTTGACAGTATAATCATATGTATTTGAGTCTTCAATAGTCATTGTTGACTGAGAACCAGTAGAAGAAGAGATATTCTCCATACAATAAGACATCAAATAATCATATACATTATGATCAGTATAATCTTTAACTTTATCTGTAACAATAGAACCTTGGAGCATAATCGTAGAACTACATAAATAACGAAGATATTTATCAATTATAGTTTTAAGTTTATCAGTATTTTGAGGTTCAGATAAAACAGAAGCTTCTGATGATTCCAACAAATCTATTTTTATTATATTACATAAACAAGAACCAATAATATTACCTAATCTATCTTCATCTATATCATTAAGATTATGCATTTGGAAATAATCAACTAAACTATTACAAAACATAAATTTCCTAAGATGTTCATACATGATTCTAAAACTATTATTTGAAATATTATTAGGATCCATCTTAATTTTATTTTTAATTAAATATCGAATAATAAAACAGATACAAAGTTCTAATTCTTTAACATCATGATGAGGTATATATTTATATTCTTCACATGTAGTTTCTGGTCCTTGAGCAAGACGAATAGGTTCTGATGAATATAAATCATCAGCTATTGTTATAAGACAACTTGGAATAATACTATGAGATATTCTAGGAGAATACTTATGATTAGGAATAATAATATGATTTCTATTTTTATGAACAATTCTTTGATTAGATGATTGAATATTAGGTTGCTTAGAAGAAATAGATGTAGCAGGTTGTTTAGTAGGAATAGATGTAGTAGGTTGTTTAGTAGGAATAGATGTATTACGTTGTTTAGTAGGAATAGATACAGAATTCTCGGACTCTAAAGAAGGAATACTGTCTTTTAAAGAGGAAGGAATAATATCAAGAGAATAAGGAGTACTAGATTTAGAAGACACTCTAGGTAGAACAGATCTAGAAGATGGAGGACGAATAGAAGATGAAACAGTTTTAGAAGATGTAGTATGAATAGGTTCTGAAGATTCTTTAGTAGAAATTGTATTTATAGGTTTTTCAGGAGATATAATACTTCTATCTTCTTGAGGAGAAGTAATAAATTTTGCAACACTAATTGATTTTGCTGAGAATACAGGAGCCATAGATCGACTAGATTTTATAGATGGATTAGGTTCTTTAGATGGAGTCGATGTAAATGTTGGACGAATATAATTAGGAGTACCACAAAATGCAGGAATATCACGCAAAATAGATTGATTTGATTCTACAGATGATATTGATTTTAAAGGTTCTTTAGGAGAAATAGATATATCTATTTCTTTAGGAGGAGAAATAGATCTATTCATTAATATAGTGGGAGAAGGAACAGATTTATTCATTAACTTAGGAGAAGGAATAGATCTCTGTATTTCTTTAGTAGGAGAAATAGATCTATTCATTAGCATAGGATGAAGAATAGATCTACTCATTTCACTAGGAGGAGAAATAGATCTAGAAAATAATAATGGAGTAGAAGACTGTGTATTTGAATTCATTATTTCTTTTTCAGGAGATGAAGTTAATAACTGTTGTGATACAATATGATTTTCATTTGTATTTTCTATAGATAATTTAGATTCATTACTAGGGGATGATTGAGTATTATTGTTAGTTATAGAGGATTCTATATTTCTAGATTGATTTTCTGTAATACACACTGAAGGCATGGCCATAAGTGATGTAAAATATGATGATATTGGTATATCATTAGTAACTGAATTTATATTATTAGGTGTAGATGTTAAAGTATACATTAAATGATTATTATTTATATCATTTTGTTGTTCAATTTCTATAGTATTATTAGTATTAGTATCATTAATCATAGAAATATTACATTCATTTGAAGGAGAATAATAATTAAAATAATCTGAAGTATCATTATATACATTCGTCTTAGGAGCAGATATAAAGGAATAATTGTGGTTTGTATCTTTTAATTCATTTAGATCCATAGGAGATATAGACGTAGTAGCATTATTGACTATATTATTATTGATTATATTATTATTGATTGTATTATTATTGATTGTATTATTATTATTAATATTCATATTATTATTTATATCATACATAGAATCTTGAGAAAGAAGATGAGGAGATTCTATTTGTAATGGAGGTATTTCAAATTTATGATTCATATTCATATTATTATTTATATTCATAGGACTATAATTTAATTCACATAAAGAATTATTTTGTGCGATCATTGAAAACTCATCATTATTTGACTTGGATATATTATACTGACAATTTGAAATTTCATTATTATTATAATAACTACCAAGAGAAGAACTCAAATCATCATTATTGAAATCATCATTATTTTTTATATTATTATTATTCATATTATTATTTTTTATATTATTATTATTCATATTATTATTATTCATATTATTATTATTCATATTATTATTATTATTATTATTCATATTATTATTATTATTATTATTATTATTATTATCATTATTACTAATACGATTTGAAGGAGATGTTCTTTCTTCGTTATTAAATAATAATCTATCACTATCTTTAATATCTACAATAGTTAGTGGAATTATAGAACTCTGATTATTATTTATATCTTCTCCAAAAGCATTATTATCATTAATGTTATATTGATTGTCATTTGAATTATTATAAGTAGCTGTATTCATAAGTATTGAATTTGGTTCATTTAGTATATAATTATTATTATTAAGAATAGTATGTGGAGTAGAATACATAGGTTTCATAAAGAAAGGATTATCTTCTTCTACTTGTGTTTCTGTTCCATGTGAACTAGTAATATCCGTAGAAGAATAAGATTGTGTTTGAGACATAACAACAGAAGAAGCTATATTCACATTATTATTATTTACATTATTATTATTTATATTATTATTATTTATATTATTATTTATAGTATTATTATTTATAGTATTATTATTTATAGTATTATAATTCATATCCATATTATTATTGTTTATATCCATATTCATATTCATATTATAATTCATATTCATATTATTATTCATATTATTATAATTCATATTATTTAACCCATAATGATTTTCATTAATATAATTAGAAGATTGTGAAGTAGATTGAGTATAACTATCGGGTAATATTTCTTGTGAGGATATACTTGGAGCCATATATATATCTTTAGAATCTGTACTTCCTGAAAGAGAAGTAACTGTTGTACTTTGTGAAATAGGACCTAATGTATAATCTATTTCATTAGAATATATATTCATATTCATATTATTTATATTATTATTTGTATTATCATTTATATATTCATTATTATTATACATATTCTCATAATTATTAATATCATGTTGAATATCATTTTGAACATTTGTATAACTATTATTATTAAACATATTATTATTAATAAATTCATTATTATTATTAATAAATTCATTATTATTAATATTGACATTATTTATATAAGGAGTAGAATATTGATGTATATCTTTATTTGTAGAAGCAGGAGTAGGAGTAGAAGAAGAAATAGAAGTAGAAATAGGTATTTTATTTTGATTTATATCGATACCACCCTTATTTAAAAAATTATCAACATCACTTATTATATTGGTATCATTTCGATTCATTTTGGAATCAATCTATATATATAATAATAATAATAATAATAATAACAATAAAAAATAATAATTAATAATAATAACAAATTATAATTATTTCTAAAATATAATTAGAAAAATATATATATACATTTTTTTGTTTGGGTAATAAAGATCTTAAATGAGATTTAACCTTTTCTCTCCCTCTAAATGGTGTCATTAACTATATAATAATAATAATTATTATTATTATTATTTATTATTATTATTATGTATTTATTAAAATATATATACACTAGCTATTCTTGCATATTCATTAGGATATTGAGTATTTAAATGTAGTAAAAGCTCGTCTTCTTCTGGAGTCCAAGGACTATATATATATATATTATAATAAATTATTAAAATATATATATATTATTATTATTAAAAAAAATAATATCTAAATAAAAGATAAAATTATATAAAATACCCATCATAAATAGATGGATCAATAAGTTTCCATCTTCCTTCTAATTGATTTCCTTTTCTATTCTTAAAATATTTATCAGCTAGTTTCTTCCATGGAATTCCACTTGAGGAAGGATTTTTAGATAAAAATTCAGTTATAACTTTTATCAATAATATATCCTCTTCATCACTCCATTTATCTTTAGATTTTTGTCTATAACGAAATGAGATATATAGAGTAATTTCAATATAACAAAAGACATAAATCAATTTAAAAAAATAATAAATTTAAATATATACTTTTGTTTTGGTTTTTTAGCTTTTGTACCATGATCCTAGAATTTTAAGAAATATATAAGATGATTTAGAATATATAAAATTAAATTAAAATAACAATATACATTTTGCATGGAATTAACTTCATTCAGTTGGACATTGAGATCTATAAATATATATTTAGAAACATATACATAAAGAATAACTCATTTGCTTATGTAGATTATGAGGAATTATACCTTGTTGATTCATTGAATTAGCGTCTAACAAGAAATCGCACGTATCCATACTTATATTATCGTATTGGTATTTGTCGTAACTTAATTAAATAAATACAAATACACAAAAACAAGTCCAGAAGCCGAAAAAAAGATTAATAACGTAAATCCAAAATTCTGATTTTTTTTAAGGTTTTTTCATTCAGTAATCAAACCTGTCGATAACTGTATACCTATAACTCTTTAGTAACTATATAATATATGCTCATAGTCATGTTTTGCGACTTTTATAAAAGTTAAATAGATATATAAAAAGCTTATAGCGTGTTATTTTCGTTGATCGCAAACATTCACATATAAAATTACTTATGAGAATGATAACATATCGATATTTTATTAATTGTAAACTAAATAAAATGTAATTGTTGATTGACATGAAAAGTTATATATATTTTACATAAAAAATGAGAATTTGAAAATAAAAGAAATTTCTTTCCATAAAAAATAATAAAAAATACTTGATAGTATATCAAAATGTTCATAAAAAATACTTTTCTAATCTATTTAACACACATAGTATTTATGTGATATATTGAGTCGAATTTATTTCTTTGATGATGATGTTTTCTTTTTTTTTTCAAGTAGATTCCTTTCATTTTGCATTCAATATATGATAATTATTATTGCTAATAATTCTAAGAAATAATAAATAGATTATGTTAACAAATATGGCATCTTGTTGAATCGATCTATGAAATATATACAAAAAATTAAGGATTAAGTTGAATTCAAGTCTAAAACAAGTAAAAACATCAAAATATAATCTAATAAAATATCTAATTAGCAATTGTTATTTTTTTATCGTCTAAAAATTACTTTTTAATATGATTTATTATATAGTAACAACCATAGATATCATTATTTAGCAAAATATATCATATCTTATAGGAGAAAAGCAGTAATATACTTTTTTTGAAGACATAATTCACTAAAAACAATGTGCAACACATATACACAATCCTAAATGCGTTGCCATATATCATTTTTCTCGAATAACATTTCTAAGTCAAATTAGTTATCTTATATAAAAATGTTTGAATTGAACTAATTATCTTTTCATTCCTAACATTTAAATACAGATTCTATTCTTAGAATAGTCATGTAGTACGATGGACAAAAAAAACAAGCTTCTTCATCAACAAAAAATCATAGAAATAGATGCCTAACATCAAAACAATGTTTTTAAAAATGATTATTAATTGGATCAATTCATGTTCATTGTTTTATTCATATACATTTATAAATTAAGTTAATATAGCTGATAAAATAAATGAATTAAAAAAGCGATAAGAAATGTTTCCAGAATTTTTTCTTCCAGGGGAATTCGATTCGATTCTCTATTTCTTGAAGAAAAAACAAGGAAACTTCTTTTTTGATCTAAATATATATTTGTGTTATTTAGTGTGATTTTCAAATATAGAAAAGATGTTTCGATCATTTGCGACTCGATTCACTCAGTCTGTTGTACGTAATATAAAAGCAGAAGGAAAAGCTACAAGTAAAGCACTCATTCGTGGTTTATCTAGTGCTAAACAATCTGCTTCTCATAACTCATATACATTACCTCTTGTTTTTGGTAGTGTTGCAGCTTGTTCAGTCGGCTTTGCTGCATATCAATATAAAAATAATGTTCTGAATGTGAATGCAGAAGGTTTAACTGCTCCAAATATGAAAAAAGGTAGTCGTATGGTTGGTTTTATTGATCGTTATTATATTTCAGGTATGTAATAAAATTTATTCTTATTATTGTTTTCTTGATGTAATATAAATTCTACATTATCTGTATGTATATCAATAGATATTGTTGATAGTTGTATGCCTGGATTAGTAACAATTACTACTGGAAAAAGAGTATGGTTAGGTACTCTTACAGGTTGTGGAAGTGGGTTTATCATCAGTGAAAGTGGATTAGTAGTTACGAATTGTCATGTAGCTTTAGGTCAAGATGCTCTTATTGTAAGTAATTATTATGCTTATTATTATTTGTTATTGTTTATTACTTATTATTTATTATATGTTATAATATGCAAACTACTGTATACCATATTATTAAAAATATCATAATGATTATTATGATTATGATTATGATTATGATGATTATAGGTAAAATTAAGTGATGGTTCTTCTGTAGAAGCTAAGATTTTTGCATATGATGAAGCTACAGATATATGTTTACTTCAATTACCTCCCCGAGAAAATGGAAAACCTTACCAAGCAATGAAATTAGGATCATCAGATAAACTTCGTGTAGGTGAATGGGTTATTGCTATGGGTGCACCTTTAGCTCTTGAAGTATTTTATTTTTATTTTTATTTTTAGCTTTTATTTCATAGTTTTTTTTAAATATTATTTTTAAATATATATATATATATTTATTTTTGTTATTATTGTTTATATATTCTTTAAGTAAATATATTTATTTTACAATAATAAATTGAATACAATACAATTCATTGTTTCTTTTATTTCTTTATTATTTTAAATTATTATAAATCTATATATATATATATATATTTATAGCAATCTGTAGCTGTAGGTGTTATTTCAACATTAAATAGATCTACAAGTACTATTGGCCTTAGCTCTTATAAAACACCTCTTATTCAAGTATATATATAGAATTATTATTCTATTGTTTTTATATTTTTATTATATATTAATAAATTTAAATAATTTTTAGAGAATTTCACATAATATTATTTTTCATTTAATAATTTCATCTAATTTTTTTTATACTATTAAATTATCTTTAATTATTTCCTTATATATATATATAAAGACTGATGCTAGTATTAATCCTGGTAATTCTGGTGGTCCATTAATTAATTTAGATGGTGAAGTTATTGGTATATATATAATAAATAGACTCTTATTATTTTAAATATATATTTATTATTTTTAATACTAATAATTTTTATTCACAATTTATTATTATATATAGGTATAAATACATTAAAGATACAACAGGATGGTGTGTCAGGATTAGGATTTGCTGTTCCTATTGATGTTGCTAAACAAGTAATAAAAGAATTAACAGAGTTTGGTAAAGTAAGACGTATTGAATTAGGTATTCGTTGTTTTGCTTTAACTCCTCAAATATGTAATGTATATATATTATATATTTATATTATATATTTATATTATATATTTATATTATATATTTATATTATATATTTATATTATATATTTATATTATATATTCCTATTATATATTCCTATTATATATTTATATTATATATTTATATTATATATTTATATTATATATTTATATTATATATTTATATTATATATTTATATTATATATTTATATTATATATTTATATTATATATTTATATTATATATTCCTATTATATATTCCTATTATATATTTATATTATATATTCCTATTATATATTCCTATATTAATTATATGTAACTATAAAATAGAATGAACGTAAATTGAACTCCGATTTCCCTAATATTGATAGTGGCTTATTTATTACTCGTGTTATGCCGGGATCACCTGCTTCTCAAGCTAAAATTAAGATCCATTATACTTTTTTTTTTAATAAATATACATATATATTTATAACATCTAAATATTAAATATTCATAACAATATTATTCTTAATTATAATTTACAGGAAGGAGATATTTTAGTAGCTGTAAATGATAAACCAATTCATTCAACAGATGATTTTGTCAATTATATTGTTAAAGGAGTATATATAACTTATATATATATCATTATTAATATGAATCTCTGATAATCAAGGATAATAATAATAATAATGTTAATTATAGGAACAAAGTCATGTTAAAGTATCAATTATTAGAGATAATAAAGCATTCCAAGTTGAATTCTTTAGTGATGAATAAACAATTCAAGTCTCACAGATACTATTGTGTTCTTTTTGAAAATAAAAGAATCATAGAATCATTTTTTTTTATTGTTTAAAATATAATTTGATTCATTTATTTTTATACATTTAATTTTTTTTCTAATTATTTTGTTGTTTCTAATGATTCATAAATTTCTCAAAAAAAAAATAGTTTTTAATAACAACAATAGTTTTATTCATTTTTTATAATTTATTATACAATGAAAAACAATATATATATGATTTATGTTGATTTCTTTTTCATATATTCTGCAATACATTCTATTACTTTACGCTCATAAGCAGCCTCTGATTGTTTATATATATATTATAAAAGAGTACATATTATATATATAAAATAAATAATTAAATAATAATAATAATAAATAAATAAATAAATAAATAAAAAATAAATAAATAAATAAATAAATAAATAAATAAATAAATAAATAAATAAATAAATAAATAAATAAATAAATAAATAAATAAATAAATAAATAAATAAATAAATAAATAAAATAAATAAATACTTATATATTTGAACAGGTGGTGATTGTGCAGGTGATTTCCAATTAGGTGTAGCTAATAAATGTTGAATACCTAATAATATCTCCTTAATACTAATAGAAGGACTCCATCCTAATTGAGATACATCATTTTTTAATATACTCAAACAAACTTGACCATTAGGAAATACATTTGGATGAAATATTGCTGGAACAAAATAACCTATATTTTATAATATAGTAATATCTATTTAAAAAATAAAAATTATTTTATTATGCGTTGAACACTCAGAGTAATATATATATATATAATACAATAAGGTGCTTCAGCAGGATAATTCTCTGGAAATCGAAGTTCTACATGAAATACACCATTTTCCCATATTGTCTATATAAAACATATAGATCCAAGAAAAAACATATTTAAAAAAAAAAATGAACAATTGATAAATATAAAAACAATAATATACTCCTGTTTTTCCAGGAACTTCACAATCCCATATCATTAAGTTTGTAGATCCATCTTTATTCTTTGATGGTTTTGCCTGTTTATATATATAGAATAATCTCAAAATAAATGAAAAATAAAATAAAACACATATACAACAAAACCAGCTGGATGATCTTTTCTCCATTGTTTTCTTTCATTTATTAGTCTATTTTGAGCAAGAGCTAGATATTTTATTTATAATTTAGCATTAAATAATAGCTTACAGGACATTATAGAAGTGATTTAAAAAAATATCTTAAAAATTATTTATTCTTGTTATTTCTGAAATACTCACTATTGTTCCAATAATAATCATAAATTAATTCTTTTTCTATCAAAACACACTAATTTAAAATAATTTAAATAGTATCAATGCACTAATAAATGAATAAAAAGCAGTCTATGCTAAATTAAATAAAATGAATAGCAAATATTATTGTTTGATGTCATAAACTATTTCATTTATGAGAATTAACGAATGAGTAAAAGAGAATAAGGTAATGAGAAGAACAAAACACATAATAATAGTATAGATTTAAAAAACAAACGAAAATAATGTCGAACAAATGATTAAAATATCGATAAATGATATACTAATAAGGTATACATATTATCAATGAAGAGTAAATGATAGAAAAATAGTTCCTAACAAAGATAAATAAAAATTTATAAATATTTCGACAAAATTCAAAGCAAAAAAAAAATAAAAATTTATTAAAATAAAAGGAAAGCACGAATGAGGAAAATGTAAATAAATTAAATAATATTTTATAGTCAAAATGATAAGCTTATTTAGGAGTAATATACAATATAAATATATAGAATAATAAAAAAGTTATAAGGAAAAAAAAGTATAGAAAAGTGTTACAAAAATGAATATGAGAAAAAAAAACTTATGAATAGGTACTAATAAAAAAATTCTATGAAAGAAAAAAATGCTATAAGGAAAAGCATAAAGATCAAGAATGAAATATATATATATAAATTCATTAATAATAAAAAAGGAGGATTGAAAATAGACGAAGACCAGAAAAACTGAATGATAAAAAAAACAAATGAGTTTCAGAACAAAACAGTAAATAAAGATAATTATAAGAAAAAGAAAAATAAAAAAAATATATATGAATTCATTATTTTAGAAAAAAAAAAGGTGAAAAAGAATTGTTTTTAGAAATAATTTAAAAGTTATATTAAAAAGAAAAGAAGATACAAATGAAAAAAGAAAACTTATAGAAAAGAGAAACAAAGAAATTGTAAATAAAAATATTTAGAAAAATATGGTTTATAAAAAGAAAGAATAAAAAATATTTAGAAAAACAATATATACAATGTGTAATAAATGAAATATTGAATGCTTGAAAATATGAAATAAAAAAAAAATAATAAGAGTTAATAAGTATTTGAAAAAACACAATAGAATTGAATATATAAATATATATATATATATACAATTAGAACCATAATAAGAATCATTTATGAGTATTTGGTTTATGATATTTCTAATAATATCAAAGAATTTTGTTTATTTATGCTGTAGATTCTGTTTTTTTATGTAAATCAGATTCTTTTAATTGATTATTATTATCTATACTATTATTTATAATAGAATGATCTTGAGGAATTGATTCTTTTTGTATATCATTATTAAGAGTACCTTTTGCAGCTTCTAAAGATGCATTTATATGTAATGCTGATATATTCTTTTCAAATTGTTTATATATTTTATGATTATGTTGATCTATATCATGTTTCATTAATTTTGATTTAGATAAAGTCCTTAATGAATTCGTACTATCTTTATTATTATCTATTGTAGTATTTATATCATTATTATTATTAATATTTGTATTTAATATAGATTCATTAGATTGAGTATTCTGATAATTGTCTTGAGATAATTGATTTATTGGATTATTTGATATAATCACAGACTCTGTATTCTCTGTTAAATGAATAGCAGTAATATTATTATTATTAACCAAATTATTATTATAATTAACCAAATTATTATTATTATTAACCAAATTATTATTATAATTAACCAAATTATTATTATAATTAACCAAATTATTATTATAATTAACCAAATTATTATTATTATTAACCAAATTATTATTATTATTTATATTATCATTTATATTATTATTATTATTAGAATGAATTATAGATGATAATATTTGATTTGGTTTAGGTGAAATAGATGAATGATTTACTGGAGAACTTGAAGAATGTATAGAATGAGGAGATCTTTGTAAATGCATATGATAAGGTGAACTAGGTATAGAATCTGAGTTATAAGGAGGAAGAATAAGAGGAATAGGAGATTTAGGAAGTATATGATTTGAAGGCATAGAGATAGGTCTATAGATTGATGAATGATTAGTATAATTAGTATAAGTTCTATTATTCATTGATGAATTTGAAAGTGAATAAGAAGGTAAAGATTGACGATTCTGTTTATAATTATTATTATAATTTATAGAATTATTTGTTTCACTATTAATATCTAATACATATCCATGATTACTAATATCTATATTTTTATATAAAGGATTACTTTGAAGTTCATTATAATTATTGCGTAATGATGAATGATGTGATATTATCGAATGTGAACTTATTCGTGATGGACTTTGGCTATTTTCTTTATTTGATATATATATATTTGATAAAGGTGGAGATTCACTACTTCTATATGAAGAATGCAAAGAAGGAAAAGAAATAATATTATGAGATGAAGTATTATAAGGTTGAGGAGAAGAAGAAGATAAATCATCATTTATATAATGTATAGAGTTTGATCTCATTGATGTTATATGGTTTGCTGTATCTAGTGATCTATAATGAATAGGACTATTAATTAAACGAGGAGATGAAGGAGTAGAAAAAATAGTATTATTATTATTATTATTATTATTATTATTATTATTATTATTACTATTATTATTATTATTATTATTATTATTAGGATATGAATATTCAAAAGATTGACTATGATCTTCAGTTAAAAATACTTTTTGTTTCGAAATATCATTAGGTGTTACAATAGTATTATCAAAAGATGGAGAAGTATAATGTAAAGAACTACGATTTGTAGGTGAACTAGAAGCAGAAAATGAAAGAGAATTTGGAGATATTTTTTCCATTTCATATTTTGTTTGCATAAACAAAACTTGTTCTTGACTAACAAGTGGTTGAACTTGATTTACTGAAGGTATTATAGGTGATAGTTCATTATTATTCATAGATGAAGAAAATATATTATTATTTTGTGGTTTAATTATAGAATTATTTGTATTATATGTAAATTGTTCATATTGATTATTAGATATATTCATATTATTTAGATTATCATTTTCAGATTGAATAGTATCTGTATTTCTTTGTGCTATAGGTATATAGACAGAAGGTTTTGGTATATTATTATGTTTACAAGAATCGTTGTCTTCAGAAGAAGTAATATTATTATTATCATTATATAGATAATTATTATTTGTATAATTATTATCATTTAAACTCAAAGTCTGAATAAGTGATACAGTTTCATTATTTAAATATACAGGATTTGATTCATTATTAATAGATTTAACTGGAGAAGAATTCACTTGATCTTTAGTATATGTATTTATTGTTAAGTGATTTATATTTGATAGATTAGGACAAGTAAGAGAAGATCTTCCTGATGAATTCTGTGAATTTGAATCAGAAATATAGATTGAACTTGTCTGAGATTCTTTACGCAAAATATTATTATTATTTTTATTTTCTGAGATATTATTATTATTATTTTCTGAGATATTATTATTATTTTCTGAGATATTATTATTATTATTTTCTGAGATATTATTATTATTATTATTATCTGAGATATTATTATTATTATTTTCTGAGATATTATTTGTATTATTATTATTATCTGAGATATTATTAACACCATTATTATTAGTATTATGAATATATTCAATAGTATCTGAAGGAATTGCTGGTCCTAATGAACAAGGTGATATAGATACACGTGGAGTAATAGACTTGTTTTGTTCTTGATTACTATCTGTATTATCATTCATTATAGTATCATTTCCATGTTTATTTTCAATGAATATATTATTATTAATTGTATTCATTATATTGTTAGTATCCATAAAATCATTAGTGATATCATTATCTTGCTGAGATAAATGTATACTTTGAGTAGGAGAATAGGAAGGAGATATAGAAATAGATAATTCAGATTGAGAATGAATTAATGCATCACTATTTGTTAAAACTATATATAGATATTATTATTAAATTGATTTATATAAGTCAATATATATATATATATACATTGTGAATCAATATTATTATTAATAAATTGATTTTTCTTAATTATTGCTTGACCATCATCATTAGTAGTATTACTATCATAATCATCATCATAAAGTTCTTTCTTTTCTGATTGATTTATATCTAATTCTTGAATTGTTCCTAATTTTGTAAATTCAGGAATTTGTTGATAATAATTAAACAGTGTTTCATTATCTTTATAATAATTTTGATTATCAATAATATCTTCATTTATTGTTATATTATTATTCAACAAATCTTGATGTATATGTCGAAGAGGAAATGAATAACGTGATGTTGATGGATTGCTATATATAAATATATAATAATAAAGAAGAATATTATATTATGAAAAATAATAAAATAATAAAATAATAATAAAATAATAATAAAATAATAATAAAATATTAATAACAAAAATAATAAAAAATAATAAAATAATAATAAAATAATAATAATAATAAAATAATAAAAAAATAATAATAATAATAAAATAATAATAAAAAATTAATAACAAAAATAATAAAAAATAATAAAATAATAATAATAATAATAATAACACGAATAAAAAAATATATAAATATACGTATCAGATAGAATAACATGTGTAGGTGAAGATCCAACAGGAAGAGACCTTGAGGGTCCTCTAACAGGAGAAACAGAATGTTTTCGTTCATTTTCAGGTGAATCTGTAGGTGTTCTTTGTCGTTCTATAGGAGATGTATTTATAGTAGAATATGATTTAGGATTATTGGAATCTAAAAGTATATTTGTAGGTAAAGAATTTTCTTGATTTACAGAAGGAATAATAACAGTAAGAGATGATAATTGTTTTGATTGTGATTTTGGTGTAGAATGACTATGATTTGATATAGATGAATGATTATCATCTTCAATATCTTTAGAATCTGAAATATCAGTTGATGTTGATGATATATTATTATGTTCATGTAATGGAAGTGGACTATGTTGATAACGTTGTTGATTTTGTGAATGACGAATATATGAAGAATCTGAACGATAAGAAGAAGGTCTAGATGATGTTTTAGACATATTTGAAGAAGTACGAGGAGATATTAATGATAATGTTGGTGAATATTCATGTTTATTAGAAGAACTTTCGGAAGAATCATCTCTAGAAGAATTTGAAATAGATTGAGTTCTAGGAATAATAGGAGAAGTTGTATTGTCCCGTAGAATGTTTTGTAATGGAGACGGATTCAGACGAGTATTCGAATTTCTTATAGAAGATTTATTATTATTATTATTATTATTATTATTATTATTATTATTATTATTATTATTATTATTATTATTATTATTATTATTATTATTATTATTATTATTATTATTATTATTATTATTATTATTATTATTATTATTATTATTATTATTATTATTATTATTATTATTATTATTATTATTATTATTATTATTATTATTATTATTATTATTATTATTATTATTATTATTATTATTATTATTATTATTATTATTATTATTATTATTATTATTATTATTATTATTATTATTATTATTATTATTATTATTATTATTATTATTATTATTATTATTATTATTATTATTATTATTCATATTATTATTATTATTATTATTATTATTATTATTATTATTATTATTATTATTATTATTATTATTATTATTATTATATTTATTATTATTATTATTATTATTATTATTATTATTATTATTATTATTATTATTATTATTATTATTATTATTATTATTATTATTATTATTATTATTATTATTATTATTATTATTATTATTATTATTATTATTATTATTATTATTATTATTATTATTATTATTATTATTATATAAAGATTTATATCTAGATTGTAATTGTGCCTTATAATGAATTTCTTCAGATAAACTTTCTGTATTAACAGATGTAGAAGCATCACTAGTTTGTGAATAATCTGTAGATGGATTATAATTTTGTTTTAGTCTCATTAATGTTTGATATCTAGAAAGAGGTAATTTATTAATAAAATTATTTTCTTTTATTTGAGTATGATGAAATGAAGAAGAAGGTGATATATATTGTCCTTTATCATGTTCACTTGGTGAAGAATCTAACATATCTTCATCTTCTTCATCATCATCATATTCTATTATCTCTTCTTCTATCTCTACTATTTCTGTATTTTCATCAATTTGTTTACGTTTAATAATTTTAGCATTTGATTTTGATAATATTTGAGTTAATTCTTCATTTGTTAATGGTGATTGATCATTGATATTATCAGTAGAAGGATAAGATATAGAAGAAGAAAAAGAAGAAGATTGTTTTGTATCTAATAATACATTATGGTTTTGTATTTTAGAAGATAATTTATTGAATTGTATATGTTGATTAGCTTCTTTTATATTTATATTAGTAGTAGAAGGATTAGAATGCTTATCTTCACTAGATTCTCTTCGAAATGGAGTTTTTAAGAAATGTACTTGCTGTGTATCCGATTCTTGATGCAAAACAGACTCTAATTCATTAGTTTTATTTATTTTTGAATTTATTAAAGATGTAGAATCTAATTGACCTTCATTCTTTGAATGATCTGAAGGTGATTTCTTATTATTATTATTCATATTATTATTTATAGTATTATTTGTATTTATATCTATAAAAGAAAAATCATTTTTAATAATAAAAAAAAATATATATTTAAATATGTATATATACCCTTTTTATCTGTAGGAGTAGTTGATATTTGTTGATCTTGTTCTAGAATATTCTTAGGTGTAATAGATGCAATAAATGAAGGAGATGTACGTGTACGAGGAGAAGTCAAAGAAAGGGGACTACCTAAAGGCTTTATACTATATATATATATATATATATATAATTATTATTATATAATAATTATATTATGTATGTATTATAATAAAAATAAAAATAATATAAATAATATTTATATATATACCGTTTAATATGTGTTGGTGATAAGACTTGAGGACTCTAAAACAAATAGTAAAATAATTAAAATATATAACTATATATTTACTGAAACAATTGGAATATGATTTGTAGATACTATAGAATAGTTGAATAATAATATAAATAATATATTTTATAAATATACTTAATGAATTATCTAGTATATAAAGATCTCGTTTAATATCCAATAAGAATATAGGAATAATCGAAATAAGAATAATTACTAAAACAAGGTAATATATATTAAGAATTGAAGTTGTATGAACCTAGAGAATATATGTTATACAAAGGAATAATAATGAATACTATATATAGTATATATATTTACAAGTAAAACAATCATAACAACAAGAGTTACAATGTATCTATAGAAAAAAAATACAAAAGAATTAGATTAGAATTTTTAGTGAAATAATGCTAATATATAAAAATAAATATTAAAAAAAAATTAAAAAAAAAACATACGACGCACATTCAGAAATTTTATAAAAAGCACTTAAATTTTCTTCCATTCCCACGGGAATAAAGAGAGTATATAGATAATTACTATAAAATTCCATAGGACCAATTCCTATTCCTGCAATAAAATAGACAACACAAAGATAACGAACTATATATTATATATATATATATATATATATATATATATATATAGATATTATTAAAATAATATAAATATTTTATATATATCTACTATTATAAATAAAATAAATGAAGAATATAAAATATATATAAATATAAATATACAGTCCATTAGAGTAGGTGCTAAAGTATCCATGAGACAGAGAAGCATATATATAGAGACACCAAAGACTACAGCTGAGAATGAATATAGAATGGCATGGAATGAAAACATTTGACTAGAAAGTATAGTATGATAAATATAATAAATAGAAGAATAACTAAAGATTATTTTCTTATTCAATATAGATATTAATAATTATTATATATATAATATATATATATATATTATATTGTAATTATTATGAATCAAATAAATACTAATTTTTTTCAAATGTAAGTATAGAGTCTGAAACAATTTTTCCACATAGAACAAGTAAATAGAATACAACTGTTCCATAAGAAGAAGAATCTATTCCTGTCCAAATAATTGACAAATATGGAGAATAAAAAACTATATATATAGGTTAATCATAAACTATTATGAAAAGATATATATATATAATTCTATATTATATTTTTAAAAGCAAATGAAAACATAAAATAACATAAATAATATATATACTATATGTATTGTATATTTTTAATATATGTTTTACTTTTAAATAGTAATTCATTAAAACATAAAATAATATATATATACTTGAACAAAAGATAGTCATCTTAATGAATTTATACAAAAACAAATAAGTAGATGCATAGAATATAGGAAGATTTGTGAAGACATATTGATATGTAATCACATCTAAATAAAAATAGAGAGAATATATAGAATAATATAAGATATATATAAATATTATTTTTATAATAATAAAAAAAATACAATAGTTATATATATATATATACTTTGTTCCCATGAATAGTAAAACCAATTCTTTTTCATTAAATGTATTGTAGGATAGGATGGAAGATAAACAAAGGAAATACCAAAAGAGAGAGCTGTTCTATATATATTATAATTATTAGCAAAAAATTATTTAAAATTTTTTTAAATATATAAATAATTCTAATGATTAAATAAACTATTTAAAAATGAATAAGAAATATTATTATAATGATATACAGGAATGTTAAAATAACCACAGAAATATGAATGGCTCGATTTAGTTGTTGTAAAAATGTAAATAAAAGAAACTATATATATATAAATAATAAATGTTGTTCTTTTTAATATAAAAATAATTTAACCTATATATATATATATATATATATATATATATATATATATATATATATATATAGGAATACTTCAAATAATATATAAAAGAATGCTGAAGCCATTTGATGTTGATTCCAAGAAACTGAAAGAGAATACGTAGAATTCACATATACACTTAATTTATTAATATCTAGAAAATAATAAACATAATAAATATAATATATAATATAATAAATATAATAAATATAATAAATATAATAAATATAATAAATATAATAAATATAATAAATATAATAAATATAATAAATATAATAAATATAATAAATATAATAAATATAATAAATATAATAAATATAATAAATATAATAAATAAAATAAATATAATAAATATTTGAATAAAAACAATAATATACCAACTGCATTTTTATATTTTGGTAGATCTTTTACTAATTTTGGCATATAAGAAAATAAACATACAGAACATAGGGATGTTACTGTAGTACTATATAGATAAATATTGATTATTATAATATTATTATATAAATATAATTATTCATAATTAATCATATGAATAGTATATGAATAACTTTTTATCTATTAAAAATATATATAATTAAATTTTTAAAAAATTAAATAAATACATATATATATATACATGATAAATAGAATATAAAATTCAATATTATATTCGTAAACAGCATAAAAATAAACATAAGTAAAAATGAATGAACATGCACCTGTAATAATCAAGAATATATAGTTGTTATGCCCTATATATATAATAATAATAATAAATAATAACTATAAATATATATATTATAAAACTATATACGAAGTCTTAATAAAGGAAACAATAAATGTAAAGATATAAATTGAATTAAAAAACAAAGAACCATCATTATCAAATACTATAGAAATATTAATTATATATATAGATTTCTTAGATTTTATAATAAATGAATATACGCATGTAGACACATGTGTTGTGATTCCTCCATATTGTATAGTAGATTCATATACAGTAATACCATCTGATAATAAACATGAAGGATGATCCGCTAGAATTATTCATGAAATATTTTATTTTTAAAAAGCAAAATTAAAAAGAATACTAATAAGAATAGAGAAATATACGTAATCCAGCACAGTAGTAAAAATCTTTATCTAGCTTACAATTGGTTTTTGTTGGAAACACACTAATTAATAAAAATTATTAAATATATATATATATATATATATATATATATATATATTAAGAAATACAGAAAATGCATGCATTCATCATCATAGAATTCTTTGACGAATGACGAATTACAGATAACATTTGGACAACTCTACATAAAAAATAACAATACTGAATAATCTAAAAAAAAAGTATACTCTTGGAAAATCTGTTTGAAGATTAATTTTATATTGCATATAGCATATATATAAGAATAAGCAAACCAGAGAATTCACAAATGTTAGACCAACATCAGCAAATCCCCTATAGAAAATACAATAAATATAATTTTGTATGGTTTGTATATATTCCTTACCATCCCTCTCTGTTTCTTTTAAGTATCTTTTTGTCATCAGAAGAGTTTGAGGTTTCACAAAGCATTATGACAAAGAAAGAAACTCGAAATATTTAATTTGATCAAAGATTGATGTTTTGAATAACAATTTCTATTTGAAAAAAGAGAATAACAATAAATAAACAGAGTATAACTATTCAAAAAAATATAAAATTTGGAATCTATTACTCATGAAATATCAATTGAATCTGGGTGTTTTCTTAATGTTTCCCATAAATATCTTCAAATTAAGAAAACATGAGAGAAAAAAACAGTTGGTCCTCTCATTTGGCTTTATAATAATTGGTATTCAATCAATCACATTAAAATTGTTAAACATCATCTTATTGGCTTATTTTATAGTAATCTTAATACTATTGGATATGTCCTTTTGTTGTTAAAAAAATCATGAATCATGGGAATTCTCATGTCATCACTTAGAATTTCAAAATAAACATGAATGTTCTTTAAAGATGAATTATTCTGTTTTAGGTTCATTTGTTCTGTTTTTGCACACAAATTCCCATTGTATTAGCTTTATTACGTTATATTTAAAGCTCCTATAGCTAAAGACGAATAGGATAAATATATATATAACAAAATGTGATAGTTTTTGCTCCATTCAGCTCTCATCATGTATCATCAACAGGATCTGATATATCACTTATGCAATATAGTGCAGCATGTTTTTTATAATAAAAACACTTTGAATAGAAAGTATTTTCAAAACCAAATAAAACGCTTTGAAGAGAAAATGAAGTAAATCAAATAGATTTCTAGTCACATTAGTCTCTACACAAAATCTAGACAACTTTTAAAGAATAAAAATGGAGAAAATTAGTAACTATGTAATCAAATAAAGCAAAAAATAATACGGCTCTTTAAAATTTCTTTGAGATACAGCATCTGGCTTTTCTTTCGTTTTGAAAAATAATTTATGGAAATATTGTTTTTATTAGTGTTTTAATGAAAATAATCAGAAACGGATGTTATAAAACTAGAAGGCAAATGAGAAATAATCCCAGAATCCACTCAAAAAATTTCCATGAATAAAAAGAAAAAAAGAAAGAAAAAGTTTCAATAAATTAGTGTTAAAAAGAAATCCTCATTCTTTTCTCTATTAAACTGATTATTTTATCATAAAGCGCACTTATTGAATTGTAAGCTTATTATGGAAACGTCAACAAAACTATCTTCTGAAACAGAACATCCTGAACAAGTAAATTCTCCAAGTAGTTTTGACCAATCGAAAGCAAATGCTTATTTAAACACATCAAAAATTGACAGAAAGATGAATTCAGAAGGAAAACAAGATCGAAATAATGATTCTAGATCTCCTGTTGATGACAACAATGTTATTATTGAAAAGTTCGCAAAGTATATACTCTAAATATATTCTATATATTCTCTATATATTTTATTGTCATGAATGTTTTTCATAAATATAAATTTTATATTGATCAATAGCAATAATGTACATAGAATACTAAAAGTTGAATATATAATTATAATCTTATTATTCTTCTATATTTTATTAAATGATTAATATATAAAATGATTAATATTTTTAGATTGAAGAGTGGTATGTCTGTAGAACAAATAAAAAAATTAACCGAAGCTCGTTTACAAGGTGCTAAGATTGTTTTAGATACTACAGATATAATACATCAAAATACTATGAATCCTAGGGAAGATCCATTTATGTTTAATATGAATGAAAATGAACTATATTCTTCTGAAATGAATTATGATAATCGTAAGAAGAATAATAATAATATGCATCATTTTACTAATAATACTATTCCTTCTAATTATCCCATGGGGATGATGTCGAGTCCTATGAATGATACAACTTCAAATAAGATTAATAATAATATGAATAATATGAATAATATGAATATGAATAACAATATGAATATGAATACTATGAATAAAACTAATAATAATACTAATGTACTGAATACAATGAATAAAGCCAATAATCCTAATTCTATAAATGGTGCATCTATTGATTTTGGTTCATCCAATAGAATAGATCTTGAATATCGTGCTTCTCATTCTTCTGAACCTTTATATAATTCATATAAAAAGCGTATATCTACTCAAAATCATCCTATGGGTCCATCTGTATATTTAGATCGCCTTGGTTCACCTCAATCAGATACATATTCACCTCAAGAAGATTCTTTATATAAAATATCTCCTCTTAGTTATACAGGTTATCCTCCTTATGAAGATATTAATGCTTATGATGATTCTTATATTAATAATTATCTTTCAAATACATTACCTACTCCTACTACTAATACATTAAAACCTACATCCTATACTACTACTACTAATACTAATACTAATAATAATAATAATAATACTCCTATTACTACTCAAGATTCTATAGATACATTACCAAGTGATCCTATACCTTATTCTTTTGATCGTTCTGATATTATACGTAGTAGACATCGTGAATCTGAACCTATTATTAATCCAGATATAGAAGCATTAGATATAGAATATCATCTAAGACAACCAAGTAGAGTAAGAACACAAACTTATGGTACTGTTATGAGAACTGGAAGTATAGCAAATGATGAATATGAATATAATATATCCGCTTTTAATAATTAAATTTATTATTTATTTTTTTTTCATTATATTATTCGATTTTATTATATATATATAGATTTAATTGAATAATATTCATATTTTTCTTCATTTGTTTTGTTGTTCTATTTATGGTTTTTATCTAATTAATATTCATCTATTATTCTTCTCTATGTATATATATATATATCTTTAATAATATAATAATAGTTTTTTATGATTTTTCCTCAAGTTATTGATGAAATTGTTTTTATTTGTCTTTTTTATATATTTGTATACTATATATATTTGTTTTATATAAACATCAATTTCTAATATATAAATATATTTCATTATATATTTATAAATATATCCAACAATTTATTACTTTTATTGTTACAAATCTTTTGAGTTCCTTTTGTTAACAATATATATAGTATTTAATATATCTTATCTTTCTTATGTAAATAATAACTATAAGTATATGAATTGAAATATTTATAGATATTTTATTCTTTTCTATATCTTTTACCATTATTATCATGTATACTATTGTTTCCAATTTCTTGTTAACAACAGAGTAATTTAATATACTATAATATCTTCTTGTATATTCAATATTATATTGATTATATATAGATATTTCTTATTTAGTCTTCCATTAAATTGATGTATAAATGAATTTTTATATATTTATTATTGTTTCGATATATATATATAGTTCATTTTAATCTCTTTTTAATGGCTTATATTATATATTCTATTCTTTATCAGTATTATTTATCAATGTCTACTGTTATGCTTATTCTATGTTTTTTTTCTCTATTTTTTTATTATTCGTTTTCTGGTATATATATATATGTACTTATTTTTTTAAATCTTTTGTTTTCTTGTTTATCTGTTAGTTTTTTTCTATTTGTTTTGTGTATATAAATTACATTTATATAAAAGTCACATATTGTCAATGTTTTATAACATTTTTATTATGAGTAATACTTAAATGCTTTTTATTTTATAAAATAGATCTAGTTAACAAAAATATAATAATCTTGAAAAGAAAACTATTCAAAACAGTTATATATTCTAAAAAATAAACAGTTTTAATATATTATAGTAATAGAAATAGCAAATAAAAATAATAGCATTTATTTACTCTTTAAAATTGAAAAGAAAAATATATAAAAGTATACTTAGAATAACAACAAGAATAGAACAAACGATATATATTGGTTTTAAATATGATTCCTATATATATAGTATATGATAATGTTTATAATAATAAATACAATATTTTTTTAATAATAATACTAGTATAAATAGTTATAAATATACTTTTGAATCAGATTTCTGGATAGATGGTTGAACTTCTTCTTTTAGTTTATTATTAATAATAGTATTATTTTCCTTTGTCACCTTGGTATTTGGAGATAATTGTTTTTGTGAAGATATACAGGAGTCATCACATGTTAGTCCTATATATTTATCTCCAATACATTTATATTTATTAGTAATAACTGATTTATTCATTTTCAATAATTCTTTTCGATGTATGTCTATACAACTCCAAGTCTATATATATATATATATATATATAGATAATTTTAGATGAATATAAAAATATAGAAAAAATAACTATAAAGTATTGATGATTCTATAAGTATTTTATTCATATTGATAATAATAATATATATTATATAAGAATTATAACATATACTATATAAGAATTATTATAAATATACTTCTTTCTTTTTCCCACATGGACAAACAACTTTCACATTGTCTTTACATGAATATATATCCACTGGAATACCTGACGATACCGAAAAACTATTATTTTCAGTATCTTTCAACATAGTCTGAATAATATTACAATCTCCTGAATGACATTTTTGACAGCAAAAATGAGAACAGTATCGTAATGGTTTATGACATATATTCCCACCTATATATATTAAATATAACAACTTTATGTGTAAAGAATGTAAAAAAGTATATATGTATATATATTGGATATATATTTTAAAAAGGAACTACAAGGTAATATAAGAATAATATAATTATTTTATATATATATATATATATATATATATATATACATATATATATATATATATATATATACAAGAGAATCCATGAGATTGTTGAATGTCTTTACATAAAACTTGTTTTTGAGATTTTCCGCAATAGCATGCTTCATTCACGGGAATCTGACAATCAGGACAAGAACCTAAGAGAATATATATATATATTTATTTGAGCATATAATATATTTATTTATTTATTTGATATATAAAAAATATATAAAATATATATATAATATATAAATTTATAATATATATAATATATATATAAAATATATATATAATATATATATATAATATATATATAATATATAAAAAAAACATATAATATATATATAATTCAAATATAGTGAATAAAAATGATTACGTATATATACCAAAATGACACCTTCCAATAGAGCAAGGATGTTTGCAGGATCGGTCACGTGAGCATGGTTGATGACACACCTCACAGGGTATTCCATCAGGATCCGATAGTAACGGATGACAAGGTAATGTACAATGCTATATTAATATATATTAAATGAATAAAAACTATAATAATACTAAAGAGAATACTATATAGTATTTATCATTATTAACAAATAACTATTATTACAATGAATAATAAGACTCCTATATACATGTATTCCACAAGCAAGAAGATGTCCACATTTCTCATCACAATGAATAGAAGAATTAGATTGATAGCATGGTACTTGAAGAGTCTTTATGATAAAGAATAAGAAGATGATAATGATGAGAAGAAAGTGAATACTTTAAAAGTAGTATTTTTGTGTGAATATTAAATAATAAAAAAGAGTATATAGAGTATATAGAATATTTATATACTTTATGATGACCTACACATTCTACAGAAACAAGAGTAGTACATGGAGGGCATGTCTATATATATGCAAATATATATTTTAGTTATACATATAATAAAGAAATGATGATACTTGATAATTTAACATATAGATAGAAAAAGAATGAATTCTATTAATATATAGATAAACTATAAGAATATAATAATATGAATACCTTATTACACGAGTTATCATGACATAGGGATAAGCAGAGATGTCCACAAGGAAGTAGTTTATGACACGGAAGTGAACAAGGAGGGCAGGGTCCATAATGACAATAATGAGGCTATTTAAAATATAGAGTATACAAATAAGAGATAAGATATTATTAATAATCAGATGATATTATAATATCAAATAAATCATAGATAAGATAATAATAATACTGATTTTATATTAATATCAAATAAATAATAGATACGATAATATTATTAATCAGATGATATTAATAAAATAATATATATATATAGATTACTTGAATATGATCATGATGGCATTTCGATTTCTTCGTACAATATTCTGTACATTCAGGAGGTGACGCAATAGTACGTTCACGACAAGAAACAATTTTCGTTGATTTACCACAATTACAACGTAATGTAACGGTTACAGAACAAGAGGGACAAGGACCTGGATGGCACGTGAGTGGACACGTGTGAATACCACAATCAAGCTTTTTACCACATAACTATATATAATTATATATATAGTTAAAAAAATATAATTGATCCTATGAATTATATATATATATATAGGATTTTTATACTTCTTCACATTTTTGATGATTTGAGGTACAACATCTCTTTTTACACACGTGCTTTCCACATGGATAAGGATGATTACATCGAGTATTACATACGAATTGTGTTCCACAACGAACAGATCCTTCACAACGTCCACAACGACATCGAACGGTAACCATTTCTGTACAAGGAGCACATTCTCCATTGTGGCATGTGAAAGAGCACGTGTGTGATGGAACACCACAAGATAAGATCTATGATTAATATAGAATTAATATATATATATATATATATATATATATATATATATATATATATATATATATATATATATATATATATTATTATTATTATTATTATTTTAAAAATATATAAAGTACATACTTTACCACAAATCTGCCCACAAGAAGGAGTAGGAATATTACAAGGAATATCAAATACTACATACATTTAAAAAATAATATATATATAATTATTTAATGGATAAAAACAAAATCATAAAATATATACTTTTTTTTCCACAAAAGCATTTTCGTGGAGGTAGAAGAGGACAAGGAGGGCATTCCCCTGAATGACAAATAAATTGGCACTGATGATGACCACAAGAAAGTGGTTTATTACAGATTTCTCCACATGACCATGAAGATTGATCACAAGAAAGAAGTCCTTTATGACGACCACAATTACATAAACATTCACGAGTCTTATGACAATCAGGACATGGACCTATATATATATTATTATTATTATGATATTATTATTATTATTATTATTATTATTATTATTATTATTATTATTATTATTATTATTATTATTATTATTATTATTATTATTATTATTATTATTATTATTATTATTATTATTATTATTATTATTATTATTATTATTATTATTATTATTATTATTATATTTATTATATTAATATTTTTATTATTATTATTATTATTATTATTATTATTATTATTATTACTATTATTAGTATTATTATTATTATTATTATTATTATTATTATTATTATTATTATTATTATTATTATTATTATTATTATTATTATTATTATTATTATTATTATTATTATTATTATTATTGAAATATTCTAAATAATAAAATAATAATAAAAGAGATGCTACTTAATTTTTATTATATATTAAAATAAAGCATATAAAAATAATATAAATAAAAAAAAACAGAGAACATAAAATATACCTTCATGACAAATTTGAGAGCATCGATGAGTTTTACAACTTAATAATTTCCCACAAATTTCTCCACATGAATAGGATGATGCTCCACAACGCTTTATAGTATGATGACGACCACAAAAACAAAAAACATCACTTGTTCGAGCACAGGGAGTACAGGGACCTTAAAGAATAACAATATTTTAAATTATAAATATATAATCAATTATTTGTATATATATTCTACATAATTAGAATACTAAAATAATTATTTTATACCTGGATGACAAAGAGCATTACAAGCATGGCCACAAGGGAACTTTCTTCCACAAATATTCCCACAACTATGTGCTGCTATCCATGGATCATATTCAGGATTCTTCTGTTTCCCACAAAAACAGAAATATACGTATGGAATCTCCGTAATTGACTTTTGGCAATGTATACTAAAGATTTCGAATATAATATATTATTTCCTATAATATGACTAATCATATACCATAACCAAGAATTCAAATTATTGTCATTTTGTTCATCATTATCATCTGATGCATTTGCTTTCTTTCTCATTATTTGATCCTGAGCACTATATACGTATTTTATGAATTTTTAACATAATAAATACTAGTTCTTAGCACATTTTAAATGAAAGATCTCAAAACAATAAGGACAATGATAGATAGAATCATCCACAGATATCTATAGAGTGATTTTAATGAATAAATTATTTCTAAAATACATTTTTATTACAAATAGAGCAATCCATGAAAAAATAATTTTGTTTTTTGTTTTTTATTGATTTTTTTTGCAAAATTAACAATATGATAATAAAAATAATTTTCATTTTGTGTACATTGCATTCTTTTAAAACTATGTAGGAGAACTGTTTTGAAAAATAACATAGAGTTTGTTCAAAATGTAATTGTAAATAAGTTTTTAAATTCTAATTCATACATAGAACAACGTATAAAGAGATATATAGATAATATATCATAGGCTAAGTAGTATTATTTCAAGATTAAAATGGAAAAAAAGGAAAAATAATAAAAATAATGAATACTATGTTTTATTCTTTTATTTATTTTCTTCAATCATGGCTTTCTTACATATTGGGCATAACCATTTTAAGGGTATTTGAGCATATGGAGGTAATCCAACACATTCATAATGAAACCATTCAATTGGACACTAAATTGTATACGAAAAATAGTGAAATTATATTAGAATTGATATACTTTAGGATTTGAACATAATATCATTTCGCCAAATGGATCCTGAATATGTAGGAAAATATATATATATATATATATATATATATATATATATATATATAAATTAATGTAAATATATAAAAATTAATGTAAATAAATAAAAATTAATATAAATAAAAATTAATGTAAATAAAAATTAATATAAATAAAAATAAATATATATACTCGTTTACATATACAGCAAGATTGATTCTCATTTTCATCATCAATCCATTCTAAGAAATGTTTGGATGAATATTCTGTAGAGAATTGAGATAAAGGTTGTATTCCATAACTAATTAATTCATTTCTCAATATATCTGTTGAATAATCTAAAGATTTTATGTATTTATGAACCTAAAAGAAATATAAAATAGAAGATATGGAGTTATATAAGAAGAGTATATATTTACATATAATAAAAGAATTCTTGAAAGTTTGACTTTCTGTTCATTTAATTGTGAAATAACAGAATATGTATCAGAAACCTATAATGAGAGAAAATCATGATTACAAAAATTAAAACAAAAATAAAGAAAAAACAATGAAAATAATAATAATAAAAAAAGCAGATAAAATAAAATAATCCCAACTATTCATAAGACAAGAAAACATACAACTGGTAACGATGGAGCAATTACAATTACTTTTGAAGACTTTGTATCGTAATCGTTAACTTCATGAAGATTTGTTGACTTCACTAATGCTATATATAAGGATCAATTTAAAGAGAAACTTGAAAATAAGGAAAAATACTTCCAACGTAGTTATCTATTTCGCCTATAAGGTTCAGGTACTTTTTATAATTCTCTACAAACTCATCGAAAGGAATGAAATACTTCCCAGCTTTAAAATTATCCATAGAGTAATCAATGAGTTTCAGAAATTTTTAATGAAACTAATTTAAAGTTATATTCACAGTCAGAAGATATCAGAAAAACAATAAAATAGTTATTTTAATATTGAAATAAATGAAAACAACATAAAATAAAAGAGAATCGTTGAAAAATTATTTCAGATGCTTTCAGTTGACTTAATTATGATGAAAGATTCTGAAAAATTATTAATATCTTTAATTCTTCTCTATTCTTGTAGTTCGATAGTTCTTTTTATCATTCATAATTCTTTTCATATATCTTAGTCGTAATTTATAAAGTTAGTGATGATGCTATTTGTAATGTGTAATAAAAAAATCTCTTTACATTCCTATTCTTAAAAATATGCTTGTTTTTTGATATGATGACGTAGAATGGTTGCATGATGAGTGATTTCTGGGAATATAAGAGTAGATAAGTATGTTTTAGATATTTCCCGTAAAATTTTGAGTTTAAAAAAAAGAAGTCATAGAATTCGTAACAGGTGTCTGTTTAAGACGTAGTATTCTTCATTTTTTAATTGTATTGTATTTTGCTATAAAGAATTATATTGAATAAGATTTGGATTCAAGATGAAACTTATTATTGTTTATCGTAAGAAGGAGTATCCTGTTGAAGTTAATGAAAAGCAAACTGTTCTTGATTTTAAGAAAGATTTAAAGAAACAATTTAAACTTTCTGTTGAAAGACAAGCATTGAAAATTGATATTGAAGGAAAAGAACCTATTCGTTTTGATAATGATGAAAAATTAATGAGTACTTATCAACTTAGTGATGATAATATCCTTTTAAAATTATTTATTTCTTGCTTATATATTTTTTTCTTTGTTAAAATGAATAATAAATTTCATAAGTTGTTATTATGATATTTCTTCTTTGTTAAAATGAATAATTAATATTAAATTAATTTCAGTATATTATTTTGTCTTTAATTATGATTTACCTCAAGTAAAACTTCGTGATCTTGGTCCTCAAATTGGTTATAGAACTGTTTTTATTTAAATTATATATTAATAATGAAATATAAATTATTATTATTATTATATATATATAGGTTTTTATTTTTGAATATCTTGGACCTTTATTAATTATGCTCTTATTATCTTATCAACCTTCTTTTATATATGGACAAATAACTAGTTCTATGAGTGCTGTTGCTAAGTATATTAAGTTTAATGTTATAAATGTTTTTTTATATTTCTTCTTCATTATATTTATTGTTAGTATTATGTTATTATTATTATCTGAAATATTATTATTATTATCTGAAATATTATTATTATTATTATTATTATTATTATTATTATTATTATTATTATTATTATTATTGTTTTTTTTTAGGAGAGCTGTATTATGTTGGGAACTTCATTATTTAAAGAGATTATTTGAGACTTTCTTTGTTCATAAATTTAGTAGAGGTACAATGCCTTTAACAAATTTATTTAAGAATTGTACTTATTATTGGGGATTTGCTTTTTATGTACGTATATGTTATTATTATACTTATTATTAATCAAATTATTATTATTATAAATAAAATATCAATACATTATATATATATATATTCCTTTATATATATAATTAGGTTGGTTATACTTTATGTTCTCCTTTATATACTCCTCCTACTAATATGAAACTTGTTAGAATTGCTACTATGGCTATGCTTGTATATATATAATATATATATATATTATTATATATATATATTGTTTATAAAAATATATACTTCTATTATACTTACTATATAAATATTCATTCATTATATAGATATGTGAACTTATTAACGGTGCTGTTCATCTTCAATTCCGTTTTATGAGAGGTACTGATAAAACATCTAGACCTATGCCTACCGTATATATTATCTATATATAGATTATTATTATATATTTATTTTTTATATCTATACTATAATATAAAAATAATTAAATACAAAATTAAAAAAACTAATATAAAAAATAATTAATATATAATATTCTACAATTTTCTATATTTTATTTCTTTATAGGGTTTCTTATTTGCTTTAGTGTCTTGTCCTAATTATACTGCTGAAGTCTGTTCATGGATTTGTTTCTCTACTATGACTCATTCTTTCCCTTGTATATATATATATATAGAGTTATAAAATTATTTATTTATTTCATATAAATATATATATATATAGTTATAAAATATTTTATTTATTTCATATAAATATAATATATATATAGAGTTATAAGATTATTTATTTATTTCATATAAATATATATATATATATATATAGAGTTATAAAATTATTTATTTATTTCATATAAATATAATATATATATAATATAAAATTTTTTTTTTATTTCATATAAATATAATATATATATAGAGTTATAAAATTATTTATTTATTTCATATAAATATAATATATATAGCTATCTTGTTTACTTTATGTGGTTTTTATCAAATGACTGAATGGGCACTTAAAAAACATAGAAATTATATTAAAGTTTATGGTACTGCTTATAAGAATTTACATAGAAAAGCTATTGTTCCTTTTCTTCTTTAGATCTATATATTTATAATTATATATATATAAACACTTAATAATTATTTAATAATTTTTATATTTTTACAATTTATGGGGAATTTTTTAAAAAATACTTATACTCTATTTAGAATAATAATTGAATAATTGTTTTGTTTACGTTATGTTTATGCTTATAGGAGTAATTCTTTTGCAAAGTATCTATATATACGTATTTAAATAAAATATATTCTTGAAAAGACTAATATAGTTATAAATTTGCTTTACTTAATAAACTGAACAATACTTAGTATCTTGAACAAAACAAACATTGAAATAAAAATAACTGAATTGAAGATAATTATGACTAATAAAAAAAAGAAACATCCATACAAACAAGTGAGACTAATAAATTTGACGGAAGATAAAATTAGATATATTTAAAAAAAAAGTTAATAAATAAATAAGATATGGATTGCTGATATATACAATCAAATATAAAGAGAAGAAATATAAAATAAAAGGAAATGATATGAAAAAGTATTCTCATAGTTATGAATACTAATGAATGAAGATGAATAATAAACAACTGAAGAAATAAAATAAACAAATATTAATAAAATAAAATAAATATTAATAAATAAATATTAATAAAATAAATAAATATTAATAAAATAAATAAATATTAATAAATATTAAATAAATATGTATATAAATAATAAAAAAAAAGAGGATAAAAATAATTTGAATATACATAGAGTAATAATTAAAAAAAAACACACAATAATATAAACATAATTCTTTCCAATGCAAATAATTATTTTAAATTAAAGGTTTTTGAATAGTATTTTCCTTTGATTGTGTTTGCTTATGTATAAACAACTGATTAAATAAAGATAATACTGAATGTTTTGTATATTTACGAATTCTAAAGAATAAAAAAAATAATTATATATTATTATTAATATTAGGAATATATGTAATAACAAAAAAGAATGGAATAGAATACATACAAACAGGACATAGAAAGACCAAGTAAAACAATAGTAAATATAATAGAAAGAGTAACTAAAATACTAATCCATTCTACATCTTTACTAGGAGTAATAGAAGGAGTACAACCTAGATATATATAAATATAATAATATTTATTCATATTATAATGAATATAAATATAATAAATATAATAAATATAAACCAAATAATAAATATAAACCAAATAATAAATATAATAAATATAATGAATATAAATCAAAAAAATGAATATAATAAATAATATATATATACCCTCATTATCAACCATATGATAAGAGATAGTATCAATTTGAATACTATTATCTTGTTTCATATCAACATTAATTGATTCTTTATATCCTAAATCTTGTATATAAATACTACCAATATTTAAGTTCCATTTATAAAGAATATAATGTTTTAAACTATAATAGAAACCACGAATCATCGTATCATTACAATGAAATCCATCAAGATTATTAAGATCATAAGGAACAAAAAAGATATCATCAACGACAATTCTATAATTTGTTATATTAGATACTTCAAAAAACTGTTTTCTAAAAATCTCATTATTCTCTGCCTTCAAGAAATGATATCTTTTGATTATACCATATTTTGCTTTCTTTTGAGATGTACTATTATCGAAATAAACACTTTCTCTATCAATTTGAATTATAGAAGACTCATCATTATCAAAGAAACGATAACGGATTTCTAAAGATAGAAAACAATGTAAAATAAGTATATCACAATATCTAGATACCATTAAAATGCGACGTAACAACAGCACTTTCATAAGTACCACACACTATAGAAAAATGAGTTGATTAACTCTATTTCTTAAAGCATAGATACATTGAGCTTTGACTGAGGCTACAAGAAGTAGTAATAATATAGAATTGAAGAATTTATTCATCGAGTAAAAGAATAAAGAAACTATATTCTGAAAACAAAAGTTTTGTCATCAACAAAAAACATCAAAAATATCCAAAGAAAAATGGGATTTCTCCACGGGAATATGGGTGTGTCATTTGGTGGTTATAATATAATTCCCTGTTTCTCTTTCCTTTAGTTTGATTTTTATTTTCTTTTTTTTTGTGGTTCTTATAACTATTCGTGATTTATAAGTGTTGATAATGTGAGAAATTTAATTGAATTTATTAAGGAATCTAAGATTTAGGTATTGAATTCGTAAGGGCGTGTTTATCATGTTATTCTTATTCAGTAGTTGAATGAAATTGATTGAAAAAGAATGAATTATTTATGAATATATGAATAATAATAAAATATATATTGTGAAGTCACTAACTACATAAAGAGATTGATTTATTAGTTCATAAATTGATTTTATGTGTAATTATTTATGAAATACTATGATAAATAGTATGCAGATGATGTTTGTATTATTTGTTGTAGGAGAATGAGTTGCTTAGAATCATTTTTCATATGAATTATAAGATTTAAGAGAGAACTAAAAGAGAATAAACACTAATTAAATCTAATAGTTCTTATAATACTTTTTATAAATCTGAGAGGAACATGATTTAAAGAGAAAAGTAGAATAATACATAATAAAAAAGAGAATAGCAAGCTATAAGAAACTATATTAAAAACAAATAATTTATATTATTTGTTTTATCTTTTATAAAAAGAATGAATAAAGAAAAAATATTAAAAATTTTTTTTAATATATGTAAAAAAATATATATATATAATATAATTTAATATATAAATATAGAATTAAAAATAAAATTATGATTTTTTCTTATATAATGAATTCAATTGACTAATATAAAACATATCAAATGCACTATCTCTCAATGAATAGAAAACTACACAATCTGGCGTATCTTGACGATTTGCTAATTGAATAAATTCATCTATATATGAAGCTAGTTTTCTAGAAATTGTAGATCCTATTTTTGATGATGATTTTGTAGTATTATAAGTTGAATCATTTAGTTTGGTTTTCGAGACTTTCCATTCTTCGGCTAATATATCATTTACAACAGATCGTATTTGAATAAGACGATTATTCGTAATTAATACATAACAGTGAATTGTCTATATATAATATATATATATATATATTTATTGAATAAAAATAATATATATATATTTACTGAATAAAAATAATATATATATATTTATTGAATAAAAATAATATATATATATTTATTGAATAAAAATAATATATATATATTTATTGAATAAAAATAATATATATATATTTATTGAATAAAAATTTGTATATATATATATATACAAATTTGAGTTCTTCTAGATGTTTACGAACTTTTTCACAATATCCTTTTATTTCTTCATCTTTAATTGGATCTATACAATAATATATATTTTTCATTTCAACTTTTGTTGTTACTACTTGTTCATCAACTTTTCTTAATGTTTTTAATATTTGAACATCATTCTTTTTACCACTAAAATAAGATTTCAAAGTTTGAGCTACATCATAAACTGATGTATAATAGATACTCTCTCGTGTCTTCTGATTAATATCCTTACTAAAGGACATACACTAAATAGTAAAGAAATTATATAGTTTATTATGTAAGTATAAAAATTATAAAAAGAGTTATTAAATGATAAACTATATTAATTAAATGATAAACTATATTAATTAAATAATAAACTATATTAATTAATATAATAATAAATAATAAATATATATACATATTGAGGTAATGATGATTTATCAATATGTATTTCTATGACATATTTAATACCACGAGTACGTAAATAAAGAGCTAAATCATTTATTGAACGAGATCCCCACTCCCACCAATCACACTATATATATATATATATATATATATTATTCTTTATAAAAATGATTAAAATAAAAAAATATATTAATGAATTCATAATATAATAAAAATACAATATATATATATAGTAATAAAATATAATAATAATAATATACATTAATTCCTTCTTGCCATAAAGCTTGTGCTAATACTAGTTCTTCTACTGTTGTTCCCTTTTCAAATGTACTACATATAAGAACAAGAGGACTAAAGAAATAGGCCTCAGATTGTAAATGAGTCGATAATAATGATTCTTCTTCCTATTATATATATATATATAATAGATATTTATAAGCATATTAATTGTATTTATATAATAATATATAAATATAAATATATAAAATATATAAAATATATAAAATATATAAAATATATAAAATATATAAAATATATAAAATATATAAAATATATAAAATATATAAAATATATAAAATATATAAAATATATAAAATATATATACTTTACAATATTGTAATGCATTTGATATGATTTCTTCGATATTTACTCGTATACCTGCACTTCCTACAGAAGATTTCTGTCCTTTCGGATACAAAGATTTATAAGGATATAAACTTTGATCATATTCACCACCCTGTTATATATAGATATATAGATATATATATATATATAGATGGAGAGAGAGATAATAAAATGAATAATAAAATAATTAGATATAAAAAAATTAATTTGTATATAATAATTAGTACAATAAATAAACAAAAATATATAAAAAATAATAATAATAAAACGAATAATCTAAAATTAATAATATATATATACCATAGCTAAACAAACAGATTGTTTGATACTTGTTTTTCCTTTCGAATCTTCTTTATTTATACGCTTCATCTCTAATTGGGTATATACACTATATTGAATAGTTTGTCCCGCGGGAATAAGTAGTACATCAAAAACCATAGTATTCAAATAAGTAGAAAAATGAGTCTATATGTATATAAATAATTAAATAATTATAATATTATTATATACATTAATAGTAGTAATAAGATTGGTCATAAATGACACAGCTTCTTTAACTTTAGATATGTATTCATTTAATGATTTCGACAAAGAACCATTTTCTTTTATGTAACTCTGTTCATATTCATTAACATATCGATTAATCATCTAGAATAGATATATATATATAGATGATAATGATTATATATGAACAAGATAATTATTATCACTCTAATAATATAATATATAATAATATAAAATAATAATATTATATTTATATATATACACGAAGAGCAGCATCAGGAGAAGAAGGAAGAGATAGAAGAGAAAGAAGTAACTTCGCTTTAGGAACAGAAACACGAAATAGTGTACCTGCATAACGAATTGTCCTATATATTTAATAATAAAATTAAACAAATACATAATATATAATATATATAAAAATATATGAAAACAAATAGTATATTAACAAAATAATTCTATGATATATATATAACTAAAAAAATATATATGTATACTCTTCTGAAGGTTTTTTTGTTTTTTTATTGAGTTTTGTAAGTCCAATAAGCGTACGAATGATTCTCTTTTGATCTTGAAATGATTGTATACCTACCATTCGTAGAATATTCACCATTATCTATATATATAGAATATATAATATTCTATATTAATACGATTTAATAATTATAAAAAAGTTTTTTATAATAATATATAAATAAAAATTAAATTGTTTGATAATAAATATTTTAATGAAAATAACATATATCTATATACATCAAGATGTGTTATTTTAAGTTGTATTTTATGGAAATTGAGTGATTCCGAGAGAAATACTTGAAGACGATGCATGATAAGGAGAATCTCAAGGATATACATACAATAAACAGAATCACGATTATATCTATATGAAATATGTATAAGTGTATTAATAATAATAATAATAATAATAATAATAATAATAATAATAATATTATTATTATTATTATTATAAAATATATAACTATATATATATATACGTAACTGGCCATATGATATCATATATAGCTTCTAATGACGAATCAGGTTGTCCTCCAATAACATCTTGTTGTTGTTTATATACGTTACAAATAGAATAACGTTTTAAACGTTCAATACATTGTCTATTAATTAATCGTGAAAATCCAGGAAGAAGAGAAGAAGCTAAATAAACTACATTTCCAGCACGATCAATAAGAGGATAAGAAGAAGAAGTTCTATATATATATATTATATATGTTAAATATATATTTAAAAATATGAAAAACATATAGTATGTATTATTTTGTAATATAATATATCATAAAATATACAAAAAATAATATATAATATATAATATAATAAAAAATATATAGTATATATAATAAATAATATAGTATATAAAATATACACATAAGAGGAGGATAAGGAGGAATAAGGGAGTAATATTGGTGTATCTACTTGAATGCCATTATGAATAATAAAGAGGAAATAGAGAAACTGGGACACATATTGACGATAAATAGACTAATAGAAAATATATATGTAACTATTCTATGTATAATTCAATAAATATATAAACATACATGCATTTGAATCTTTTTTAGTTTCTTTTCTACTTTATAGGCGTCATTATATGACGCAAGGGGTGTCGATAAAAGTAAATTATGATCATACTGAATGTCTTCAGGCTCAGATAATGTCTATATACGTGTTTTAAATTATATTTTTAATTACCATTATTTATTATATATATATATATATACTCGTTTGAAAAGGATACTAAAGACCATAGAATAATATGTATTCTATATATATATATATAATAAACATAATAATAATATATATATATATATATATACCATAGGATCTAAAATATAATCGATAGCTTGTCGATAATATTGATATCGTTTATCTACTTCTTGTCCATTCTCTTGGTTATTTGCACTAACAATAGCAGTTGTAGATAGATAAGCAAAAACATCACGTTGAATCTCTGTAATTGAAGGACGAAGAGAAGGAGTTAACTATAGAATAATAATAATAATAATATCTCAGATAATAATAATAATAATATATACATTAACACATTGAGAAATAATACTTTTCATAAATGGCATGTGATCAAAACGTTTATCAAATTTACTATTCTATATATATATATATTATAATACTAATAAATAAATATAAACATATATATAATTAAGATACTCTAATATTATTTAAAACTTCATATTTTTCTGAAATAGTTGTAAATGGAGGTAAACACATTTCAGCTAAAATTATTCCAAGTGAAAATATATCACTCTAAATATTTATGTTATTATATATATTATTTACATAATAAAAAAAAATTATATATATATATATATATATATATATATATATATATATACTTTAGTTGTAATATTAGCTCCACGAAGAAGTTGTTCTGGTGACGCATATATACGTGTTCCAACTCCTAGAAATATACACAATATTATTTTAATTATTGAAAAAGAAACAACTACATACCATCTGTTTTCTCTACACTAATTACTCCTTTATTATTTCCATTATTATTTTCTTCATTTCCAGGAGTATTTGGGTCGATACTCTCTGAAATCTCTTGATTTCCACGTAAATAAACAAGACCAAAATCACCAATTTTAATTTCTCCTTTTAAATCTACAAAAATATTTGCTGGTTTCAAATCACGATGGATAACGGATTTACTATATTTATATATTATTTTTCATATTCTTTAATATATATATATATATATACCTGTGAATATAGCAAATAGCACTTACAATCTATATATATATATATATTGAGGAATTAATATGATAGAAATGATAATGATAATATTAATTAAGATTATTATTAAAAATAAGTAAATAAATAAATATAATATAATATACCTGCTCAAATACTCTCATAACATTATCTAATTTAAGAGACAACCCCTAAATATAATAATAATAATAAAAATAAATATAAAAATAATAATAGAAATAAATAAATATAATAATAATAATAAAAATAAATATAATAATAATAATAAAAATAAGTATAATAATAATAATAAAAATAAATATAATAATAATAATAATAATAAATAAACTAATAATAATAATAATAAATAAACTAATAATAATAAAAATAAATATACTAATAATAATAAATATAAATATAATAATAGCATACTTGTTCAATAAGGTCACATAGAGTTCCACCTCCGCAATATTCCATTTGTATATATAGATATCTATTTATAGTACTTTTCATATTTTTATCACTATCTTCTTCTTCTTCTTCACTTGATATTTCATCATATAATGCATTTCTCTGAGGAGAATAGTGTTTTTCATCGTCACTTGAAGAAGAAGGAGACCATAAAGATCCTCCTACATATAAATTATCTAAATCTTTATCAGTATCAGTATCAAAAATATAAGAATTATTTGTATTTCCTGTATCTTTCGGATCATTAGGTATAGAGTTATGACGACTGTTATTTGATGAAGAATTTGATTTATTGGATATCACATGCTTATCTTGATTATTTGATAGTTCATTAGTTAAATTATTATTATTATTATTCAATGATTCTTCTTCTTCTTCTTCTTCTTCGTCAGAAGAGTTACAACAATAAGAGTAATCACAACTAGATTCAGAACATGAAAAACATGAAGTGGAACAATAATATGTACTGTCACTATCTGTATCACTATCCGTATCGCTATCACTTGAAGATGAAGAAGAAGAGGAGGAAGAGGAGGAGGAAGAAGAGGAAGTAGGAGTTGGTGTTGAATGAGAAGGAGATATAGTATGCATTAATGATATATCAGGAGTAGTAGAAGAAGAAGGAGTATTCGTAGTAGTAGAGGAAGATGTAATACTTACAGGTGTTTTCGTAGTAGTAGATACACTTGTATTCGATTTAGAATCTATAATAATGAATATATATATTGATTTTTAAAAAGTATATAATTAGAATAGAATAAAAATACGAATAAACTGTGAAAAATTAGAAGAATTGGAACCAGTTTTACCATAACTACTATATATATTATAAGAATGAAATATAACCATAATACTAATATAGATAAATAATACAATAAAAAAATACAAATAAAAAATAAAAATAATAATAATAAAAAATACCTAATACTATTATTTCTAGAAGGTCCATTAGTAGATACAGAAGAGACAGTATGAGTAGTATAATTCGAAGAAAAGACATCTTCTTGAGAACTAGGAGAAGAAATAGGAGGTAAACGAATATAGGATGAATCATTCCCATTAGTATTAGGGTTATAGATAGAAGAAGAAGGAAGATAAGGAATAGAAACAGAAGAATTCATTGTTTGAGATGTTGAGTTATTAAATAAAATATCTGAAGGAGGAGGTCCAAATGAAGATATTGAAGTATCCATCTATATATATATATTAATAGCTATTATTTATAGATCAAGAATTAGAATATTTAGATATATAATAATTATTATATATATACAGAAATAGAAGAAATAGTAGGTTTGACTGATTTTGATGAAAATTCATTGGATGTTGAGGGTGACACAATGAGGGATTCGCCTTCATCTATCCAACTCTATACATAATGTTTATTATATTATTCATATATTTTTATATATTTTTATTATATTTTTATTATATTTATTATATTATTTATATATTCTTTATTATTATATTAATATATTTATTATGAATATATTTATATATACAGTATAATATCGAACAACATTATTATTATTTAAAGCAGCAAGAGCTACAGCTTCACGAATAACCTTGTTATTTTCACGGGAATTTGCTTCCAAAGGAATACATTTGATCTATTTATATATTTATATATAAGAAATAGGATAGAACTAGAATATATATACAGCATAAGTACATTTGTCAAGTTTATTTATACATTTATAAACAATACCAAAATTACCATTTCCAAGTTTCTCTTCAATAATAAAATCATTTTCAAATCGATGTGAAGAATAATGAGACTATATATATATATATATTATTAAATAATAGAACAAAAATCAAATAAATTTTATAAAATATATATTTTTTAAATAAGATAAATAAAAAGTATATATATAATAACTATATATATATATACATGTGAAAAGAAAATATTATTATCTGGTTCTTTAAAATCAATGGATCTACTAGAATGATCAACTATATATATATATATATATGTAATATAATAATTAAATTATTATAAAAGATATAATAAATATAGAATATATACATCTAGCATTAAATGCTTTTGAATTATTATCAATCTGCCTTTTTTTCATTTTATTTTTCTATATAAATATAGAATATCTAGTATAAATAATATAATAATAATAATATCATATAATATAATATAATAATAATTTATAATAATAATACAATAATGTTAAAAAAAATAATAATAATAATATAATAACAAAACACAATAATAATTACATAATATATACATGTATAAAGGATTCAAATGTTGATTTATTCGAAATATCTATAGAAGATTCACTATTTTGTATATCATTTTTATCTCGTAATTTATTACGTTCTCTCTCTTCATATAATCGCATCTATATAATATACGAAAAATTATATACATATATAGAATAAGAATAGCTTATATATACTTGATCTTTATTAGATCGTTGTAAATAATTTTGCATTTCCATGATTAAATCAAATACAATTGTTTCTTTTTCTTTTTGTTGACAGTCAACAGCACAATCTATTAATTTTGATTTCAATTCAGCAACCTATTTGTAGAATAATAATTTACTTTTTAAAGAAAAAAAAAGAAAAAAATACTTGACTTGTTGTTAATCCATCAGTAAATGTTAAATCAATCTTAGGACTATAAAAACATTATATATATATATATTATATTAGAATAAAATACATTGTTTTAGGATAATTTGGCTGATATGTAATTACTAAATTTCCTTTAGCTTTAGATTCTTCAGTATAATCTGCAGGAACAAATATAGTTATCGACGGATATCCTGAAATAGATGTCTTCTCAGTGATATCTTTGTCGTAAATGAGTTTGAGAGCACTAATCTCTTCTTGTATGTTAGATTTCCACGAATCTATATTTACAATATTCATCTTGTATTCATATTTGTTCATACCTTGCTTGTTCATTGAGAAGTAGGGAAATACAAAGAAAAAAGAGCAATAGAAAACAGATTTTTTAAAAAATATATTTTTTAAGGATTTTCAGAAACATTCAGTTTTTCAGTATTTTTTATATTTGTGTGTCATTTCGTAATTGACATATTAGAGTCTCATAATGATAAGATATTATTCAAATAAATGGTTAAGTGACGATTTGGAATGTGGTTTTCAAAATAGAAATTATTTTATGTCAATGAACCCTCAACAGGAATTAATAAAGCATATGAAATTTATAATTTTAGCGTAGAATATATTTATTTAAAAAAAATCTAAAATTTCAAAAGTGTATGTATTATAGAATACCAAATAATATAAAAAAGAAACTTGAATGACAAGTGTTATAGTGTTTATATATAAAAATGATGTTACTTATGATGATAATACATTCTATAATAGGTCAAAGAAATAATCAAGACCTAGAATCATTACTATATATATGAGAATAGGCAAAAAAATTCCCATTGGTCAGTTTTTGGAGAATGCATTTGATTGGCTACTATATACTATAGTTTGTCGCCGCAACTCCTCTAAACTTACGGGGAGTTAACTTTTGAGTGAAACACAGTTCAATACGATATAACGTGTAGTTGTGCACCGTATATTTAGTTAAGCGATATTATTTATAACTAAAAAGTTATTAATAAAAGAACAGAAAACATGATTTTTGAGTCGTTTTTGATTGGCTCTTTGGGATGACCCCGATAAAAATTGTTGACCAGATAATTGGAAAATAAACATGGGGTAAACTTGATTTTTTCTCAATCCCACAATATACGTTATCCGTGTTTATTCTTTATATTTATCTATTTTTTAATACTTTTTCATATTGAACACGTGAGGCCTTAACGGTCAAATTTAGATTCTTAATTTGACATCATATTCTGATTCAGGAGGTCAGAAAACCTAGGTGTAGCGATTTTGAGCTCCTGAAGACGATTTTTGAGTGATCGATATTTTCTTCGATCTTCTTATAATCGACTAATATTGTATCATAGTAATCAATAGGTCATCAAACTACTATAGTAGAAACAGAGTCTTAAAATAATGAGTTTAAGTATGACAATTTTGAAAAATGTGAATTAAGTGGTCTTAGAGTGAGAGATTCAATATAATGACTTTTATTTAATAAACTAGAGATAATACTCTATACTATGTTAAAAGAAGAGTCAAAATTATGAAGGTCAAAGTGTATGACCAAATGACAAAATGTGTCTTAAAAAGAAAAAGGGTTTGCATATGTGTATAGAATGTTAAGTCAAGTTTATTCTATGAATAAGAGCTTTAAATAAATAGTTTAAGGTTGTCAAATTCAAAAGAATGTGTAAAACATAGTCTTAGACTATGAATAAAAAATCTAGAGATATTAATTAGTGTACAGCTATAGTAGCCCTACAACATATCAAAAGTACAGTTAAAATAATTTTTAAAGAGTGGATGTGTGAAGGGTTGTGACTATTATTTAAAATTTATTTTTACTTCAGTTTGATCAAAATCGTGAATTTCGTGCACTGTAGAAAAATTGATTTAAAACGTCAACTCTAAGGGTCTTAAATTTAAATAAATGTAAAAATGAGTGACTTAGAGGACGAGATTCAAAATAAGAGTGTTTATTCATTAAACTAGAGTGTATGACCTATATTATGTCAAAAGAAGGGACGAAAATATTTTGATCAAAGTGTATGAGCAAATGGTAAAGTGTCTTTAAAAGTGTTATGGTGATGACAGTTGTGTTTATATGTCTGAATCAAGTCTATTCTTTAAATATTAACTTTAAATAGCAAGTTAAAGGTTGTCAATTTGTCAAAATGTTTTAAACACTGTCTTAAACAAAGAGATTCAAGAAGTTGACTTTCATTTTATACATAATATGTCTATATAAACACTTTACTAAAAGAACTTTGGAAAATATTGTGGATGAGTGTTTTGTCAAATGGTAAAGTTGTATCAAGAGTGAATTGTTTCCATTCCTTTTTGTTTAAATCAATGTTTTATGTCCACTCTATAAAAACTATCTTTTAATACTGAGTTTAACGTTTTAAAGTCAACATGTGTGTTTGGTTTGCTTACTTTTGAGAGTTGAAAATCAGTTTAAATTGATAAATTATGTCATAGACGTCTATATTAATTGATTCAAACAGTTTTGAGATGACTTAGTTGTTTGAGTTAAAATGGATTTGTTCTCATTGTGACTGTTGTTGAGAAGAGGAAGTCTAAAAAAACTATAAACAGTTAGATATATGTATATAATGTCAAAATTTAAAAGGTATAATCTAAAAGAGATAAAAATAAGTTTAAAAAAAGAGAAAATATATATATATATATAATATGTAAAAAATATTAAAGAAAAAGAAAAATAAGACTTCATGTCAGGAATTGAACCTGAAAACAATCTATAATGATTGTTTCTCTCCTTCTAGAGCATAAAGGGAGTTTATAAATAATAATAATAATAATATATATATATATATATATATATATATATAGATATATATATAGATATAGATATATATATATATATATAATAAGGAGGAAGTAGGAAGTAGGAAGTAGGAAGGAAGAAGGAAGAAGGAAGGAGGAAGTTTAAGAAGGAAGGATGAAGAAGTAAGAAGGAAGGATGAAGAAGAAGGAAGAAAGAAGGATGAGGAAGAAGGAAGTAGGAAGAATCAAGGATGGGGAAGAAGAAAGAAGAAAGAAGGAAGAAGGAAGGAGGAAGAAGAATGAAGAACCAAGGTGAAGAAGAAGGGAGAAGTAAGAAGTAAGTACGAAGAATGAAGGAAGAAGGAAGAAGAAGGAAGAAGGAGGAAGAAGTAAAGAATGAAAAGAAAGAAGGCAGAAAGAAGAAGGAAGAATGAAGAAGGAAGAAGGAAGAAGAAGGAAGGAAGAATGAAGTAAGTAGGAAGGATGAGGAAGAAGGAAGAAGTAAGAAGGAAGAAGAACGAAGATAGAAAGAAGAAAAAAAAAAACTAAGAAGAATATTAAACCTATATACAATAAATAAACATAATAAATAAATAAATAAATAAATAAATAATAAACAATAAATATATATATAAATATATATATATATATATAATTAATAAATAAATAAACATATAAAAAAAATGAATAAATAAATAATAAATAAATAAATAAATAATAAAAAAAAATGTAAACAATAAATAATAAAAATAATAAATAAAATATAAATATATACCTTTAAAATAACCTTGAACGACAGATTAAAGAAGGAAAATATTTAGCAACGAAGACCACAACACATCCATTGAAGTTTCTTTCCTATAGAATAAAAATTATTAATAATATATAGAATAAATTATATGTAAAGACTAAATAAATAATATTGATAATAAAAATAATAAATAATAAAAACGAATTAACAAAAAGAAAAACAGATCTTAAGAAATAAATAATATATTTATATACCTGATCATAAATAAACCATTTTACACAGCCAAGACCACTTCAAGAACACTTCACCACTATAACGAAGACAAATACAAAACAATCCTATAGAAAATGAAATATTTTAAATGAATAAATCAATATATACAAATAAATATAATAATAATAACTAAACAATATCAAATAAATAAATAAAACATACTCAGTCAATCAATATAATAAAATATTTAAAAAATGTAAAAAACTATGTTTTTTGGGTACCCTAAATATTTTTAATAGAAAATGACCCAATTATTACTTTTGTAAATAAATCAATGAAAATTCAAGGGTTTTTTAATTTCTATTAATTTTTAAGAAGCATATTTTTAAAATAGACCCTATTCTTTAAAAGTGGAAATATAAACACAATTTTTATATTAAGAGAAAACACTTATTTTTTATAATTAAAATATTATCTAAGATGCCTCAGAAGGCATGATGCTGTCAAGATCGAAGTGTGTAGATGGAAAAATATACATTTCTCAAAAACTTTCAGGTATATTGTATCTATTTTTTATTATTATTCGTATATAGGTTCTTCTACTCAATAGGATCCAGTTGTGTATGTTCTTGGTCTTGGTATTACTTGCTCTGATGGTCTTAAAGGTATATATTTTCCGTTTCTTTTTTTTTAATTATTTATTATATTATTTTAGGTTCTTCTATGTTATTTGTATCATACGGAGGCTGTGGTGTTGCCTGTTATGCTAACTGTGAAGGTATGTTGTCAATGATTTGTTTTTATTTTTTTAATTTTATTTATTTATAGGTTCTTCTGTTGTTTTAAATGATGCTAATGGTTCTAATGATGTGATTGTAGGTTCTTCTTATTGTATTGAAGGTATGTTGCCAATCATTTAATTTATTTTTATATTTTATTATTATTTTTTTATTATTTCTATATATATATATAGGTTCTTCAGTTGCTGTGCATGTTGACAGTGGTGTTGATGATAGATGTCTGTGTGGTGTTGAAGGTATGTTGTCATTCATTTATTTTTCTTTTTTTACTTTTATATATATTTAGGTTCTTCTGATGCTTTCAATACTGCTGTTGATGTTGTTGGTGATCAGATAGACTGTTCCTATGGTATTAAAGGTATATATATATATTGTCATTCATTTATTATTATTATTTTTTTATTTATTATTTGTCTATTACTGTTTCTTTATAGGTTCTTTTATTGTTGTGTGTGTGGTTGCTGAAGGTGTTAATAATTAAGGTATGTCTATTTTTTTAATTTAATTTAGTTTATTTTTATTTATTATTTATATATAGGTCCTTCTATTCTGATCGAGTCTTCTATTATAGGTAATGAAAGGTATATACTTATTTCTTCCTTTCTTTTTTTTTTAATTTATTAATTATCTTATCATTATATATAGGTTCTTCAAGTCAGTTATGATATGATACTTATTTTTCTGTTCCTTCTTTAGAAGGTATATATATTTTTATTGTTTATATATTTTTTATTATTTATTATATATAGGTGTCTTTTCTAATAGGGGATCTTATCACCCTAATGTTGGCTTTTATTTTAATAATAAAAATATATCTAAAGGTATATATATATATATATATATATAACAAATATTTATATTTCTTTTAATATATATATCTATATATTTTATCTATATAGTGATGGTGTAAATAGTTCTTTAATGCTGAAGGTATATATATATATATTTATCTTTTATTTCTATAGGTTCTTCTAATTTGGTTGGCATACTTAACATATTATTTTATTTTTGTTTTGTTTTGTTTTGCTTTGTTTATTATTATTATTTTTTTTTTTTTCACAGATAATATCTTTCTATTATCTGTTTTCTTAGTATTATTTATTTATTTTTGTTTTGTTCGTTTTTTATAATTTTTATTGTGCTTACTATTAAGATAATTTTGAAATTAGTTAATGTTATTAGTATGTGGTCCTTAATATTGTTTTAATTTATAATAACATTCATTTATCACCTAATCTGATATAGACTAGCGATATAATTACATCAATGATTGAGTTATTATTAAGTTTTGTATTCTCCACTTTCATTTATATATTTAATTATGTGTAAAATTTTAAGCAATAAGAAATGTGAAAAAATAGGTTATTAAATTAAGAGATTTAAAATTATAGAAATTGTTTAATATAGAACAACATGTACTCTACAACATATTAAAAAATAAGAGAATTTCATTTTTGACAAGTGAATTAAGAATGCGTTTGAGTTGTTCAGAAATTTTAAAGAGTAAGTCTATTCTTTTAAAATTGTGTTTTTGTTATACTATGAAAATTTTGACTTTTAAAAACAAGTTTAAAGGGATTATTTTTTTAAAATGTAGAAATGAATTATCCAAAGGACGAGATTCAATATAAAACATTTTATTTATCAAACTATTATTTATAGTCTGAATTATATTAAAAGGAGGGACAAAAATACTCTTGACAAAGTGTATGACCAAATGAAAAATGTTTATAAAGAGTGTCAAAATGGTAGCTAATGTATTGATAGAGTTATGTTGAGCATAGTGTTAAAATATAAGCTTTTTAAATTAACTATAAGTGTGTTAACTTTTCAAAATGTATAAAAAAGGGTCTTTAGGTCAGAGATTCAAGACATTCAACTATAAGTAATATATGAAATAATGAGATCTATACTATGTGAAAGTTATGTCTAAAACTATTTTGATACACTGGATATCAAAATGGTGAAGTCTCTTTACAAGCGATATTGTTGACACTTTTATGTATAGAAATGCTTTTTAGAGTGACTTTATTAATATTAATTCTAAAACTATGTGTTTAAGTCGTTAAAGTGAAAATGAATGTTGACTTTGTTGTGTTAGATTCGTTTTAGTTTTATGAAATGGTTAAAGAAAGTGTAAACTACCTTATTATAATCTATTTAAAATGATTTTACATAATAATGACTTTCAATACTTAACATTGTGACCCATTTCTAAATTTATTAGCTTTAGAAACTCCATAATAATTAAAGCAGTAACTCAACTATTTATAAATACAAAATATATTTTTAAAATAATAAATAACAAATATAATGATTCAAAAACGATTTCTTATTTTTTTTATAGTATTGTTTTTAGTTTTTCAGATACTATTCAAAAGTAAATTTTAATTCTTATATCAGGAATTGAACCTGATTACAATCAATATATGATTGTAACTCTCCATATAGAGTATAAGAAGTGTTAATAAAATAATATATATAATATATAATAAGTAACATATTATAGATAATAAGTAACATATTATAGATAATATTTAATAAATAATATATATTATATAATATATAGTAGATAATAAGGAAAGAAAGTGAATAAAAACAAAACACTTATTATTCATTGCAGCCGCGGTCCGGTGCCGTTAGGCCCCGGACCTGCGGCGTGACCCTAGTAGATATATAATAATAATAATAATCAAAAAAACATATATATAAATAAAAAATACCTTGTCCTAATTCCCAGATAGAATATCCGATATTTCTTTGTTTACATAAATCTAAACGTTCTTGAATACTGTATAATGTAGGATAATAAACTTCATGAATTTTTCCATTTTTAATATATCTAAAAAAGAGAATATAATAATTAAATATAATAGATAAAAAAGATATATAAAAAGATATATAAAAAGATATATAAAAATGATATAAAAAATATATAGAATATAATATATATAAAATGATATAAAAAAATATATAGAATAAAATATATTGAATATAATACATATAAAATGATATATAAAAATGATATAAAAAGAATATATATGAATAAATAAAGTTATAGAATACTTAAATGAATGTTCTTTAGAATCTTTATGAAATGTAAAAGGTACATTCTGTGACATTAATATATCAATATAACCATTATTAATAATAGGTTCCGTTATATCATATCTATAGTATATATATATATTAATAATAATAATATTTATATAATAATATTATTATATATATATATATACCCATAAAAAGCAATACCTAATAATAGTTTCTTTTGAATACTATTTTTAGTTGATTTTTCAAATAAATTCAAAAATGTATCAATATCATCCTCAACGTTCTATTTTATAATGAATAGATATGATGTATAGAATAGTATATATGATAATACATAAATATACGTGAATAGGAGCATTAGGTCCAATTTTTCCTTGTCTTACACTGTAATCATAAGTCATTAATACAAAATAATCAATTATCTATATGTATATATATATAATTTTAAAAGATATATATACATAGATTAATATTTATGTACTTTAGAAATTGAATTTGAGATTGATAAAGTATTTAAGTGGTTCATATAGGCAACTATATAAATATATATATATATATATTTAAATAACTAATTTATACAATAAGAAGGATTCACAGTTGAAATTAAAATAAATTGTTTATTTGGATTAATTGTATATAATAATTCACGAATTAATGTATATATAGATATTGTAGATTCTGTTAAAGGTAATTCTAACACAAATCCATCAAAATCATATTCATTAAGAAGAAGTGTCATTGAATTCAGTAGCGTTTCTTTATCCTATAGAAAAAAAATAACAAAAAAAATTTATATAGATATATAAATAAATAAATATTAATAAAACCATAATTAACAAAAATAGAATATATTTTTTTTAATTTTATTATAATAAATACTTGTGATTGAATGCCTTGTATATTAAAAGTGACACGAGGAAGAAGAAGAGGACAATGGATATTATGAATACAAGAATCACGAATATTCTTTATCCATTCATCATTTATTGTATTTGATACTGATATAATAACACTATTATCTTGATCTCTATAAATATATATATATAGTATGTAGATAATATATATATATCTATACTTAAAAAAAACAAAAAAAACATAAATAAATGTTATTTATAATTATTATCTATATTTTTATTTCATAAAAATTCTATATATACTTTATTTCTAGCCAGCAAGGGGATAACATATCAAATTTTTCAATAAATAATGACGAGAAATCATATCCTTGTGAATATTATTAAGAAATACTCAATAGTTCATATGTTGATATTATTATATTAGAATTTATATTAGTACTTATGTAAAAAATATTTATATATATAAAGATATTTGTATTCCATGACGTTAGAAATCCAAGGCTAGGATTTGTGAAATGACGGTGAGTAGTATTTGAACTATATCGTTGATATTCATCTAGAATCACAGAACGAGATAATTTTTGTGTTACTAAATGACGTTCAAAAACCTATATATTGTCAAACAAGAATAATATATATAAAAATATACGATTTATATATATATTATAATTATTTATATATCGAATATATTATAAATCGTTTAAAGCATATAAATCAATATATATACGGATTCTTCTGGATGTTTTGGAGTAATATCTTTTAAGACATATTTCTTTTGAGGAATCGATAATTTAGATCTTCCTTCTGATATGTCCAGCATACATATAATTAAAAAAAGAAATGAATAGCACGATAATGAAAAACAGCAGACCATTTCTGAAAATATTTTAACTTTTATATAGATTCAACAGTATATAGATATATATAAGATTGATATGAGCTTATTAAGTATCGTATACAAACAATAAAAATGAGTTCGTTTTGTATATTATTATTTTCAAGATTTTTGTAACACAATCCTAGAGATTTACAAAAAACCGTATATGAATATATCACCGGTTTTTTTTTGAGAAAACCGTATATACGGTTTTTTATTTTACTTATATCTCTTTTAATGTTTTTTTTTTATTGTTTATTAATTATGTATATTCATAAGAATTATAGTTGTAATAGAAAGAAACTTAGAAAAAAAAGAAACAATTCCATTTGTTGACATTGTTCACAAAGTATCTTCGAATTTATTGTTTACTATATTATGATAATGTTAATTATGTTATGTATATATGTAAAAACTAATATTGTTGAAATACTCATGATATAAGTACTATTTTATAAGCAATTAATTATTTAATTTGATATTTTTTATACTATAATATTTCTCCTTTACTATAAATGCTATTTAATACACAATAAACTAATATAATCAACATTTGATGAGCTTTAAAAAACTACATATTCTGTGAAATGTTTTTAATATCTTTCAGATTAATGTGCTCTATCATGTCAACATCTTCATAAATAATTACATATCATAAATTATAACTGATATTACATTTTCACTGATTGTACATTGATTCTATTTTTATTTGACTCATTAATAGTAGTAATGATTCATTTATACTTTATATCTCTCTATATAAATATTTCATGCTTTTAATATAGCTATAACTAGTATTTAAGAGAATAAAAACATCATTCATTTTATGATAGATAAATTTCAATGAAATTATAATAATATTATAAAATACATTGAGAAGTGATGATATATATCATATTATGTAATTATTTATAATATAGAGTCAAATATAGCCGATAATGTAAAAAAATGTTATAGTCACGGATTCATTGTATTTCCAAAAGAAGTTACTTCATTTTATATTGATAAACGCAGATTAGAGTATTGAATAAGAACAATTAACTGATTCAATCAAAATGGACAAAAAGTGATTACTATCAATAGAGTTTAATCTACCCATAACTTGCTTGAGATTATCAGAAACAGTTATTATATGTTTGTAATATGACTAGATTAAGCTTAAATCTCTTTATTGTCTATATAATCTAATTAATAATAAAATATTTCTAAAAGAATATCAAGAAATAACTTAAATATATGAATAAGCCTGATATAACACTTATAAAACAAAAAACAATTTTAAAAAATTAATATTTGACTTTATATAAGTAAAATAAAATTCATACAGTCCTAATAAAATTTTTTTGGACTTGAATAAAATTCTTGTTCGAAAAAATATTTATGGTTTTTTATAATAAAATTAGTTTCAGTATGATTATATTTACGATTCAAAATAATAAAATTTAATTGAGGATTAATATAATTCTTGTTTTACTTTATTTTTGTAATAATAGTTTTTATTATTCAAAATTATTTTTAGTGATTTAATAGTATGTTGATAAGCAGGGGATGACAAGCTTTTTTATAAGAAAGTGAATTATATTGATCAATTCAGAAATTGAGTTGCTAAAATTAGTATAATTCAACGAAAAGATTGATAATATAATATAGATAGTCTAGTAGTATGGTTTATAAACATAATAAATACATTATGTTTTCAATAATTACTTGTAGTTTAGTTATTTTTAGATATTATGTGGTTTGTAATAGTGCATTTCTTAGATTATTGTAATATAATTAATATTTTAAATATTAGTCTACCTAATATTGAAAAGTAATGATAATGCTGATTAGAATCTCTGCTTGAAAAAAGCAACAATTATTCTCATCGTAAAATCTTATATAACAATAGTATAGTAGCAATACCAAATAATAAGTTATTTTTCACATATAAAGTTCAGATCAACTACATAAACATGGATTATACATTAAATAATGGGAGTGCAACTTTTTATATTATTGGAGCATAGTAAAACGAATAATAACTTTAAGATATGTGGCATATAAATATAATATGATTTCATAATTATGTCTATTCATAACCTATATTATCATCTATTTTCATTATTATTCGTAACTTATAAAATATTTCATGAAATATCTATTTATTTACATGTATTTCTACAAATGAAAAGCAGATTTGAAAAGAAGCAGATCTTTGAAATTTAATTATTTTTAAATAATATTACATTAATAATACATATATCTAATATAAATATAAGGTTATAAACAATATATTGCTAATCAAATATCTAAAAAACTCAAAATGCTGATTATGTTCAGGATTATATGAATAAAGGTTACAATAAGAAGGAATACATATAAATTTGAATATGCTCAAATATGTCATCCTTCTCTATTTGCAAGTAAAACAATCAATTATGGAAATTACCCTTATTTTAAACAAGAAAATGTATTTCCCCTAATTAACATATTATGTAGAATTGAAAAATACAAACTAGAGTGTTTAATTCATCTAATTACAAAAATAAAGTAAAACAAGAATTATATTAATCCTCAATTAAAATTTATTATTTTGAATCGTAAATATAATCATACTGAAACTAATTTTATTATAAAAAACCATAAATATTTTTTCGAACAAGAATTTTATTCAAGTCCAAAAAAATTTTATTAGGACTGTATACGGTTTTAAAACCGAATATGGAATTTTGACTGAGAAATGAAAAAACCGTATATACGGTTTTCTCAAAAAAAAACCGGTGATATATTCATATACGGTTTTTTGTAAATCTCTACACAATCCTATTGAAAAACAGAGATTTCCATGGAATCACTTGAATTCTATATATCTACGAATATTTCTTTGGATTTACAATGAATTTTGTTAAAACGTAATTGATAGTATTAACCTTATTTTATACATATATAGTTTGATTAAAATTCCATCAGTTTACAAGAGATCCTTTGGAACAAACGAGATACCTATCGAGAAACCAAAAGAAAAAGTCATTGCTGAGACGTCTACAGAGAAACCAAGAAAGCCAAAGACTGTAGTTCAAAAAGCTAATCGAATTGCTCATACATTTCGAATAACGCCTTTATTAATTTTAGTGGGTGCTACTGGATTGTTAGTAGCAGCAAAGATACATATGGATAATAATCGTGAAAATAAAAAATAATAAAAAATAAATAGTTAATTTGCAAATTAGTTCCATAAATTGTTTTGTTTCATTATATTAAATTTAAAAGAAGTATATATAATTTGATTCATAGTCAAATAGTATATAACAGTCATAAATCATATAAAAATTGAAAAAAAAAAAAAAACAAATAATTAAATATGAATTATTAAAATGAAAGAATAGATTTATTCAATGCAATAAATGATAAATATAGATTGTTTAATAATCAGCATTCTTAGGCCATCTAGGGAAAGGAATAACATCACGGATATTTTCTAAACCAGTAATAAACATAATAAGTCTTTCAAAACCAAGACCAAAACCAGAATGAGGAACAGTACCAAACTTTCTTAAATCAAGATAGAATTCAAGTGATTTTCTATCCATATTCATCTCTTCCATCCTATATATAGATGTGTATTATAGTTTATTATAATATTTATTATTATTATATATTATTATTATTATTATTATTATTATTATAAATATTATTATTATATAATAATATTATTATTATAAATATTATTATTATAAATATTATTATTATATACTTCTTAACAAGAACATCATAATTTTCTTCTCTTTGAGATCCTCCAATAAGTTCACCAATCTATATATATATATATATATATACATATAATATATACATAAATATATTATGATTTTTATTATTTTATATATTTATATATATACCTTAGGAACAAGAATATCCATAGCTCTAACAGTAGCATTATCAGGATTCAATTTCATGTAGAAAGCCTTGATTTCCTTAGGATAATCAGTTACAATAACATATAGAAATATATAGTACACATATATATGATATAATTTTAAAATATTTAAATAGGTATATATTATGTAATAATAAATATAAATATAATAAATATAATATAATAATAATAATAAGATATATATATACAGGTTTCTTGAAGATGACTTCAGTAAGATAACGTTCATGTTCAGAGGCCATATCCATTCCTTGATAGGGCTTCATTTCAAAAGGATGTTCTTTAGAAGCTTCGATAACAAGATCTACAGCTTCATGATAAGTAACATGAGCGAAAGGACTTTCTAAAACATTATGAAGACGTTCAGTAAGACCCTTTTCATAGAATAATAATAAATAATAGAAAAATAAATAATAGAAAAATAAATAATAGAAAAATAAATAATAAATAATAATAAATAAAAAAATAATAAATTAAATAAAAATAATATTAAAAAAAAAATAAATTAAATAAAAAATAATCTAAATCCCTTTTCAACGTTCTTTTCAAAGAAGGCGATATCATCAGTATTATGTTCTAAGCAATAAGTAGTACAGAACTTGACATAATCTTCAGCTACAGCCATATCAACATTAAGATCAGCGAAACTATAGATATATTATAAATATAGAATAAAGAATAATCATAATATATACATATAAATAATTTATTAAATATTATTTATACAAGTTATTCATAATACTAGAATATATAGAATAATATATACGCCATTTCAGGTTCAATCATCCAGAATTCAGATAAATGTCTAGAAGTATGAGAATCTTCAGCTCTGAAAGTAGGTCCAAATGTATAGACATCACATAAAGCAGTACAATAAGTTTCAACATTTAATTGACCAGAAACAGTTAACTTAGCATGACGACCAAAGAAATCTTTAGTATAATCAATCTTACCATCCTTAGTAGTAGGAAGCTTAGCCTATATATATATATTGGTTAATATAATATAAAAATATAATACAATATAATATTATATAATATAATATAACATAATATAATATAATATAATATACATCTTTATCATTTAATAAAGTAGTAACAGTGAACATTTCACCAGCTCCTTCACAATCAGCAGTAGTAATAAGAGGAGTATGTACCTATACATATAATATATATATATATACTTGATAATCATAACTAATATATATATACATATTTGAATCCTCTTTGTTGGAAGAATAAATGAGTAGCAAAAGCACAAGCATTACGAATACGAGCAACAGCACCAATCTATATATATATATAATATATAATATATATATTACACTTACAAAAATTTAAAAACATAATAATTAACAATATAATAATAAATAAAACAATAAATAAAATAATAAATAAAATAATAAATAGAATAAATCTAATATATATAGTATTAGTTCTGACTCTAAGATGAGCAATATCTCTAAGATATTCTAAAGTATGTCGTTTCTTAGCAAGAGGATAAGTCTTGGAATCACAAGTACCAAGAATAGTAACTTCAGTAGCATGAAGTTCAACAGCTTGACCAGCAGCAGGACTCTTAACTAAAACACCCTTAACCATCATAGAAACACTAACACTTCCACTCTTAATAACTTCTTCAAAGTTAGATACCTTATCTTTATCAACAATAATTTGAATAGATTCAAAACAAGAACCATCATTAAGATTAATGAAACAGAAAGCACCACCTCCTTGAAGACGTTGAGTTCTAGTCCATCCACCAATAGTGACGTTCTTACCAACAAGAGATAAACCCTTATCTTTAGTATATAATATTTATAATAAGAAAAAATAGTAATCATAGCAAAAATAATCATTTAAATGACTTAGAATATAAACATACTAGTGATTAAGATATCTCTGATGAGGACTCTTGATCTTTCAAATTTATAACCGTAAGGGAATTCACAATCACAGACGGAATGATTAATAGTAACAGGTTGAACTTCTTCAGTAGCAACAGGAACTTCAGCAATAGGCTCTTTAGCTTTTTCAGACATCGTTATATATACTATACACAGAAATATGATGATCTATTCTTTATAGTCACATCATAAACCTCTCTTTTACATGAATTCGAATAATCACGGAAAAATCAGGTTTGTCACCGCAATTTTCTTCTCACAAAAAATGATGAAGAAACCAAAGAAGGTATTGACAAGATGCGCGTCATTGGTATCTGCCAATGATTTCTACAATGAATCGAAATAAGCAAATAAAATGATCAAGAAACATCTAGAAAATTTTTGTGAACAACAAAAGCAGGGTGTGCCAAAACTGCGCTTTAAGCGCAAAGTGCGCTTTTCGATGTTGTTTTTGCGCTTAAATCTTTTATTTCATTTTTCTTTTAATTTTTATAAATCTACATAGAATAAAACGTTTAATAATTTTTAGAGGATCGAGATAAGCTCAATAATGATGTTTTTGACATTTTACACGAGGTTTGTGTTTGTTGATGTAATTTGATTTGTTGTTGAATAAATAATAACCTTACACATATTATAATTAGAGAGCAAATTGAATTTTTTAGCATTTTTAGAATGTTAATCATGTAGTTATAATGATTGATTGTCTTTAAGTATTTAACAATTAGGAAAAAAGCGTGATTATGTGTAGATCTTAATAATATAGTAGTAGTAGAATCATAATAGCAATACATGCTTCAAATTTTTACAAAACTTTGAATTCTTTTTAAATTGGCTAAATACTGATTATTAGTGGTCAAAAAATTTTCAAACTCAGCTCATCAAGACGCATTAATTTACACACTTTTCATGAAAAAAAGACCGGGTGACATAAAAAAGTAATTCATTCATTGACTATTATACTATGACATGACAGTTTTTAACTTAAAACATATTATTTTGATATATAATGTATAAATGTTTTGAAATAAGTCATCTAAGAAGATTTTTGTGACACATGTTGTGACAGATACATGACTTAAAAGTTCATAAGTCATCAAATAACAACAAGTATGATTCCTATATTTGACTATTTGTGTTAATTTGGGTGACAAATAAAAATTATTTTGTGACAAAAGTCAATTGCTTAAGATATTCTTTTGTATATTATTTTAAAGACTTTTATTTATGTTTATAATGAAAAATAATGTCAATAAATACTAAAAAATATTATAAAAAATAATAATGTAATTAAAAAGTTTTTATTTTTATAAAATATCATGAAGTAGTCTTGTAGGGACTGTACAGATACATCCTGACAAGTAATAAAAATTAAATAAACGAAAAGCATATTAAAATATTATTTTTCAAAAATCAAACAAAAAACAATACAATGAACAAAAGCTGGATTTGAAAAAACAATACGTCCAACAAAATGATTTTTAATAGCCTTATAAAATGGTTTTAAAATGTATTTTATATGTAGAATAAGTCACACAACACATTTATAATATTTATATTATAAAATATATTGTTTTTATGTTTAAAAATAAAAAAATAAAAAAACGGTTAGTAGTCACTAGCTTTGCAATTATTATATGACTTGATGAAAAATATTATAAGGGAGTTGTTTGGTCAAATGGTCAGTGCGTATAAAATTTTTACATAGTGGACGGATCGAATCTTACGAGGAACTATTTTTTTAAACTTTTTCTTTTGACTGCTATTTACAATGATTTTATTTAAAATCAACTTTGTTTCATTTTTATTATCTGTAAACATTATTTACATCATTGATATCTGCTTTTTAGTTTAGAATCAACATATCAACAAACTTTTTTTTTCAAAAAATAGTAATTATTGTTTAAAAACAATTCTAAGTATTTCTAGAATGTTATAAATGTAATAAAAGAGCATAAATATAATATTTGAAGATATCAAATAATTTTAAACTTATTATATAGAACACATGAAAAAATAAAATTGAGAAATCGGTTGGTATAGTTGACCAGCGCTGTAGCTATTATGGTAATTGTCGCTGGATCGAATCTCGCAAGAGGCATTTTTATTTTTATTTCTTGGAAAAACATCTTTTTATGAAACTTGTTCTTTTATATATTTATTTTGATTATCTCTTGATACGATCATTTATTTTGGTTTAATTTAATTAACTTAGTTTATCAAGAGTATTCGCCTTGAGTATTTATTTTAATTTTTATAATCTGCTTTACTTAATTACTTTCTTTCTTTAGGTATCAAGGCTTTTAGCTTTTAAACAACTCTTTATACTGTGAAATCAGGATCTATAGCATTCCAGATGGTTCAAATGGATCAACAAATATTTTTTGTATATAATTCGTTTCTTCATTTGTAATATTTATTTGATTTATCTTTATTTTATAGTGCAGGATGATCAGTATTTTTCAAGAGTATTTATTGTGCGTTATCTATAAGGTTTATTTAGTATTTATATTAATTATATTATAATTGCTTTTTATCATTATTATTTCATTGATTTATTTGTATATTAGTTTATTATAGTGATCGTTATTTTCTTATTTATATTTAAAAGGAATATTATTTCATTTTTGATAACAAATTATATATATAGATATACGAGGTCAATACTTTAATTAAGTGTGGCATTCTTTCTATGTTTAGAATTATTTTATGGTCCTTTAATGTATAAAAATATTGATGAGTATATATTTATTATTATATTTATTAGTATATTTATTATAGTATTTATGATATTTATGATTATGAAAATAATATATATATAGTTCAACTATAGAATTATTTCCAGTTGTTATCATTTATTATTTTATATATATATATATCAACAATTAGTGAACAATAGATAAGGAAGCTATTCAATTATTAAGCCAATTAAATGATAAACGAGATTGTATATATATATTATTATTATATTTATTATATTATATATACTTATTATTATATATATATATAGGTTTATATATGGAGAATGAAGTTTATTGGTCAAAAATTATTCATTATATATATATAAATATTTTTGAAAGAGATACTATTACGGATTCCTTACAACAACAAGAATAAGTATATATATATATTATTATTATTATTATTATATAGTTATTTTCAATATTATCTGAATTGATTCCTATAAATTAAAATAATTCTATGATTTTAGCTACTTTTGCATGTATATATATATATATTTGATTATTATACTTTATTTATATTATCTATATATTAATACTATTTATATATATATGTATAGATATATATACATCATTATCTTCTGAGAGTCCTTACCTTTCATCCTCTCGCCTTCAGGCCCTTATCCCTACCCTCGCACCACTTCTCGCCTCCCCTTTACATACACATCGTCTCCATGCACTTCGTATTCTAAAGAGCTTCCAACAACTTGATGTATATATATTATTTTATATAATAATAATATTAATAATAATAATAAATATATATATATATATAGTCGTCTTCAACCTATTGAAAGATCTACCTGTATATATATATCTTCATAATCATCATTATATATATATACATTCTTATAGTTACTTCTTATAAGTCCCTCACTGACGCACTCCTCCATCCCTCAAAGAACATTAAAGCACGTTATAATTCCTATACTATTAATTGTATATCAATCTATATATATATATATATATATATATATATATATATATTTATAGCTGATTTATTAATTGTTATGTATTCACGGGAATATGGTCATGTATCTAATTTTTTTTCTTATTTATTACCTCGTATCCCTCTAAATGAGTATAAAACAGTAGCTATCTATGGACAATATATATGTATATAATAGTATATATAAGTATATATAATAGTATATATAATACATGAATAATATATATTCTGTGTATTTTCTGCTAATCTTCTTATTATATATGATCTATATATATATATATATGTATATAGAAATACTGGTTTATTGACTGTGAAATTGGCGGGAAGTCTTGCTTTGATTCAATTCATCAATATTAAGCCACTTTTCAACAATATATATGCTCAATCAACTCTACAGAATATGTCCGATATACATAATATATATATATATGTAGTTCTTATGTAACTAAAAATACATTAAATAAACTATATCAAAATGGAATAAAGACGAATTCTTATATATATAATCAGATACTAACAATGGACATGATATTAAGTTTAATTGAACAATCTAAAGTCAGATGGTATATATATATATATATATATTCTTTTTTAATCTATTTATCAATATATATATATTAGGACTCTATCTGAAGACTTATATGCTTCTTTTCCCTGTCTTTATATACATATATACAATTACCCCCTATCTATACACTTATTGATACTATGCATCAATTATACACAGATCCCCGCGGGGATCTGATGAGCAAAGAAAGTCAAGGCCGACTTCTTCTAGACAATCTTGATAAGTATATTATATGTTATATACTATTATATATTATTATATCTTATTATTATTTATTATTATATACTATTATATTATAGGTATAAGAATAACAAAGATTACACTCAATTCTTTAACGATATTATAAGAATAGTATATAACTATATATAACTATATATAACTATATTTATAACTATATATAACTATATATATAGGTGAGTGATGGTATTGCTCTTTATTCTCTACTCCGATTGGGTCTCAATTCTACATATATACCTACTCTTATTGATCTGTATATATATAACTAATATATATATAACTATATATATAACTATATAGGTATTTACAATTACCCTTTGATTTGATGATTTCCCGTGGGGTTGAGAATATTCATAGTCGTAATCTATTTGTAGATAGAATCAATGGAGAAGCTACTATGAAGTATATATATATATGTATAGTATTTTATATAACCATATATATCTATTTTTTCTCACTATATATACCTATATATACTTTTATATATAGTGCCATTATTAATTATTTATCGTTCAAAGCACGTCCTATATCTGACAAAACTGTTCTTCGAATTCTAAAGCAAAATATCAAAGTAGATCGTCGTATGTGGCGCATACTGTGACATTCTCTTATTTTTCTCTTTTTATACTCTATTATAATTACTTATTATTGTTATTCCACATATTATTATGCTTATTATTATATATATTCTAGCTATATATTCCTATATTTATTCTAGCTATATATTCCCCTCTTTTCTAGTCATTTCTCCTTCTTACACTGGACATCCGTCAATACTTCACTTCCTCTTTCTCTCTCTTCTCATTCATTATGATTAATAACAATGAACCTCTCGTGACTTCCTTGGCGGCAACTATCGACGCGGGAACCAAATATAAGAATGTATATCTATTACAAGAACAATTGAATAAAGATAATATACATGATTTATATGATAGTCCTGAATTCCTTAGATATCAAGTATATATATATAATATTATCTATTATTACTATATTTATTACTATACATATTCTACATTTATTACTCTATATATATTACTCTATATATATATATATATATATATATATATATATATATATAGTATGTAGATATTCCATCATCTTCCCTCCTTCTTCTTCCCGCGGAATCCCTTAATGAACTGCTCTCCATAGTGATGACTACTTTCCTATCTCTTAATTCCCCGCGGGACATTCTCTTTGTCTTACAACATTCTTCGATGATCCCTCTATTTATCCTTCTTTATATCTTGTAGAAGACACTGTTTAAGGTATATATATATATAAATTAGTTTGAATTATGATGTCATTCTCTCTTATTCTTTTAGTTTTATATATATATATATATATAATTTTCCTCCCCTTTACAGATTCTCCTGTTGTTCCACTTCGTTACTCGCTCTCCCTTCATCCCCGCCCTATATACAAAGACTTTACAAGTATTCTTAGATAGAGTTGGATTAGCGAGTAAAGACTCTAATTATGTATATATATATAATAATAATAGTATTATTATTGTTTTTGTTTTTTTCTATTACTCTCTATATATCATTAAAAACATAATATTAATACATATATAATTATATTTCTCTATAGCACAAAACGTTACTCTCTTCGAACATTCTTCGTATCGACATACAGAGCGTCATTCGACCCATACATCATCATTTCCAATATAAAACGGATGACCATGATTGTACATATACCATGACTATTAAGGCCGAATATGAATTTATGGAGAAACTAAAGAAGAGTCCAGATGATGAAACGGCACAACTTATTGTATATTATAATAATAATAATAATAATAATAATAATAATAATAATAATAATAATAATAATAATAATAATAATAATAATAATAATAATAATAATAATAATAATAATAATAATAATAATAATAATAATAATAATAATAATAATAATAATAATAATAATAATAATAATAATAATAATAATAATAATAATATCTCAGATAATAATAATATCTCAGATAATAATAATAATAATAATAATAATAATAATAATAATAATAATAATAATAATAATAATAATAATAATAATAATAATAATAATAATAATATATAGGTATCTTTAACAGAAGAACGTATAAGAAATGCTATAGAGAAAGCAGTTCAGATGCTATTAACGAAATCCTTACCTGAATGTTATCCTATGTGTTTAGTATATCATATATTTGGTCTTTATTATTTAAAATGGAATCGTTTTTGGCAGAAGCTAACAGAATGTTGTGTAAGAATTGCGAGTTTTGATAATAAATTATATTGGAATTGTTTTTATGAAAAAGCATATCTTATTAATGGTTATATAGATATAAATATATATGATCATATAGGATATAGTATATTATCTAAAGAAGAAAAGAGATATGGTATCGTCTATGGTTTAGAACGATTACAAGATAGATATAAACATTATATTAAATATTCTACACTTACATTTGTATTGAAACAACGATTATCGATGGGAGAAGAACTACTTTATGGGTATATATATATATATATATATATATATTATTATTATTATTATTATTATTATTATTATTATTATTATTATTATTATTATTATTATTATTATTATTATTATTATTATTATTAAATATATATATTATATAGTTATACAGATGTTAATACTTATTGGACGTCTTTATTCTCTTCTCTTACTGATGTAGCTACTTATATTCGTCCATATAATAAACAATTTATGGGATTCTTTATAGATTTCTTAAAGAAGAAATATTATGGTTATCGAATAATCTATGATGTTGAAGCTCGTGATGTGATGAAACCAATTCATACTGAATTCGAAGAACTTCTAAAACAAAAGAATATTACTACTCCTACTATTATTCATAAAGAAGAAGAAGAAGGAAAAGAAGAAAATCAAGTAAATAATGAATTAGAATATATGTATAATTATACGTTACGTCCACGTGATGCTGATGCTCGTCTGAAAGTCTTCTTAAAAATATTCAGTAATTGGCCTGGTATTCAAAGTATTTATTTAGCTGATTCTTTAAAGAATATATGTATATTATTATTAAATAAGAATGATTCTTCTTTACAGAAATTATGTGTTGAAGTATTATGTTGCTATAGTAATTTACCTACTGTTCTATATAAGGAAAGTTTATTAGGATTATGTGATGAATTGAATTATCGTGATACTATGTTAGGATTATATATAGAGAAAGATCAAGGAGTTATCAAAGTAGAGCATAGAGATCTTATTATACCTATTATAGAACGTATTTTATATGGTAGACTATTAGATAAGAAGATGAAATCGAAAACACATTATTATGGAAACTTGCTGCTATTTTAAATTATTTATCTATATTAGATTATGAAGAATTAAAGCCATTATTATTTATGATATTATGTTCATTTACAAAAGATTTATTTATACCTTCTGTTCAATCAGAAGAAGATGTAGCTATATTATTAACTCATATATCTGTAAAGAAAGTTCCTGATACTCGTAAATTAGGATTTTTGAATAGTTGTTATGATTTAATACGATATATGAGAGATCGTAGTAGTTCTTTTATTCATTATATATTAGCTGCTATAGGATGTAAATTAAAAGATAGTTATGATAATAAAGAGAATTTAGAAGATTTATTAAAAGAAGATGAACAAATAGATACAAATGGAAATGATGATGATATTGAAGATATTGAAGATATTGAAGATGAAGATGATAATAATAATGATAATAATGATAATGATAATAATAATAATAATATGAAAATTGAAAATGAATTATCTACAGATGCCACTACTATTGCTACTACTTCTTCTACTACTTCTAAAGCAGATTCGAATAGAATTCGATGTAAGTTTATTCAACGTCGTATACGTGGTTTATGTATAAAGAGAATAGTTGAATGTATAGGTTATTTTAGTAGTTATAATTATAAACAATGGAAATCATTATTATTTGATCCATTAACTCCTTTGTATGAAGTATTACATAATACTATATTAGGATTAAAGAAAACACCAGTATTATTAAATTACCTCATTTAATATCATTTTCTCCTTCTTTATATTATTTATATGATATTCAACCTTTATTATTACCTACTTTAGTGGAATGTTTATCATTAGGTATTGATTCTGGTAAACAATTAGGTGCTAATATTGTTAATGATATTATTGCTACTATTAATAATATATTAGGTATTAGAAGAAGAAATGGATAATTTTGAGAAATCAACAAAGAATGAAAATAGAGAAGAAACTGAAATGAAGAATAAGATGAGAAAAGAAATGAAAGAAACTGATAGTGATGATGAAGATGAAATCGAAAAATTAAAAGAAAATATTAAAGAAAAAAAGAATAGAAAGGATCAACGAAAAGGTTATATATATATATATATATATATATATATATATATATATATATATATATATATATATATATATATATATATATATATATATATATATATATTTTATTTATTATTTTATTATTATAATCATTATTTTATTTATTTTGGTTATTATTGCCATATTTATTACTATTATATATATAGAAGAATTATTAAATCGTATGTTGACTAGTAAGGTTATAGCTTATATTTCATCTCTTCTTGATTCTATTCTCTCTCATATTCAAAGCAGACTGAAACTTATACATAATTTTAGATCTGGTATTAGCGTTAGTATGCTGATATATATATATATATATGTATATATTTTTTATTGTTATTTTATTATTCTTTCATATATATATATACATATTAAATGAAACTGGGTTGAATATAGGTATCAAGAAGTACCTAAATGTGATTAAAAAGTTGAATAGTTTCTTTTCTTCTGTCTTTTGTATATTAATGCTTAAAGTAATTATTTCATTGCTTCGTTTAGTTTGAATATGTTTGATGGCTTATATCAAATAAATGATAGCTTTATTTGCTCATTTATAAAGACATTTTTTTTGTATTTAGGTTAACTTTGTCAAAAATATTATGATTTATGGCCATGTATACAAATAAGGTGAAAAGCCTTTCATTCAGTCTGATGACAAAACTCATGAGTATCATATTTTGTTACAAAAAACTTCCTTATGTGTTTGATAAATTCAGCAGAATTAAGCATGGCTGAAAAAGTGTCACAAAATTTGGTGGCAAGTGTCACCAAAGTCAGGAAAGGACTGACTATTTGATTATTTTTAAAACTTCAGTCATTCTTTAAAAATTTCAATGATAATTTCATTCTTTTGTTAAAGATTCAAATCAGAATAAGATTATTGCCTATAATATTTTTTCAAACTTGCTTTCTATCTGCTTTCTGAACTAATAATGGTTTATCATTAAGATTCATATTGGTTTTTGTTGCATTGTGAACTCCTCTTAAATACTAGTCAATATCTACTACATGATGATTTCCCATTGTTTGTTGATTGCTTTGTTACGTACTTGCTCGTTATGATCAGTGTTCAATACACATATCTTACAATGTGCTACGTGATGGATACTTATCAGTTACTTATTCTTGGAATGATTACTTGCAATGTATAATTTTATGAATATTTACAGTTTGTTGCCTTCCATTTATTATTTACATCTGATTTGGTTACTCACCAAACTTCCTTACTTCTCTTCTTGAATTAGTATACTCATTTTTCTTTTTGTAACTTTGCGATTAATGAGATCTTTATTTATGTTGTTTGTATGTTTGATTTTATTCGACTAATGTGCTTTTGATTGCTTGTTCTACTTTATAAGTGCTAATTATTTTGTTTTTGTTTTTTATTTTTCTGATACTTCCTTTTTTCATACTGTATTATAATGGTATTTATATATAACGATGACATTTTCTTATAGATTTACTTATTATGAATTTTCTTATTCTTATTCTAGTATTTAATAAATACTTAAACACTTCATCTCTGCGATTAATACTTACTATGGTTACTAACATACATAAGTTTCTACTGAAGATAGTAGCAGATTAGTAACAATTGATGTTTATTTCTTTTCATCCTTAAATCCTTTTGTCTATATTACAATATTATCATGTACTCTTATTCTATCAAGTTTACTATTATAAGTTTTTGAATGTTTTAGTATCTTATTGTGTAATTCTTTAATATGCTATTATACAGGAAAGTATCTATATGATATTTCTTTGTTGTAGTTTTCTGTATAAAATTTTTGAATTTCTTTTTATTCTTTGTATATATTTTCATCTTGGTTAATTATTCTTCAACTTCTCTTCATGTTATCGTTAGTCTACTATTATATATTGAATTTTTAGTTATAAACCTTATCTTATTTCCTTATCTTATTTCATCTTTTGTTCTTTTAAGGTATTATAGCATTACATTAATTGTATTAGTTTTCTGGTTTTTCAGTCTCTTCCTATCTTCTTCGTATGGTATCTTTATATTTATTAGACTCTTCATTTCTTCTGGTGCTTTTCAATTATTATGTGATCATTCGTAATACTTCACCTGCATGTTCTTTTCCCTTTATTAAAGAGTTTCTAGATGTGCTATTTTTATATTACTTTTATATTATCCTTAGTTGATATTCCTTTTTCTCCTATGATAGAATTCTTTATGTTCTTATGTTATTCTAATAGTCGTTTCATATTTCTCTATTAAACATACTATGAGATTTAATGACGATTTTCTTTTCCTTTAATAATTACAAATTCCTCACTATTATATATTATTATATATCTTAGTTTTATTATTCTAACAGATTTATTTTTATATTTGTTTCTATAATTGAAAACATACTCAATTAATTTATTTTCATATTTCATTCAAATATACTCTTCATATACATATTCATATCCTTCATTTATGGTTTTCTTCGTTTTCTCATGTTCTATATATTATCCCATGGTCTACTTATTTTTGTGCCTATTTTTAATCCTATACTTCCTCATTATCTCTATTTCTTTATCCACTTTTCTTTTATTTCTAGTGCTTCTATTGTGTATATTGTGTGCTCATTATTAGACTTATTCATTTTAATACTGCTTCATCATTATCTCTCTTCATATTCTTTAATGCTCATGTTTATTGTATTTCCTATTTACACAGTTATTATTTCAGAAGCATTTTCCATTTCTTGTCTAAATAATATGGGTTTGAATATTTTTATTAGTCCTATTTCTTACTATCGTTTTTTATAATTCTTCTCGTTCGTTTCCTTTCTTTTTCTTTCCAACAATTTCTCTCTTGGCACTACTCATCATGGATTTTAGTAATCAAAGTTAGGATTTGTTCTCATTGTTGTATTACTATTATCTATATACCACAAAAGATATTTTTATTATTTCTCTTCATTCTAAGGTTTTGCTCTTTTTGTTACTTAAACATATTTATATGGCTACTCTTATTTATTATTATTGTGTACATTCTCTTCTTCTTATTTAATTTTTTATAAAAGCCTAGTATCTACACCTTCTATTCCTTCTATTCTTTCTCATTTCTAATTACTCTCATTTTCCAAAAATGATATAATTATATAATAGGATCTATGTCTCCATATTTCTTTCGTACTGTTATTTAATAAAATACTATCTCTATTTACTTTAAACCATTTCAACTCCCTTTAACTTATTATCTATATACATCTTACATTCATGCTGATATGAATACTATAATACTATTTGTATTTCTTCTATTTTGTTGAATACGGTTGAGGTAGTTCTCGAATTGTTTATTTTCTAAATTTATTTTCATTTCTATTACTTTAGATATTATATCTTCTTAAGTGCATATGTACATAATTAATATGCTTATATATATTTACACCTGCTTTTTCCGTTATCAGCCGTTACTTCATATTATTTATACAATGTCTAACTATTATATACAATTTACTCCGTTTGTTCTTTTACTCATGATGATATAATATAGAAATCAACTTCTTATTACTTCTTATGGTTTATTTATTGTATTTCTATTTATAGATTTATATATATTTTTATACGAATATTGTTCTCTCTTCATGTTATTGTCTTTAAAAATATACTAAAAATAATTATTATCGTCTCTTCTACTCATTTATCACTGCCGATTATAAATTCAGTTGATATATGCATTCTTCCTTCTTCTTAACTTCAAATTTTATTTACAAGTTTTTAGTTATCTTCTTTATGATCTACATATATAAATATATTCTCATTAAGTCTATGTCAATCTTTCCAATAATTTTTCTTCTGATAATCTTTCAAATGCTAACCTTTATATAATATCATGAATCTTAATCTAATACTTATTTCATGCTATTATAATATAAAATCCACATTACTTTCTATTATATCATATATTCTAATACTCTTTCGGATATATATAATCCCTCATATGATACTTAATATAGATATAACACATCTTGCTCTTTCCTTTTGAATTCATGTATAAATATAAAATTGTTGGTGTAAACGATTTAAGATTCCACTTTATATATATGTTTTGGAAAATAGTATATTCTTTAGGAACCAATTGTTATCACTCTCTTTGTGATATTTGATTGATAAGTCAGGTAAATGATTTTAGTAGTTATTTGGTTCTTTCTATTGATACATTATGATTGAAAATATATTTTGCTATTTATTTATATATTTAATCTTCTTGATTAGATATACTATTTGATTTAAGAAGAGTATACTTTATAGTTGTATATTATACTTTTGATTGAATAAAGATTCTTATTAGTATTGGATATTGTTTTAAAGTATTATACTAGAGAGATTAGTATATATGAAATAATTACTTCTAAAATAATATTTATTTTTCATATAAGTAATAATATTTCTCAGTTATTCGTTTGATCTGAATATAATAGTACTTGAAAAAGAATATAATTAGAAAAATAATTGAAATATAGATAAAAATTATTAAGGAATAGTGATTCTAATTAAGAAACTATATACTATTGATATAATCAAATATATAAAGGAATATTCAATGTCATCTATTTATAATTATATTTAAAAGATAACAGTATATCTTCTTGAGTTAATTAAAACAATACAAATTATAATGTAACAATAAAACATTATGGAATACAAATAGTTAATATAATGAAAACAATATAAATATATAAATATTAATAGTAAAAGAAATCAATGTACTTTGTAGTATAAATACAGTAATTAAGTAGTTGGATTAGATTAGTGATTTTGTTGCTAGATGTTATCAATCGAGTTTCTTTTTCTTTAATTTATCTATATATAATTAAGAATAGATTCTATATTATGTGAATTATGAATATAATACTTATAATATACATACGCTCTAAAACAGTAGTTATAAGTGATGAAGAATCAATGATATCAGAAGTTAATCCAATTGTCATTTGGGTTGTTGGATTAATAGTGTTTCTGTATTTGTTTTTTATATACACGAGATGACTGAAACCGCTCTCACAGAGATATGAAGTTGCAAAGGGAAGAAAACATTTCTTGGCTATATCATATAATAATGGAAAACGACTCTTATGGCTTATATAGAACTCATCTATTGGTACGTTATTAAATTCTTCTCTACATGTTTTATCAGCAAGTAAACAGAAATACTCTTCTTTAACATGAAACTCCATTTTATTTTCGTCAGCTACTTTTGAAAATGGATTAGTAATCCAATATAAAGAATGATCAATAAGATTAGTTGTTGGTGTATTTTTTGGTTTTTTTATGTTACTATTCGTTTTCTTCTGCTTTTTATTCTTTTGTACTTCTCCTTGATTTGTATTATTACTTATTTCATTTGGAATGATTGCCCCAAGAGTTATTATACAATTGATATTAGCCTGAATTATATTTATATTACTAATGATTCCATTGTATTGTCCTTGAATACTACTATTAGGGAAATTATTAAGAACACCAGAAATACTACCTAAAGTGTATCCATATACTAAATATGGAAAGTCAATTCTAATCGTTACTTGAGTTTCTATTAATTGCTGAGTAACTATGTCAACATAGGTTATTAAGCCATTTACAACTCCATTTGGAGATACGCAACCTTGTAATGATCCAAGAATATTAAATTGGTTTGATACTACTGATGTATTGTTATTAACATTACTATTCACTTCATGAGATATATTTGATGTATTATGTGTATTTTCTTGGTCTATTAAATATTCATTAAGGTCTTGAAGATACGATTCATCACTACCAATATAATTTAGTATTTCTGGGAAATAATTCAGTAAATTACGTCGAAGAGTTATTAGATGATTTTTGATATAAAATATGATTGAATTAATATCAAGCTTGGTTGTAGATACATAATCCTTAAGTTTCGTAAATGATGAATAATCGTTATTATTTATTAGTCTTTCTAATCTCAACGATAATTTTATAAATAAATCCTTCATAATGTCTATTAACCCAAATATATATCTATGCTGTCCTTGCATTGATTTATTACAATCATAGAATAAACTGGTAACATCCTCAAGGTATAACATTGAAGCTATGAAGTTAGTATCAATAATGGTGTTATATAAGTCCTTCTTTTCTTTATCCTTTTTTATTACTAGTGTTATTCCATTTCTAAGTAAATTAAATCTTTTAATTGATGAATGGCATGAAAGCCATCTTGTAGGGCAATAAAGGAGAAGTTTATAACTTCTAATATTTTTTTCCTTTTTTTCTTCCTTCTTATCATTACTATAAACTTCATGAATATTATTATCTATATTATTATCTGTATCAGATGTATCTAAAAGGGATTCAACTACTTTATTATATTCTATCTCTAAAGAAGATATATTATTAGGGGAATCAGGTATGTTATCTTGAGGAGAGAAGATAGAAGAGGTTAATGAATATTCATTATCAATATTGTAATTATTGGATTCGTCTTGTCTAACAGCAGACTTCTTTATATATGAAATTATCTCAACAGCACTTTTGAATATATTAGTGAAGTATTTTGGTAAACAGTTTACACAGAGTTCTTCTCTATGAAGAAAACAGTGGATGAACATACAATTCTTATTCTTCTCTAGTACTCGTGTTTTGAAGGAGTTTTTGTCTCCATTCATATTCGAAGCACCGTCAAAAGTAGCTGATACGCAATTATTCCACAGAAGGTTATTATTATTAAAGAAATTATCTACCATGTTAAATATATTATCACCTGTTTTGGAACTAATCTGAAAAATACTTAAAAATGATTCAGTAAACTTTTTATTATATTCGTATCTAGCATAAACGAGTAAATAGGATTTCATTTCTATGTCAGTTGACTCGTCAAGCTGAATAGAAAATGATCCTGATTGTCTTATCCTATTTATTACTTCTTGTTGAATTGTCAAAGCAATTTCATCACTTTTTCTTTTGATACTGCTTGAGGATAACGGAAGATTAGAAAGGACTTTGACATTCTTTAACCTTTCATATTCTTCAATAATAGGTTTAACTAATTTTTCTCCAGTTCTGTAGCTGTATCCATTCTTTGAAATGGAGTAGGCGATGAAATATGAAAGCTTACTGGATAAATCTGAAAAGCTAAAGAGAGAATTTGAGTATTCTGTGTTTTCATTATGATCTTTTAAGAGTTCTTGAATGTCATCATATGTATATTTGCTTAACCCATGTTTATTCTTGAAATGAGTGAAGAGTTTTGAGGCTTCATAACCTTTACACGTGAGAGTAGACTCACAGATTAAACAAAAATAGGAGTTTTTTGTTAATTTTTTAAATCCATAAACAACTGGATTGGCATTATATCTTTTAACTCCTTCTTTTACTTCACTATAATATTTGGATTTAGGATTAATATCTGGTTTATTATTCGTTTCTTCTGTAATTATGTCATCATCTTTTTTTTTTTCGTCTGTTGTAGACTTGTCAATCTATATATATATATATATATTACTATTAATATACTTGTAATTTTTTAAAGTACTGTTCCATGTATTTAAACAATAAAAAAAGTTTATCTAATATAGAATGTTCTTTTTGGTTTAGCAAAACATTTTCCCTTATATTTTTGTTTTTCCCGTGTTTTCATCACTTAAAATAACTATGAAAATCACGGTAATAAAAAAGTAACTTTGTTATTTAAGCGCAAAAATTTTGGTCCTTTCGCTTAACGAGTAACTACGTGGTGACCCCTGAACAAAAGTCTTGTATTTTCTGAAAGTAAGTCAGTTATTTAAGAAAAGTAGTTCCCTTTATTTAAGGACATAGTTAATCAATAAGGCTTTTAATATTATAGTTTTTAAATTATTTGTTTATGTATCAGAAACAGGTAATAAAAGAAAATCTTTAATACAAGTTTTTTTATAGAAAAATTGTTTATTGATAAAAATGAGTTTTCAAAATGGTTTCATCATAAATCTATGACTTACATGAAATGCATTTTAAAAAAAAAAACATTTAAAATTACAAAAAAAAAGATATAACAATAAAAACTCTATAGAAAAATGAAAAAAAAAAATGAAAAGTTCGAATAAATGATTAATGTTGTCTATTAAGTGTTTCTATATATTCAGTAAGACTTGTGACAGTATATTGTTTTAATTCAGGAGACTCCGTAATTAATTTTTGATATTCATCAACAACAGTATGTTTATCTTGTTCTGAAAGATATAAATACATTTCAATTAAGTCACCATCAATAAATCCAGCTGACTCTTTAACATATTTCAATCCTTTGAAAGAACGGTAATAAGTATGTGATAAATGAGCAATTCCTTTAATTACCTATAATATATAATAATTATATTCTGTTTATTATTAGTATATGGTACTAAAAAGAAGATCATAATTATAAATAATTTATTATAATATGATACTAAAAAGAAGACTAATTTTTCTTATTAAATAAAGAGTGACAAAAAGTATAAATAATATACATATATAAATCTAAAAGAATAATAAAAGAGTAGTACAAAAACATACACAAAGAATAGCTTTTTCAATATTTTTTAGTTCATTAAATTCATTTATATTGTTAATTTTTCCAATAACACCAATTCGACCACTAGTTGTTACAAATAATATATTCATATCAATAGATGTATATAAAGAAGATAATTGGGAAGAAGAAGTGAATTTTCCCGTAATTATCTTATTTATAGTATCTCCTAAATGGAACCAACTTGTCATCTATATATATATATATATTATTATAGTATTCTTATTGATTTGATAATATGATAGGTTATTTAGAATATACAGAAAAATAGATAACTAGAATGATATATAAAAAGAATATATATATATATATATATATAATTTAATATATAAATAAAACTATAACTATAAATAAAGAAAATAATAAATATATAAAAAAAAAACTAGAATTAATAAATAAACAAAACTAATATATATATATATATATACAGTAAGTGTTTTTTTAGTTGTAGCTTCATCTTCTTGTAAAGTCAGAACAAATAAGTTTCTATCGATATCACTACATACTATATGATTATCATCTTCTATATAGAAGTTTGTACAATAATGAGTAGATACTTCATTACATAAGAAAGTAATAGAATATGTATCTATATTTAATGTATAGATAATTACACTCTTTGTAAGATCTAAAACATATATATAATCATTCTTCTCATCTATCTGTATATCTAAGATATAAACATGTTGAGAACGAATACAACGAAGTTCTAAATGATTATTCTCATATGTAAATATACATAACTATATATTATTTTATTATCATATTATTATATCATTATTATATTATTATAATAATATAATATTAAAAAAAATTATTAAAAAAAAATAATATATATATATATATACTTTTCCATTAACTCCACAAAGTAGATGTTTTTTATATATACAAATAGTATTAACACATCCATCTACTTCTTCCTTATCGATTTCTTGTAAACTATATTTATTTCCTTCTTTAATAACACGATATACACATAGAAAACCGTGGGAAGGTTCCTCTTCATCCGGTAAAATATACGTTCCTCCCATGATTATTACTTGTTCATTCTTTGTACCTAAAGGACCACAATATAATGCTGTTCCCCATATATTATTACTAAAGGGAAGAGAATATAATAATTTAAATGAAGAATCATATAAACATATAGAATTAGACTCTAAATTCTCCTCAAAGAAATTTATAGATTGAGTTATTACAGCATATATATTCTGAGGAGGCTATATATATATATGTATTGTTTATTTATATTTATTAATATTTTTTTATTATTATTTATATTTATGTATTATTATTATTATAATTATTTATTAATATTTTATGATTATTTATAATTATTTATATTTATATTATTATTATTATTATTTCTTATTAATATTTTATGATTATTTATTATAATTATTTATATTTATTATTATTCATAATAATAAAAATAATAAAATATATACATAATACACAATACTAGCAGGTGTTTTATGAATGACACTTTGATATATATGAATTCGTTCATTTCCCTCCAAATTACCCATAAATAACGTTTCATGAGAAGCCATTAAATATCCCTTGAAAATACCGCGGGGAGAAATAAGTGGACATAATGTCGTAATAGATGGCATATCAATATAACTATATCTATATATATATAAAATTATATAAAAATATGAACTATATATAAAACAATATTATATATATATATATACAAGAATCCTCCATTTTCCATATATATATTAGCTGTTTTATCTGATAATGCAAATATGGTTGATACTTTTGTATTTACAGAAGAAGGAAGAGAAGATGAAGATAAAGAAGATAAAGAAGAAGAAGGTACTGTAAAACAATATAAAAATACAGGAATATTACCAATTGAGATCTATAGAATATATATATATAAATATATATGGAGAATATCATAATATCATATATATATATACATACTTTACGATCTTCAATCCATGTTCTTTTGTCTTTTAAATAAATATATGTATATACATATCCATCAGAACTACCCGTAAGTAATATATATTTATTATTATAATTACCTATATATAAATTGATATTATATATATATATATATATATATACCTAAAAATATAGAAACAGGGAAGGAATCAGGATGAATATGTATAGTATCCATCTATATATATATATATATATATATATATATATATATATTTATATATATACTGGTTGAAGATTTTCATTATATAAAGTGATTGTATCTTCAAAGAAACAATGAACAGCAATATATATAGCATCTATATATATAAATATATAATAGATATAAACATATAATATATATAAACATATAATATATATAAACATATAAACATATATATACCTTCAACTAAAGGTTGTGTATTAATAAAAACAGATTTCACTTCATTTTCAAGTTGTTTCTTATTCATTTCTCGAAGACCTCCTGTTTCTTCCTCAATTAAATAGGTCATAACCGCGGTTTTAGACCCCAAAACAAGGATATTATGATAAAGAGAAGCAGCTGAAATAGAGAACGTGAAAGGGAATGAAGAAAGAAGAGACATATCATTATATATATGAATAGAATGAGAAGTAATCTATATAGAGGTAAATAAGTTATATATATATATGAATCTATTCTAGATAGTATATATATATATTTTAAATATATAAATTATTAATTTACTCTTAGATAGAATTATATATATATATATATACTTGTATCCATAAATGTTTATTAATAGCTCCAGCATATATACTCATTTCATTATATAAAAAGTCAGATACAAATATATGTCGCATTTGAATACCGAGGTCTTCCGCGGGAATTTCATCAGAATCATTAGAATATAAACAACATTGAGGAATCGAATGATGAAGATAAGAATATATAACTAAAGGAGTTTCTATATATATATATTTGTTATTATTAATCATATATATATTTTATTATATATATACCAATATCGATATTAAATATATGAATAGGATCTGAAGGAATTGTTATATTTGTATATATAGAGAATCCCGTGCCATTTCGAATAGATGTTATATGACCAGAATTAGAAGTACCACCAATACAGATAATTTCATTATTTGATTTTTTTTCTTCTTCTATATAGAATAATAATAATAATAATAATAATAATATATACATATATATATATATATATATATATATATATATATATATATATATATACTAGTAAGAGTATCGATTCGAGAAGGTTGATAAAGAGATACAAGAGGTCCAATATTATTATAATGATTAATTTGCTTTATATATATAAAAAGTAATATATATTAAAATAAAGTATATATAAGAATACTATATTATATTACATATATATACTTCTACTGTTCCTTCTATATCGTTAATTCTGTATATATAGCTATGTCCAGTAGAAGATCCGATATAAATACATTTATTATCAATATATCGAGCAACAGAAGGAGAAGAAGTACGGCCCAGAGAGAGAGTCATCAGGGAAGAAGCTATAGGAAGAAGAGGAGTAATATAGAGGAAGATATATATATATTGTATATAGGATAAGAATAATCAAAATAATAACTATAATATACATAATATATATATATATACATGAATTAGTAGTATTATTAGGTATCATTGAATATCCAAATATATATATATAACCCTCATTATCAACAACTAAATATCGAGAATCATCTATCTATATATATATTATATATATATAAAGTATATATATATAATATATATATATACTTTATCCCAAACAATGCTCCCATTGAGAGATATCGATAATCGTGATATTGTATTCCCTCTATATATATATATATATATATATATATATATTATATATAATAGAGAAATACTTTATAAGTTGCCATGTATTCTCACCAATAATAGATAAAGAACCATCAGAATCTATATATATATATATATATATATATATATATATATATATATATATATATATATATATATATATATATATATATAATAATCATATAATAATAATCATATAATAATAATCACATAATAAATAAAACAAAAAAATATATATACGAGGAATAAGTGAGGATACACGACTATCATCAATTTTATAAGAGAATTCTTTTCGAAGGTTTTCTTTAATAGGATCAAGAATACAAATGTTTCTATATAGAGTTCCATGATTATCTTGAGATAATACACATAGAGTAAGAGAAGATGGTTTTGAATAAGTAGGAGAAGAATTAGATAGAGAAGGAGTATGAAGAAGAGGAATAGAAGAAGGATATAAAAAACATATATCTTTAATATTAATATCGAGTAATCGAACATTATAGCTGTGAACTATATTCGACTCAGAAGAAGGGAGTAATACAATCTATATAATATATATAATATGTATTAAATGAATGAATATAAAAAAACAACAAAAATAATATTTATATATACTTTTAACACGCCAATATAAAGATATAATGCTAAAAAGTTATTTGAAGGATCAATAATACATATAGGTTCTCTCTATATATATAAAAATTATAGCATATTAAAATTATAATAATAAAATGAATCAATAAAATACATCAATTGGTCTTCCTATATTATCTTGAATATTCGCACTGATTTGAGTGACAATTTGATGCTTCTCACAATCAAAACTAAATAAAGAATATATATAAAGAACAAATAAATAAAAAATAAAGGTCATACCTAAGAATACACAAGTCACAAGCATAGGTAACTACAATTAACCATTCTTGATTTAATCCTATAAAGATATAGATCAATATATTTAAAAATAAGAACTAAAAAACAAACCTTGAGGTTGATATTTACATAATGCTGATATTTGAGCATAAATTGGTACATCATAAACAGGTTGTAATCCCTCACTAGTAACATTATACAATTCAAGACGATTGCACTTCGCTATAATCAAATCAAGATTGTCGGGTCCAGTAAAATGACCAACAACTCCATGAGTCACAGCATTTGGCTGTTTTGCTGATGCTACATAATGATAATTCATATTGATTATTCTTTTATTATTCAAGGATCCCTTCAACAGTTGAAAAATCTTCAAAAATACAAAGTTAAAAAAAGATCGTTTTTGTTAAAAACCCGTGTTTAATCTCAAAAACAAAGGTTGTTTTTATTTTTAATCATGAATATATTCTTTAGTAATATCAAATTTCCCACTTTTTTTTTACTCATTAGGGTCATGATCAACATTTAAATTTGTAGAAATCCTAATATGATTATTGTTTATGCTATAGAAAAGTTAGGAGAGAAACAAACTGAAAGAAAAATGATTGATTATCTACATTATTTAAATCAAAATAATAAAAAATGAATCTTAAAATGGACCTTCATCTTTGCAGCACATGTATTTATTTTTTAATTTAGAAATATATGAAATGAGAAAAAGAAAATACTATTTTTGTACTCTTTTTAAAGAATGTATTTACAAAGCAATTCACAATAAATTATAAACGATATATATATTAGAAACGGTAATCGAGGAGTTATATAAGAAAATAAAAATTGCACATATATACATAATATATATAATATATAGCCATGTATATGAATAAAGAATAACAATTAAACTTTAGGCGCAGCAAGTGCAAATTTCGCTTCACTTTCAGAACAATTCTTTGAAAGTGGTGGACTTAAAACTTCTAATGATTCTTCTCTCTTACGATATTTAAGAATAAGAAAAACAACAGAAATAATAGCGACAATAGATAAGATAACAATTCCTACAATAATCCAAGGGCTAAATGATTTATGCTCTTTACATCCTATATATATTATTTATTATAGAGTATTGAAAATGCTGAAGATTTCAATATAATAATAATTATTATTATTAAATTAAGAATAAACACAATGATAATAAAAAAATAATAATAATAACAATAATAAACACAATAAATATAAATAATACCTTCATCATTAACATAAGACCATAAGAAATCAGCATATTTGATTTTATGATTGTCTATAAATGATAAAAAAATAAAATTGATATAAATAAAACAAAATAAACATTATCTTAATATTAAGTATTTACCTAGCATTTCAAATGTGAAAGTCAAAGTCATCCCAAGATCTTTTTTTATTACAGCCCAGTAATCAACATTGTTACGAGTACAATTCAAATCAAAAACATTATAGGTTTTGAATTTCTCAAGATTTTGAGTACAATTCATAGTATTTTTCACAGCATCTACATTATTGACAACGAAATAGATAGAATTATAAGTTCCTTCGTAGACATTAGTCGCCTTTCCATTTTTGACATCAAATTGTTGCATTGTTCCGTAGAGTGGTGTGTCATAGCATGACTTAGGATCAGCTGCATATGTGATAATACTAAATTTTGTTAAGTCTTCTTTAGCGTTAGTAATAAAGTTGATATCCGTTCTTTCCTCATCAATTTCTGTACAAAAATCCGAGAATGTTCCACAAATTTTTTCAGAAAAGGCAGTAACAATTAAACATAAAAATAAAAGATAATACATACTCTTCAATTCAAAATAAAATGAACAAAACACAAAAATGGAAACAACTCAGTTTCGGTTTTTAAACACTATTCATGGGAAAATGAATTGTTTCTATGTATCTTTTTGAATAGTTCTAATATCCTCGTTTCTCGAATAAAATGAAAAATAGTGTTGTTTTGTTGTCGTATAAAGGTTTTATGTTGAACTGATGATGCTAGTACATATAACAATTGAAATTTGATTGAAATAGAACGATATATCCATGGAAAATGGTTGATGATGGCTTACTATGAGAATATTATCTAGGTTCACTATATATTATTTTAATTAAAACGATGAAGGGATCAAATTGAGCATAAAAAGTGATTCAGACCTTTTTTATTCTTGATGACGATTGAATTAATCAATTATGAGGTTAATTTATAGTCAAATATCTATGGCCAAACTTTTATTTTCTTTCATTATATATTCATTAACGTTGCGATGAATCGTTAAAATCAATTATAGCATTCTGGCGGTAAATGTTGTAAACAAACTAGTCAGTCTATTTCCTTTTATTGAAAATTTTGAATTTAAGTTAGTAAAGCTATTAAAATAAATGAAAAGAGAAGGATATAAATGTATAGATTACTTTTGCATAAGAATAAATGGGATATATAAAACTAGAAACTTATAAACAATTGTAGCAAAAAATATTAAAAAAAACAACTGGCAAGATGATTAAAAAAATATTTACAAATGAAGAACAAAAAAGAAAATTACAAAAAAAAAATAGAATAGAATAATATATATATATATCAACTATGAAAGAAATAGAGAATTCGTTCAATAAGAATAGAACGAGGAAAATATCAAAAAAGAATTGAATAGTTTGAAGCTAAAAAAACGATATATAAACAAGAAATATATATTAAAAGAACACAAAAACACATAATAAAAATAGAAAATGAAGAAGAGAAAATGTTATTATATTTAAATAGTATTATAGAATAATAAAATGTCTATTATATAAAGGAAAAAGTCATTCATGCAGATAATATATAATATATATAATAAAATCACATACTCTACTTTTCAAAAAAATATACTAATATGAGTAATAACGAAGCATTGCTTATATTTTTCTTGGTACTATAAAGGATTAAAAGTTATAATAGAGAAAATATAAATATAATACAGAAAATGTAAATATAATACAGAAAATATAAATATAATAGAGAAAATGTAAATATAATAGAGAAAATGTAAATATAATAGAGAAAATATAAATATAATAGATAAAACTAAACTATTAGATAAATTTAAAAAATTGGAAAAAATAAAAATATTTGATAAAAACTAAGATAATATAAATATATATATATAATTAGCATACCTATACAGAGACAGTTTCTATTTGTAAAATAATAATGTTCTATAGCTTCAAGAGACAATGATGACGCATTGTACGAACAGAGGAGAAGAATAGGGAAAATAATACTGGGAATAATGCACGTACCAATATCAAACTATATATATATATATATATATCATTCATACATAATAAATAAATAAATTATATATGAACTCTATAATAGAAGAATGAATATATTTTTTTATAGTAAATATGTAGATATACAGGAATAGAGTCAGTTGAGTAATCGACATAATTCATAAGTGTAAGTGCCAAAGAGGAGAAGAAGAAGCAGAAAGCAGTCCAAGGAAATCGTGTGAATGAAGGAATTGACTCTAATACTATAAATGGAAGAGGAAGAAGAGAAGTAGAGAAACCATAAAGGCTAAGGAATGAAGAAAAAAGGAAAAGAATTGAAGATAATGATGACTGAAATATACTATAGAAATTAAAATAGATTTGTTTTAATTATTGTAAACATTTTTAATATTGAATAAATATATATATATAATTGATATATATATATAATTGATATATAGATATATAGTTGACATATAAATCTATAATTGATATATATACTCTTTTTGTAAATATAGATATATAAGAAGTGTATTGCCTAATAAATAAAAGAAATATCCATAATAAGCAGGGAAATATCGACTTTCTTCATCATAACTATTTATATTATACTATATATAATAAGAATTAATATAGAATTATAAAGAAGATAATAAATTATATATAAAAAGCGATATTATTATTATTATAATTATATATTATTAGCTTTATTATTATTACATACAGCCAAACAACCAATAATAAACAGTAATAACCAATAGTTTTGAGAATAATCCAATTGAATTCCTGTTAAATTCAAGTAGAGATGACTCAATAAATTATACATATAAGGTATATTAATACCCTAGATAGAGTATATATTAAGAATATTAAATTATTATAAATTACATAAATAATATATATATATACAGCTAATATTATAAAGCAAAGATATGTTGAGAAATGAGGAAATGAATAAGAACAAAATAATTTACACGAAGATATATTTAAATCCTATATATATATTTATAAATTAATTATTATCATCAATATAATAATAATTATATATAGAATTATATATATATATATATATATATATATACATGTTGAGATGTCTTAATATTTTGAACTCTTGATGTAAATAGAGATCGACTTTCTTCATATAAAGCCTAACGAAAAAAAAAAAATTATTATTATTATTATATTATTATTATCATAAAATAATTAAATTAAAATATAATAAAATAAGAATATTTTAAATAAAATAATATAATAAAATAATAAAATAATATAATAATAATATAAAAGAATAAAATAATAAATAAAATGAATACTTCAAAAGTAGAGAGAACAGCTTGTGTTCCATCGGTTCCTTCTTCTGATGTTCCTACTTTCATTTGTATAGATATATATACAGGCGATCGTGGAGAGTTACTATAATAATAGAGAAAAGAGAGTTGAAAAAGAATAGTAACACATTCAAGAAGAAGACGATTATGATCCACAAGAAGAGAGGGAAAACAAGATATTAATAGTTGACTATATATATTATTATTATTATTATGTTTATTATTATTCTTATTAACCATATTATTATTATTATTATTATTATTATTGTTATTATTATATATAATATAGAAATATATACGCTAATACTGATCCATTAAGAATACAAATAAGAATAAGAATAACATAATAACCACGATATTTTGGTGGTGATATTTCATGTATATATACAATAGAGGATACAATTATAAGCGAAATACCTATTCCATGACTTATACAGACTATATATATATATATTATTATAACATTAATAAATATTATAATAATAATATAATAACTATTATTATCATAGAGTAACTTCACGAAAAACAATATATAGAATTATATAATATCAATAACAAAATTTAGTAAAAGAAAAGTATATATATGAATAAAATTATAATATATACTAAATCCTTTCATAAAGTATCCAGAGGCCATAGATATATTATCGACAATAAAGAAGAATGTTCCCACAAAATAGATAAAATGACCAAATATCATATATTGTTTTCTACATAAATAATTACGAATAAATACCATAAAAAGACAACCTAATATAAATCCATAATTCCACTATATATTTATAACAATTTAAACAAATATATATTTTATAAAAATAGTATATAGTAAATAAATGTATTTTAAATAAAAATTTTATAATAATAAAATAATATATATTATATAATAAAAAAATAAAAATATACCCAACAAGTAGAAAAATAATTTTCAGTAGACGCATTATGATAGCCTTCAATCACTATATATTCATATATATATCATAATTCATTTACTATAATAAAATTCTAAAAAAACTAAATCAAATATATTATAAAAAACAAATAAATCAAATATATTAAAAATAAATAAATAAATAAAAATATATTATAAAAAACAAATAAATCAAATATATAAAAAAAATAAAATAAATCTATAAATACTCCAAGAAGCACATGAAAAATCATATCCAATAAGAAATAAGGATATATAAAAGAATATTAAGCAGATTTTTGTTTTAAATGAAAATAGTATCGTAGTAGGTCTTTCATCTGAATAAGAATTTGGTGAAGGACAACTACTACCATTTGCTGAACTAGAATCTGTAAGACTTAACTCTGAAATAGTCAGAAATTTAGAATCACTATTCAAAGATGAATCTGGCAAGTTTATTACAGTATGGATTGGTTGCATCACCATCTCACCTAATTAAAGTTAATATAAATAACACTATTTAACTATTAAAAGCAAAATACCTTTACAATACATGTCACTATTTGGTGAATTCCCATCTTGAGAATTTAGCATCATCATGTCTTACAAATATCACACAAATAAAAGCACAAATAAAACAAACAATTAAGGACCACTAAGGTTTTGAGCAAACGATTTTAAATGAATCTATAAGATTTATATGATTTATAATTCAAAAAGTTTATTACATAAAACTATGTGTTTTAAGAGAAACAAAAATTCAAAAAGTGATAAATGTTCCATTTCAAAGTGGAATGAAAATTCTCAAGAATAAAAGTTATATAATACTTGAGCGTGTATAGTTTCCCATAAATAATTTTTGTCCTCATATTTGAAATTCAAATGTTGTCATTTGGCGAGTTAAGAAACTTGTTCTATAGCATAATTCTCTCTTTCCTGATTTCAAAAATGTTTTAAATTGAAATTTTAAATGAAAAATGATCAAAATATTCACATTCAGAGTTCGCAAGTCTTTTTTCAATTTGATTTGAGCTTTTTTAGTATTCTTGTATTTCTGATTACTCATTTTAATGATGATTCCATAAATGTTTTTTCATTTAGTTCACTATATGAAGAAATGGGCAAAAAAGACCATACTGTATATCCATCTATAGATGTGAAAATTTCGGTTCAACTTGCGGCTTTAGCTCAGCTGGAAGAGCATAGGTCTCATAATCCTAAGGTCATGAGTTCGATCCTCATAAGCCGCATCTTTTTATGTTGTTCCTCTTTTTTTTTGTTTTGTTTAGAATAGTTTATTTATTTAAAAAATAATGAATAACAACATAAGAATAGAATAGAATGAAAAATAATAAATACAAAAAAAGAGAAAAAATAATTATAATAAGCAATAAAATATATTTTGTTGTTTTTGTATGTAAAAAGAGAGATTTATCATATAATAAAAAAGATAAAATTATTGAGATTTTGGAAAGGCTACTCCTGTCAAAATACAAGTATTAATAGAATTTGCATTATTCATATTTGTTGGCTTATATTCAATTGGAAGATGAACATATGTATGTGGTTTAATAGTAAATGAAAGATATTTGATAGTGAAAGGATAAGGAGGTGCTTTCATTTGAACAGTAACAGGTATTCTTAAACGATTATATACACTAACCTATATATATATATATATATATATATATAATTCGATTAAATATTAATTAATGTGGAAATATATTATTAGAAGGAAGACTATTATATTTATTATTATTATTATATTATTATACTTATTATTATATTATTATATTATTATTATATATACCTTAACGGTGATTGTATCACCAAGAGTACCTTGAGGGAATGAACAAATAGGTTCTTTTATATATACAGGTGGTTTATTAGGATTAGAAAAATAAATTTCAGGTCCAGACCACACAATAGTATTCTTTCCCTTGGGAATTTGAGACTTTGGAGAGGATAATAATGATGCATTTGGTTGTATAGAATAAGAAGTAGATATAGAATCATGAATATTGAATTTATTATTTTGTTTATTATTATTATTATTATTAGTAGTAGTAGTAGTAGATTGAAGAGGAGGAAGAGGAATAGATGTATAAGTTGTATTAAATCCTTCTAAAGTACCTTCTTTATTTGTTAGAGTAGGATCATTCATTGAGTTTATACTTGTATTATTATTATTCATATTATTATTGATATTCATATTATCTATATTATTCATATTATTATTAAATGAACTATTTATAGTTGTATTATTATCTTTAGTATTAAATGTATTACTTGTATCTATATGTTGAGAAGGAGAAGTATATATATTACGAATTGGTAACTGATTTGAAGAAGTAGACTTATATGCAAATGATGGAGAAACAGGTGAATAATCAGGATTATTTGATGGATACAGAGAAGATTGCTGCTTTTGAGGAGAAAAAGAAGAGGAAAATACTTTTGTATTACTATTATTATTATTATTATTAATATCATTATTATTATTATTTATATTATTATTAATATTATTATGTATAGGTATAGAGGAAGGTGTTGTAATAGACGATAATAAGGATGTTGCAGGTTTCTCTAAATATATAGATATATCTTGATTATTCCCATTAATAATACAATTAATAATAGTAAATGGTTTTAATGAAGACGAAAGATCTAGTGGATCTGTAAGAGAATGAGAAGTAGAAGTAGTAATAGAAGCACCAGTAGAAGGAAAGATCAAACTCGTATCCGATAGAGGAGTACTAGAAGGGAAATAAAGAAGACTATATAGAATAATATTAATAATAATAATATGAATAATAAGATGATAAAAAAAATATTTAAAAAATAATATATGAATTGAATACTATATATATATACGGAAATAGAATTTGTGTTTCAGAAAAAGGTTGTACAAATCCTTTTGAGTGAGATATAGAAATGCAATCTGCTCTTGATATGAACTATATATATATATATAACTAATAATTAATATTATAAATATACATTATAAGATATTGGTTTTGTATCATTATTCATAATACATAATGTTTGATTCTTCTTATTATGTATGTCTTGACTCAATTGAAGAGATAATGGAAATACAGTCCATTTTGGAATATCTAAATATATATAATTCTTAATAGAATAGGATAACAAAATATATATCATTTAGTATTCTATCATTATAATATATATATATAATATAAAATTATAAATAAAAAGAAATACTAAAAATAAAATAAATAAATAATATATAAAATAATAAACATAATGTAAAATAATAAATAAAATATAAAATAATAAATAAAATATAAAATAATAAATAAAATTAAAATAATAAATACAATTAAAATAATTAATAAAATATAAAATAATAAATATAATATAAAACAATAATAAATAAATAAATAAATAAAATAAATACCCCGAATAGATATTTCTTGTAAAGTAGATTCAGTAAAATGTAGATTTGTATCTTTATATACATTTGTTTCTAATGATATAGGTTGAGTAGGTAAAGAATTAAATGTATTGGAATATAGAGGAGAAGAAGATAATATAGGTGTATTGATATATAAAGGATTAGAAGGATCTAAGGGATTTGTGTTAGAGAATAGATTCGAATTCGATGGTTTAGGATATGAAGAAGAAGGAGAAGAAGAAGAATGTATATTATTAAATGAAACAGGAATAGAAGCATTATTATTATTATATGTAGATTCTATAGGATTTGTATAAGTAGAAGATGTAGGGAAACTAGTAGGTATATAGGTATTTGTAGTAAAAAGATTAGATTCTCTTGGTTCTTTAGTGTTTGATTGAGTAGGTGAATATAAGAACTGAAGATCTTTATTAAATACAAGTGTTTGTAAATTCATCATTTCTTCAAATAATAAAGAATCCATATAATGATTATCAGGTAGAGTAGAAAGAGAAGGAGACAGAGATACTTGAGAGAATAATGACGTTATAGAAGGTATTATACTAGTAGTAGCATAAGCATGTAAAGGATAATGATTCTGAAGTGATAACTGTAAATTCTGACGAATAATGTCAGGAATTGATATCAACAATAAACGCAAATAATCCTATATATAGTGTAACATGAGTATACTATTGAAGATTATAGTAATAATGTTAGAATAACAATGTATTTTATATATATAATAATAATAATAATAATAATTTCTTTTGAAAAACATAATAATAATAAATATAGACTTGACTATATACAAAATCCAATCGTTTTAATTCTAATGTTATAATTTGTTTCTTATTTGGTGGTAAAATAAAGATACAGTCACTTATTGTCAAATCGGAATGATCTTTATCCCTAATAATTAATATAATTACAATAATTAATATAATAAAGATATTTATAATGATATTAAAAAAAATAAATTTTTAAAAAGTTATATAAAATCAAATATACATAGATTGATCTTTAAGAATGACAGTAGCATCGATATTACCACGGTTTTCAATAGATATAGTTTGTTGTTTCTTTAGCATTCCTTTAGGTTGTGAATCACATTTTGCAACTATAGCTATATGACCTCCATAAGCTTCAATAGGTAATTCTAAAGTAGTTATATTTGTATGAACATATAATAACCCTTCATGTTTCTCTACTGTATTTGGACAGAAATCTATATATACCATAGTGGATTCATTATACGATAAACTTATTTCTGAAGAAGAAGTAAGAGAGAAAACCGTAGAAGGAAATAAAGAGAGAGTTAAATGAAGAGGAGAACTATTTGTATTACGAAGAGTACAAGTTAATGTTTTATGTTCTTGTAGTGGTACACATCCTCCAGAGATACATTGAACATTACATATTACAGGATTTGTATCTATATGGATATAGAATAAGAAACATTATTACTTTCTGTTTATTATTGTTATGTGTATGTTAATTATATTTATTATTTTTATATTATATTTAATAATTATTCTAATTATGTTTATTATTTTTATATTATATTTAATAATTATTCTAATTATGTTTATTATATTTAATAATTATTTTAATTATGATTATTATATTTATATAATATTTAATAATTATTTTAATTAGGATTGTTATATTTATTATAATCTTATGACTACATTTATTATATTATAAAAAAATATTATACTTTTATGATTATTGTTAGTGATAAATATATATTATATATACAGAGTTGTAATGTATTTTCAGCAGTAGGTCTGATTTGATTTGGTTGGGATATCGAAGAAAAAGGAATCGATGAAGAAGATATTGAAGAATAGACTATATTTTATATATATATATGGATATATATTAATAAAAATATATATATATATATATATTAGTAGGTATATACTATTTTCTCTTTCTTGTGATGTCATAGGAGACATAATAAAACGATCTGAATATTTTTTCTATATATAATATTTATATATATATATTAATAGATTGACATATAATTCATTATATACTCTTAATTCATCCATATCAATTGAATTAGTATCATATGTCTATAGTCATAGATAATCATATTAAATATAATAAATATATGAATAGCAAATAGAATGTATTAAAACAGTAAATAGAATTCATATAATAATAATTATTATTATTATTATTACGGTTATTATTAATATATATATTTACACTATCTTTAGTAGGAGACTCAGGAGATATATGTGATGGAGTTCTTGGAGTCGTTCTATTATTATGGGGTGAAGTTCTCTCTTGAGGAATCTGAAGAGGAACTGAGTTTTGTGGATTCTGGATATTTTGAATTTGTGAAGGCATTTTCATATTATTATTATTATTATTATCTTTATTATTATCATCTTTATTATTATTATTATTATTATTATTATTATTATTATTATTATCTTTATTATTATTATTATTATTATTAATTGTATTTGCGGCTATACCTAAAGATTTATTACTGTCGTTAATACTATTTATATCTTTATTTATGTTCTTATTTTTATTAAATGAATCTAAAGGTAGAGGAGAGAAAGGAAGTAATTCTGTAGCCTCTTCAGTAGATATAATAGTAGATATCTTCTTAGATTCATGGTTATTTGATGATAATGCATCATTTGTGAAAGTCAGAGACGTAGTGTTATTAGTGCTAATCATACTTTGTTTATTATTATTAGGAGTATTACTAGGTGATACAGGAAGAGAAAGAGAAGGAATAGTAGATTTAATAGGAATATCACTCTGAGAAATGGATACAGGCATACTATTCTTCTTTATATTTGTATTTGTAGTATCTTGATTATGAATAGTATTCGTAGAAGACATATTAGTGTTCATTCGAACATTATTGACTTGGGTTAACAAAACTTCATTTGAATTATTATTATTATTATTATTATTATTATTATTATTATTATTATTATTATTATCAGTATTATTATCAGTATTATTATTCTCATCATTCGTAGTAGATTGCATTATATTATTAGGATGAGAAGGCGTAGGGAATAACGATTGAAATGATCGAGAAGGTATAGGAGTCGATATAACCGCGGGAGTAGATAAAGAAGATGGAGATTGAGAAGGAATAGTAGAAGTAGTAGTATTTATATTATTTGATATAGAATGATGATTTATTGGTATACGAGGAGAAGGAGCTATATAAGAGTCTGTAGATATATGTAATGATGAATCTAGAGGAGATTGAGTAGAATGATCTTTTTCTTGAAAAGATGATTGAATAGAACTTGGTTCTTTAGTAGTAGACTTAGTTTTATTCTTAATAAGAGGTGATACTGTAGAGAATGTGAATTGATAAGGTTCAAAAGTATTTGGTTTATTTATGGATATAGTATTTAAGTTTTGTTGTGTAGATAGAGGAGACAAAGGAATAGAAGATGGAATAGTTGAAATGATAGAGTTTGTAGGTAATAATGTATTTGCAGTTGTACTAGATTCTTTAGAGAATGGTGGTAATGAAGAGTGGATAGTTTGAGACGATGATATTGAAGTTGGATTCGAAAGACTCTGTTGAAAAGGATCTTTTTCTTTAGTATTGTTATCATTAGTATCCTTAGTAGAATTATTATCCAATTGTATATCTATAATACGTTCATTCATTTGTATATTTCCAGAAGGCGAATAGTCAATAGTATTATTATTGTTCAATGAATTTTCATATATAGGAAGTTTTGAATTAGAATAAAGCGTATTATATTCTTGATTCGTAGGAGTTGTACTTCTCAATCCACTAATAATAGGTTTATTATTATTATTATTATTATTATTATTATTATTATTATTATTATTATTATTATTATTATTATTATTATTATTATTATTATTATTATTATTATTATTATTATTATTATTATTATTATTATTATTATTATTATTATTATTATTATTATTATTAGAAGGAGATGTTGAAATAGGAGTGGATGCATCAGGAAATGGTAATTGAAAAGGGACATCAACAATAGTAGAAGTAGTTGTAGTAATAGTAGTAGCTGAAGCTGGAGGCATTATATTCCTATTGGATGCATCTATCTTATTTATTGGAGATTGATTACTAGTTGACGAAGGTAAAAAAGATTCTGAATTCTTTATAAATATAGAATTAGCTGATGTAGTATTTGTAGATAAAGATACAGGATTTTCTTTGTTTATATTGCTATTTCCATCTTTAGTTATATTTATATTATTTGATATATTCGATGAAGGAATATTATTATTAGAAGATTCAGTTTTATTATTAGTAGTAGATTCAGTTTTATTATTAGTAGTAGATTCAGGAATATTATTATTTAATGGTTGAGTTGTATTGCTCAAATCTTGTATAATATCTTTAGTGACTGAATCAGTATTGTTATTCTTTGTTGGTAAAGTAGTAGATTTTACATTATTATTCGATTTAATATTATTATGATTAGATTCTATATTATCATTCGATTCTATATTATTATTATTATTCGATTCTATATTATTATTATTCGATTCTATATTATTATTAATAAGTTTATTATCATGTAAAGGAGTAGAAGGAGTAGAAGAATTTAAATTTAAAGGAGGAATAGTATGTTCTTGAGAGGATTTTAAACTATTATAATACTCTTGTAATGCAGGAGGTATGGGGAATTCATAATCAAAAGAAGGTGAATTGGAGAGAATAGTAGTGTTTCCATTAGGATTAGTATTTGAAATGGCTTCTTTACTATTATTATTATATATAGATGTTTTATCTTTGAAAGCAATAGTATTGGGTTTTGAAGGAGAAGGAGATAGTGATATAATAGAAGGTTGTGAAGAATCCATTGGAGCTATAGTTTTTGATATTGTTTTTGAAGGTGTATTATTCACAATCATACTACCATTAGTAGACAGAGGTGTATCTGGTATTGTAGAGAGACGCTCGTGATATAATAATGGTTCTACAGGAGTATTATTAGTATTATTAATATTATTATTATTTGTATTATATTGAGGATTCATAGAATAGGGTGGATACATTTGTGATGTAGAATCAAATTGTACTTGTGATTGTGGATACATAGTTGGATCCATAGGTATTTGGTTAATTGGAGTATTATTTGATTGTGTTGATGAATATAAATTATTCATATTATAATTAGGAGTAGTATTAGAATAAGGATAAGAATTAATAGAAGGATCGACAAAGGGATTTGATACGCCTTCAGGAAGACCATAAACAATTTCATAGTTCATAGGTATAGATCTAGAATGCACTAGAGGTATAGGTCTCTCAAATTCAGAATGAAAACTTAAAAGACTACTGATATCACTTATATCATCCCCACTTTTTTGACTAGTATTATTTGTTCTTCTACTTTTTTTCGAAGTAACAGATATTCTAGAGGAGTTGTTTGATCTTGGAGATAACTGAGGATTATTAGAGAAGAAAGAAGACTGATTGGAAGTATCAGTCTGTAATGACATGTTTGAATTGTTTCTTAATCCAGGTGGAAGAGACAAAATAGTCGATGAAGAGTCGTTCATAATAGTTGAATGAGAAGTTGTTGTATCATCTTGAGAAAAAGTACTTTTTAGTTGTTTGGAACTCATTTTTGGAATATTATTATCTGTTTGCTTTTCAGGAATCGTAGAAGAGTTATTATTCGTCATAGAAGGTATAAATTGTGAACGAGGATCAACATTTGAATGCGGTAAATTCATAGAATAAGCAGATATACCATAACTCGATGGTAACGGATTCATCCTATATTGTTTTATACTCTTATCAATAGAAATATATAGTTTTCAATTTTTAAAACAAATAACGCTATTCCCTTGAGAAAAAGTACCTATGTCATTTTTATTTCATTTTTTCTTCATTATTCTTTAAAGATAAAATTTAATTTTAAAGCTGATAAAGACATAAATATTAGCTATAATTTATTAGTTGCAATCTCCAGCATGTTTAGCTTGGTTTTATGATATTAGAATATGTATTGTCTTGGTGTTCATTGAAATGACACACACATTTTGGGTAGAATACAAATATTCTTTTGTATGTAAAATTATTCTGTAAGGTGAGGTTAGTGACTTTAGTATGCTTTAAGGAAAATCATTGAATAATTTGATACTCATTCATAATTATATTACTAATTTCGATTTCTAAAATATATTATTAGCTAAGCTTATGGATCAATTTTTTAAATGATTGTAAACAAGGATTTAAAGTCAATTATGTTTTTCTTTTTTTTATGAAACCATATTATTATGCTTCAATTAACTCATGTATAAGTTTGATATATTACTGCTATTATCCTCACATATTATTTCCTTATAAGAAAAAGAAAAGTTAATCGACTTCTACGTAATCTATCAATTTTTCGCAAAAAAAACTTTGTTTATTCAATAAATATTCTAACTAATTTGAATTATCCAACAAAAATTAATTTCTTAGGTCAACAACATGATAAGACATTCGATTTCAATGTATATGAGATGAATTTGAATTGCTAAAGAGCTGCACATATTAGTATTACATAAGCTGATATACATTCAACATGTATAAGGCTTGAAGAATCATTGTGAATAAAAAAAGAAAAAAATTATGGGAATCTTTTGGAATCTATAAGAAAAGTATGGAATAATTATAAAGACCATGGTTTTATATAGAATAAATTTGTTCCTCACAGATTGCGCGATTGATTGGCAAGAATAAATAAAAATCAAGAAAAGAGGTGGAATAAAAACCAATTCAATATTACTTTTTATATCAACAAAGAATACACTGTTTTTTAAGTTTTCAAACTTTTAAACACTTCGTTATTGTATAAATTGTTTTATATCAAGACAAAAACGCTTAATAAAGTATATAACATGAAAATTATTTCTTATAATAGCATAATCGAGTCACTATTATTATTTTGCTGTACATTTAATATAAAAATTTATATAGATGTCTGCTACTGAACCTGCTGTTGAACCTATGCCTAGAGAAGAAATGCTTGAAGCTATCAAGAAACAAGTTGAATTTTATTTCTCCAAGGAAAACTTATCTGCTGATCCTCATCTTGTTTCTCAAATGAATGAAAGTTATTTTGTTCCTCTTTCCGTCATTCTTGGTTTTAAGAAGATTACTCAACTTACTAGTAATATGGAAGATCTTATTGAAGCCATTAAAGATTCTCCTTCTGTTATTTTAAATGAAAATCAAACTATGATCAAACCTAATATTAAGTTAGAAAGAAAGACTATTATTCTTCGTGATATTGCTTCGGATGTTCCTAAAGAAGAAATTGAAGAATTATTTAAAGGTTTAGGTACTATTGAATCGTTAAAGAGTGATGTTGGTAATACTTGGTATATATTATTCTATTCATATTCATAAATTGTATAGTTTTATTATCCTTTTTTATTATTTTGTTTTTATTATTTTGTTTTTATTATATTTATATTATATTTATTATATATTGTTTATTTATTTATTTATTATTATAATATAGGTTCCTTACTATGGATAGTGAAGATACTGCTGTTAATGCATTACTTGAACTTAAGAATCGTAAATTCCGTGATCAAGCTGTTAAGGCTAGACTGAAGAGCGAAAACCTTCTTCGTACTATCTATAAACCAACTATGGGTATATATATTTAATAGTTTTTTTTAAAAATATTTTAAATTATTTAATTTATATATAATTATACACATATAGTTCCTCCTATGATTCCTGCTATGAATGCAAATATGACTGAAGGTATTAATCCAGTTGCTCCTGCTCCTTTCTTCCCTCCTTATCCTAAATCGAATGGTTTCTATGGTATTCCTCCTTATTTCCCTTATCCTACTCAAAATCAAGAGAAGAATCCCAAGAAACATAGTAAGGGTCATAAGAAGGGTGGTAAACATGAAGAAAGAGAAAAGGAAAATATTGCTATTATTATTCCTCAAGCTCAATCTAGTGTTCATTTCCCTCCTCTTATTCCTACTGGTACTAATCAACAAGATATGTGTACTAACGGTTATAATAATAAACCTTTTAAGAAGTATTCTAATGATGATATTCTTGATATTGTTAGAGTATATAGATCTTATTATTATTATATTTATTATTATATTTATTATTATATTTATTATTATATTTATTATTATATTTATTATTATATTTATTATTATATTTATTATTATATTTATTATTATATTTATTATTATATTTATTATTATATTTATTATTATATTTATTATTATATTTATTATTATATTTTATTATTATATTTATTATTATATTTATTATTATATTTATTATTATATTTATTATTATATTTATTATTATTATATTTATATTTATCATCTATATAGAAGATGAGTGATCTTTCTATTCCTTCTACTATTGAAGCTGGTGATCATAGTGAAGTCCTTGTTGAAGCTAATCCTGAACTTGTTGAAAAGGGTAGAACTATGTCTATCGATCAAGCTTTATCTCATGGTATATATATATATATATCAAACCTTATTTATGGATATGATATATTTATGTTTATCTATAATAATAAGAATAATAAACATATAATAATTAATCTATACTAATCTCTAGGTCGTCCTCGTACTTTATCTGTTGATAGTGTCGATTATACTTGTATGGTTTATGGTAATCAAGAAGATGAAGTCTTAGAACAAGTCAGAAAACAAAGAAAGGGAAAGAAACATACTAAACCGTATATAATTAAATTATAATAATAATAATAATATATATATATATATATTATAGTTATGCTGCTGTTGTTATGAATGGTATTCCTAATGAAGGTGCTAAAGGTATATTTATATATATATATATAACATATAGCATTACTTATAATAATATAAATATATAGAAGCTCCTAAGACAGAGAAAGAAGGAAAACCTGTTGCTAAATCTGCTCCTAAGGATACTAAGAAGGACAATAAAGAATCAAAGCCTAAGAATAATAATAGACAACCTCATAGAAATAATAATAATAATAAAGGAAAGAAAGAAGAAAAGAAAGCTGATAAACCTAAGAATTAAATAGTTATTTATTTATGAATCTTTTGAATTATTATATTTATTGAACACTTTTTTTTATTCTCTTTTATTTTATCTAACTATCAATGGCGTATATATATAATCTATTCTTTTTTAATTGTAAAATAAAAAACAAAAAAATACTTTTTAAATTCTTTCTGTATTTATTTTTATTAATAAATACTATTTTATTTTTTAAATTTTTGTTATATAATTTATGTTTGATATTATATAATATTTTTATATGTTTATAATATCATATATAAGCATTATTTTCTTTATCATATATATTTTCTTGCATCCTCTAGTTTGGCTTCTATATAAATGACACTATTGTCACAGATGTTGTAGCTATGCAATCGAATCCACACTTACAAAACAATATTTTGAATCAAAAAAAAAATATATAGTACAACAAATGAATGTGTAATTGACACACAAAAGAAACAGAATAATATATGAATATCATATAATTATAAATAATAATAAGAAACACGAAAAAAAAAAAGATAATTAAACATGAATAACTTTGGGTTGATTCGTTTCACTATTTATATCTTTCTTACTATGATGATGAGGTTCACTTTTGTCTTTCTTATTACTATCACCACGTTTTAAAGAACCAACTTTCTTTGTTTGTAATTGCTTCTTATTTTGTTTATATAATTTTGTTTTCTCTCCAGCTATTGTCTTCACAGATCGTCTTATAAATCTTAAATAAACAAGGAATAAAAGAAGAAGAACTACAACGAAAACAGCTACAATAATAATAATTATTTGTGTATTATCATTTACACCATAAAAACAACCATCAGTATTCACATAAACATAAGTACCTCTATTAAAATGCAATTTACCATTTTCATCAATATCAAATTTTAAAGTAACATCTTTATTTACATAATCAGTTAATCCATCCCAAACGTTCGAACTATACCATAAACAAGTATGATTCTGAAGACTATATTGAACACCAGTTTCGATAGGAACTCCACAATTTATATTAGATGTTGATGTTAAATTATAAGTAATAAAAGCAACATCACTCGCATAAGCTTTATAATTTCCAGTTTCTATAGTTTCTATATTAATATATGTCCAAATTAAACCATAATTATGATTTTCACCACAAGATTTATCAGCTGGTTCTACATTTTGCATCTCTATCTTATATACAGAACCTAAGGCATTCGTATAAAACACATAATCAATATCTAAAAAAAAATAATAGCTTAAAAGATTTCAAAGAAATACCTTGACCAGGTAATGTAGAACAATTATCAGAATATCTACCACATACTATAAATTTATTTTATTAAATAAAAAAACAATAATCTTTAAAAAAAAATAATAATATATACAAGCAGAATTAACACATAAGAATAATAATGTGACGAACCAGAATTTCATTGAATTGGATTTATAATTTAAAAAAAAGAAAAGACAATAAAGAATAAAGAAATAAAAATGAGAATTTAGAGAGGATAATAAGAGAATAAAATTTATAAAGATGTTAAATGACAACCTATTGAAACAGCAATACAATTGTAAAGAAAGCGATAATAGTGGTGATTTCATAGGATGAACCAATATTTATTTGAGTTATTATCTTCGTCAACGTTGTTGTCATTTTTCAATTTCAGATTTGTCTTTCTCTTTATACTCTGTCATTCAAATCATTTTTTTATTCATATTTGTTTTAATATCATAAAAAATATTATTATTTTTATATTAATATGATTTTATAATAATTATCGATATATTTTTAAAACTAATTATTAAAATTATTCTTTAATTGTAAATGAAATTATTTTAAAAATATGAAATAATAATAAAAAATGAAAATACTAAACATAAAATAAATAATGAATAAATGAAATTATTAATAGAAAAGAAATAAAATAATTGATTATAATTCTTTTAATGTAATATAAAGAATTCTATCAAATAAAACAATGAATAAAAGAAGACTTAAAAAAGCAAATAAACTTATAGAATATAATTAAACATGAATAGTTTTATTATTCATTTTATTATCCCCTATTTTCTTATTCTGTAATTGCTTCTTCTCTTGTTTATATAACTTTGTTTTCTCTCCACCTATTGTCTTCACTGCCCTCTTATTCAATTTCTTATAAACAAAGAAGATAACTAGAAGTATAACACAAAATACTACTACTATAATTATAATAGTTTGAGTATTATTAATAAATACATTATAAACTATTATAAATGAGTTTGCATGTGGCTAAATAGAATTATGTCATAAATAACGAGAAAAACTATCCGTTGAAATTATACAAATTATGTTTTCATTATAATAAGTTTATTGTTTAGAACTGTAAAAAATATTAAAAAAAGCAAACAAAACAAAAATTTATTAACATGAGAATAATATATATATATATATATTATAGTTAAAAGTACATAAAAAAGTCAAATATATATATATACATAACTTTATATAGTAACTTTTTTATCTGTGATTAATTCATTCTTTTTAATTTCTTTCATTTCTTTCTTTGGCGTTTTAATCATATTTACTTTATCACCAGCTAATGTTTTGACTTCTTTTGATTTATAACAAATAAACACAATGACTAAAGCTAAAACAACTAATAAACAAATTAGAGTTATCCAACCAATAATTTGATATATAGGTAAAAGACCAAGGAAACAACCATCACTATTTTCTAAAGTATATATCGTTCTACCCATTTCAATTTGATTATTACCTATACATATATTATAATATTCAAATTATAAATAATAATAATAATTTTTAATACATATATATATACCTAAATCTGTAAATTCAACATGATTTGTCATTCCAATCATATCTCTTAAATCACCTATAATATTCTCTCCATCTTTAAAACAATCAATCTCCATTACATTATAACGTATTTCAGGAGATATAGTTCTATTACATTTAAATTCACTGAATGCATTTAAATCCCATACAATAAGATAGATAGCATCTAATCTAACATCAAATTCATCTATAGACAATATTAAATCCAAAATATAAGACAATATAAGCAATTCTAATAGTATATATTATAAATACATGTTTCCTTTGATTTTTCAACAGCCGAGAAACTAGTACTATAAGTCTATGATCAAGAATAATATACGTATAAATATTTCCATATAAATGAGATCCTTTACATGTACTTTCTGAAGGAATAAAACCTTGCATTTCAATTTTGTTAATTCGACCGAGTGCATCCGCATAAAAAACATAATCAATATCTTGATTTGGAGCCATTGCACAATTATCCGAGAATCGTCCACAGACTGCAGCATTAACAAAGCCAAAAATACATATTAGAAGAATTATTCGTTTCATATTCATCAGATTAATGGAAAAAGAAAAATCAAAGATATTATTCTCTGAAAAAAAAGTTAACGATTCTCATGAAAAGTCCCTTGATTATTTTAACGTTTTTAAATGGTAAAAAATGTATTTTTTCATGAGATTCTATGGTTTCTATTATGTTAAATGTACTGAGAAAAATAAGTTCTATGTGTATAAGAAAATGCGATATAGAAAAGAGTATTTTGATGACAATGTCTGATTACGGATTTTATGGTTTAATGAGTCTTTATAGCTATTTGAAGTTTCGTTTGATATACATGAAAGCCAATAAAATAAAAATTTCGATTTAAATTTAAAATTATCATCTTCAAAACACAATAAAAAAAAATTTGTAAATAAAAGATTTCTTTGCAAAACAAACAGTTTGATTCAAAATAATTAATATGAAAATAATAATAGATCTTCTTTGCTTGTTAGCCAAGTATATATATCATCATGAGACTTTGATTGTCCTGTAGAATTATATGTATATATATAAATAAAGTCTTCAAGAGAAATATATCTATAGATAATAGGAATAATTTCATTATAATACCAGAGATCAGCATATATATATATAGACATCGGTTGTTGAGGTTCGATTCCCCACGGGGGATTATAAGGCATTTTAGACAAAGAATTATAAAGATCTTTCATATTTTCAATAGTTTCAATGATAATAGTATAATTTTGATTGACATCTTCCCAAGTATGTGAATATATAAAGTTTATATGGCAATTATTCTTTTCTTGATGTATATATCTATTTAATAATAATTGTATATCTGATGGTAATATCTCTGTATAACGAGGTATCTATATATATAGATTATACTTTTATTATATATTCATTTATATATTGATTAATATTTTTATTATGTATGTTATATATATATATAGATTATACTTTTATTATATATTCATTTATATATAGATTAATATTTTTTACAATATGTATTATATAAAGAATAAGATATATGTATATAATATTCTATATATACAATATAGACAGGATTATTCATGGTAATAGATCGAATATTATACTCAAAGAAGAATCGTTCTTTTATCATAAAATCATTATTATTCTGAATATGATTACCCTATATAGAGATTAAGAATATATATACATAATCACTTTTATATCAAGAAATATATGACATAATTACGGTATATGAAAAATTAGAATAAATTGAATAATATAATAAAAAAATTAAAAATATAATAACTAGAATTAATATAAGAAATATAAGTTATAAATAATAATATACGAATGGTTCATGAATTGGTTTGTCTATATACAAATAAACATTTGCAGAATAATTAATTTCATTCAATTTTCGATAAAAATTAATAAATGATTTCATTGATGGAGTTAATAACTATATATATATGAAAATAAAGTAAAGGAATAAAAATGAAATAATAAGTTGTATATATAGAAAGAAGAGAATAAAAATATATGAATAAAAATGAAATAAAAAGTTATATATATAGAAAGAAGAGAATAAAATAAAATGAATAATACTTGTTGATATTTTTTATATAGAAACATTGAATGTGTTAATAGTCCAAGAAGTGATGTATTTATAATAGATACAGTACTCGATTTTGAAAGATTATCTGCCTTTATATATATATAGATATTAAATATAATATACATGTAATAAGTATAATCATTTATATATAACATATATATATATACATTAACAATTCGTTCATGAAGAGTTGTATGTATAAATATATTATAAGGAAGTAAATAATCAAGGGGAAATTGATCTAAACAATTATCTAAATAGGAATTCTCTATTGGAGGTGTAATATTTAATAAAAACTATATATACATAATATATTTTTATATATCAATGATTTATGAAAAAAATGATAAAAACATTAAACCAAGCATATGTATATATATATATATATAATATATATATACATCTTCAGAAAGTGATGAATACATAATACTGATGAAATCAGTTGAATCTTGAAATAGTATACTATCTATATGTATAATACTACCTTTTAAAAGATCCTGATTATTGAATATTGTATCAGGATTGAAAGACGCAAATAAGGGGTTATCTTCTAATGCATCCTGTTTTATTAAAATGATTACAACAAGATATTATTTTATATAATATATCATTATTCAACACAATACCAGAACATACCTGAATATCTTTTGTAGTTATTATGGAACTGGAACCCAATTTGTCATTAATATAAGAATATATTTCGTTTCTTAAGCTTTCAAAAACCTAGATTTGTATAAAATACAGCAACATAGGTCATACAGTGGATAACATTTGACTTGATTTTGAAGAAATTTTTGTATTCTGAAGCATTTTAGAAATTTTATCTTTAATATACTGATCTGTATTCTATATTAATGTATAAACTGCACATAGAGATTCTTTGAATACTTCAGATGGTTCATTATCAATATCATGTTCATGGACATTTGTGAATAGTTGTTCATTAGGATCTGGAATTCTGTTTGTGATACGAAGAGACTGTGGGAATATATTTTGCTTGTAATTATAAGTACTCATTACATATACTTTGTAAAATAAATGTGATTAAAAATCTTTTTTTAAAGAATGTGTGTTTTCATGAAAATGTATTATTCAAGTTGTTAGTAGTCTAACACATATCGTCCAAATACAAGTAACTCAACTAATAGTTGTCAAAAACAACACAAACCTTGAAAAGTAAAACATATATACATAAAAAGATCATATATTGAACGTGTAAATATATATATAATAATAATATATAAAAGCAAACTATTTAAAATAAGTTTGTTAGAATATATATATATTCTTTATATATATATAGATTATCTTCTCTTACTAAGTCTCCACATGTTAGTAGGATCTTTGGGATTAAACAAGGGTTCAATCTTTTCATTTCGTTTTCGTTCACTCATCACATGAGGATCGGCCTTCTTAAAGAACTTCGGAGCTAATTCGATTAACCAACTAGGCTCTACAGCTATATATATATATATAGGTAATCAATAAAAAAAATTATGATTATAAAAATAGAAAAATGAATAAAGAATAACATAAATAGAGTATATATTATTATATTATATATATATACAAATAACATTTCTCATATATTCTTTAGTAGTCATAACTAATTCATGATATAATATCCATTCAGGAGCACGGTTGAAAAGAGCTGAAGACGGATGAATATATCTAAAATATTAAGATAGGTTAATTGAATTGATATTATATTTTATAAAATGTAAAAATATATATATATATATATTATAGTTAAGATTAGTTAAGTAATATAGATAACAATAACTATATATATATATTATAGTTAAGATTAGTTAAGTAATATAGATAACAATAACTATATATATACGACATGTCCATCTAGAATAGTTTTATATCCTTCCTGGGGATCTCTCTTCGCTACTTGAGTGAAATATCCAGATACTATACATTTCTGTATAGCTTGATAATCACGACCCACTGATGTTATAGGTAATTTATATCTATATATATATATATATAATATAAACAAGATAGTTTATATTAAAATATATTATATTCTATAATATAATACTTAATCAATTATATATATATATATATATATATATATTTTGCCATAATATTCATTAATTGATTTCGAATATCATCAGCACGTTTCATTGCTCTATCCTGTATATATATATATAACAATAATAATTATTATTATTAGTATTCACAATAATAAATTATATATATATACCTGTATATATCGATCTCTACACCAACTTGCATTCTTTCCATTTTTAATCCATGATTCATAGATATTAAGTAGAGATAAATGATCTCCTTCAGGTACAAAGAACATACTATGTTTTTGATCCGCTTCTACCTGTTTATCTTTAGGTCTCATAAATATATTCTCTACAGAAAGCATAGCTACAATAGTTAATATTTCATCGGAACATCCTTCTTCTACGGATTTCAATAATACTTTAGAGAGAGGAGGGTCAAGAGGGAATTCAGCCATCTTTCTACCAATAGGTGTTAATAGTCCTTCATCATCTAAACATCCTAAGGTATATAAGGATTCCATAGCAGCTACAAGAGATTGAGGAGCAGGAGGGTCCATTAAATCAAATTCTAATAAATTATTAATACCCATTGCTTTTAAATTTAATACGACATTTGCAAGATTTGTTCTTTGTATTTCAGGTATAGTTGTAGGATTCATTTCTGTTTCATATGCTTGTTGTGTATATAGACGATAACACATACCCGGACCTGTACGTCCAGCTCGACCTGCACGTTGATTAGCACTAGCCTTTGAAATAGGAGTGACGATAAGGCTATCCATTCCTATCTTAGGATTATATACATTCTGTTTACCTAGAGAGAAAGAAATATATAGATATATATTGGATTTATATAATCATATGTAAAATAATTAATCAATTATAATAAAATTATATATTAATATTATTATTATTATTATTATTATTATTATCAATATTATTATATATATATACAGAAGCCAGGATCAATAACATAATAAATTCCATCAATAGTAAGAGAAGCTTCAGCGATATTCGTTGCAAATACAACCTTACGTTCCCCGCGGGGAGTGGGTTCAAATATTTTATGTTGCATTTCTGTAGGTAGAGCTCCGTAAGCAGCATATATATTTAATTTGGGGACAGAAGGACCTAAGTCTTTCATTCGTTGATGAACAATCTATATGGATATATATAGAGAATTATTATTATATATAATTATATATATATATATATATAATAAATAAAGAGAATTATTATTATATATAATTATATATATATATATATAATAAATAAAGAGAATTATTATTATATATAATTATTATATATATAATAAACTAATAATAAATAGAGAGAATTTTATAACTGAAATATATAATATATATAATATATATTGATATATATACTTCACAAGCATTATCAATTTCTTCTTGTCCCGTGAAAAAGACGAGAATATCCCCTGCTGGTTCATTCAAGTGGATCTGAAGAACCGTAGAGAGTGCGTCATTGAAATAATCAGAAGATGGCTCTTGTGCATGACTGTATATATGATTAGAATAATAATAATAATTATTTTATTATTATTATAGATAATTGAGATGAATATATTATATATAATAATACTATATATATACAGAATTTTAACAGGGAATGTACGACCAGGAATTCTAAAAATAGGGCATTTATCTATATATATATATAGTATAATATTATAAATATATTAAAAAATAGAAACTAATTAATAAATTTAAAAATAATAATAAAATATATTTTAGTGCATAATAATATATATATATATATCATACAATAATAATCTGAGAATTTCTCAGCATCAAGAGTAGCTGATGTGATAATAACTTTAAGATCTTTTCGTTTAAGAAGTAGTTTCTTTAGTAAACAGAAGAGAACATCTGTATGTACAGTACGTTCATGAGCTTCATCCAATATAATGACACTATACTATATATATATATAGTAGATAATTAATGATCAAGATAAAATAGTAATCAATTGTCAAAAAATAATATTTTTGCATAATGAATATAATAATGAATATAATAATCAATATAATAATCAACATAAAAATCAGCATAATAATCACATAATAATGAATATAATAATCAACATAATAATCAACATAATAATCAGCATAATAATGAACATAAAAATCAGCATAATAATATATATATATATATATATATATATATATATACTTTCGATAGATCTGGGTCGACTAGATATTCTCTCATAAGCATACCATCAGTCATATATTTAATAATAGTTTTATTACTTGTACAATCTTGAAAACGTATACTATATCCTACTTCGGCACCTAATGTGCATCCGAATTCGACTGAAACTCTTTCAGCAATACTAGTGGCGGCAACTCTTCTCGGCTGAGTACACCCAATAATACCTCGATGACTATATCCTGCTTCTACTAAATATTGAGTCATTTGAGTAGTTTTACCACTTCCAGTCTCACCAATAACAACTAGAATATTATTATCATTTATAGCTTTTATAAGATCATTCTTTAACTATATATATATATAGTAATAACAATAGATTATGAATTATATGAAATAGAATATATTAATAATTAAATATACATAAAAACAATATATATATATAATAATAATAAAATATATATATAATATATATATACAGCATATATAGGTAGAGATTCTCTTTGTTCTTTAATACTCTTATCACTGGTCATACCAAGAATGACGCTTCCTTTGTCACTCTCCTTCTTCCACTCAGGTATTTCAAACGTCTCACGAGTACGATTATTCTTCATATCATTGGCTAATAATCGATCTTCACGTGTACTCAGGGGATCTTCATAATCTTGATCTATTCCCTATATATATATATTAGTAATATTATTATTATCATTATTATCATTATTATCATTATTCTTGTATATATAAATAATGGAATAGTTAAAAAACAAAAGCTTATAAACTATTTATATATATATATATACATTAGAAGCAGCTTCCTGTTCTTCTTTCTCTTGTTGTCTTCTTAATTCTCTTCTTTCCTTCGCCAAGGCAGTAGCATTAATAGCACCTCTATTTAAAGACCCTTCAGGATTCTTTACTATCTTAATAGGCTCTAAATCAATCTTTTCAACTTCTGTACCCTCTAAGAAAGGAGCTGGCTCGTTATTTAATTCGATATCGATATCTTCTTCTGGTTCTAAGTTAATCTCCGTCAATTCTGGAATTATCTCTTGTTCTAATTCAGGATAATCCTAAAGATATATATATATATATATATAATTATTATTAGAATAAGAATCAAGATAATAATACAAGTATAACCAATTTAATCAATATTTTATTATAATATTATAAATAATTTATATATCCTAATAAATACATAGATCATAAATACTATAATTAAACTCAAAATAATAATAATAATAATAATAATAATAATAATAATAATAATAATAATAATAATAATAATAATAATAATAATAATAATAATAATAATAATAATAATAATAATAATAATAATAATAATAATAATAATAATAACAATAACATATATATATATACTTCTTGTTTAAGAACTCCACTATTAATTAATTGTCTGATTTCATAACGTTCTTTACTGTTCATTCGTTTTCGGGGTTTAGCAGGAGCAGACGGACGACGCGGCTATTAAGAATCACGGGAATATTAATAAAAACAAAAAATAGAAAATAAATTTATTAATATATAATAATAATAATCTATATTTATTAAAATAGAAAAAAAACAATAATATATATATATATACAATTCGTTCATTATTTTGAATTTGTTTATCCATTAAAGAACTGTTTTGGCGGGAAGGATTCAAATCTTCCCCGGTATTTTGATCAACTTCTTTCATACTAATACTCACTTTTGTTCCTTCTATAGCTAATACCTATATATATATATATATAGATAGATAGAATAAATACAATTATTAATATTATTCTATACAAAAATAATTATATAGAAACAAAGAAGATAAATAAATATAATAAACAAACAATTCTATAAACAATAAAAAAAAAATGAAATAAAATTAAAATAAAAAAAATATATAAAAATACAATAATAAAAAAAATATAAAAATATATAATTAAAAAAAAAGAACTATAAAAATCATACTTTAACTTTAACAATTTGATCTTTTTGAAGTACTTCCGACGGATGCTTTAATCTCATATTACATATTTGAGATATATGACAAAGACCTTCTTTACGAGGATATACATTTAATAATTCAATAAAAGCACCATAATCAACAATTGTTTTCACTTTACCATCATAAATACCAAATTTAGTGACTTCTAAAGATTGTTTAGATGTATATCTATCGGTACTTCGTTCACGACGAGTATTTGTACGATCACATGTACGATCACGTGCTGACGTTGAATTAACTTGTTGTCTCCATCTACGAATTTCATCATCTTCATGTGTTGATGGACTTCTAGAGTGATGATGTGAATGATATCGATTTGAATGATCTCTTGAAGAAGAGCGAGAACGATAAGAATGTCGAGAATGATGGTGACTATGATGACTCTCTTCTCTGAAATGATCTGAAGATGTCTGATTTCGTGTTGCTTTAGAATCATCACGACGATCTACGGTATCTTTAGATTTATATATATCCTTTAATTCTGATTTATTCATCTTCTCAACATTCTTTGCAATCCTATAGATTCAAAATATATTAATAAATATATTAAATAGATTAATAAAAGAGTATATAACAATATATATTGATTTCTATATATATATATAAAACATGAAAATAAAGATTATTTACTCTTCATCAACTAAAGGTGAATTTGGATTCAAAGGTTCTGTGTCTGGAAGTGCAAGACCAGGTAATGCACGTTCTAATTTAGATAATTTTGAAGTATTACCAAGAATAGGTTTAGATGTAGCTTTAGGAGGTGCACTTAATTTTGTAACAATATCATGAAGACTTTCTGCAAAGGCTCTATCTAATTCAACACCTTGTTCTTTTAAAGTTGAATAGAAATCATTTACATTTGGATTCTGTTGTACAAGAAAAATGATAAACTATATACAATAAATATATAATAATATAGAATGTTTCGATCAGATATTCTATCATATTAAATAGTAGAAATTATATACTTCAGCAACATCTTTATTGTTCATGCCTATATGATTTTCTAATTCTTTGCATACTCTGTTGACAATACCAACATGCTTTAATTTCTCTAAAGCATTCATCTCTATCTATGATAAATAAACAAAGTATACCGAAAAATTATTTTTAAAAAATTTCCAAGAAAATTATTGCGATTCTTGTTATTAACATTTTTATTTAATTTATACTTTAAAAAAAGGCTTTTATAAAAATAAAAAAAAATAAAAAAATTGATGGTTGACATGTAGGTGAATTCTTTATTTTATCCACATAATAAAAAGTTTTAAGTCATAATAAATAAAAAATGAATGAAAAAAATGAATTGAAAAATGAATAGAAACAAGTTGAAAAGAGCAGCATAATGGCAAACTTTATTCTGAAAACAAAAAAAATTATAATAAAGTTTGATATATATATACATTTTTAGATAATTACTTTTGAAAATAAGAAAAATGAAAAATATAACATATAAAAATGCAATATGAATGAGTAGCAAGAAATAGAAATATACGAAAGGTATGAAAAACTATTAAAAAATCATATTATACGTACGAAATACAATACATTTGATTTTTTACTTTCTTTTAGATATTAGCAAGGAAATCAAAAATATCTATATTTGCTATAGCTCCTTTAATAGATTCTCTTGTTAGAATAAGTCTATCATTGTCATATTCACCATATTGTGAAGAACGAATGGTGATGTCCATAATAAATATTTCGCATGCGCGAGCAAATAAAACGGGTGTCTCAGCTGCGATCATACGAACATCTTGATCCGATTTCATGATTCTCTTGATTCTAGCGACAGGAAGATCAATGTGTTTTTTAAAATCTTTCTTATCTCCTATTGAAACATTCTTTACACTATTGACTTGGTTTTGCCACATTGTGTTCAGTTGGTCTTCTATAGATATTTTAGGACGATTCATCATCTTGTTTTGATATCCCATAAGATCCATTTTTGATAAAGCTATTCAATAATCTGGATATATAAACAAATAAACATAAAAAGATAAAAAAATACAAAAATAAGTTGATAGATTTCATGATATTTATAAAAGAATAGAATCACTGCACACTTCGTTTTCTGATTCAAAAAAGTATTTAATTTTGTAAGTTCTTTTCTGGAGCTGTTTACTTTTGTTCTATTATAATTTGTGTTTAAAGAACAATGTATTGCCTCACTGTGCCTCTTTGTTGGCAAATTCATTCTTTGGTAACAAGTTTAACCAAAGAAAACGAAAAAAATGCTCTTACGGATATCAAACAAGTATTTTGCTATTTAATTTTATTCATTTCTATTTGTTCATAGTATGTTGATTTGTATGGACAAGATGCTGTAGTTTATTTGGTAAAATGTCTTTTTGAAGAAATTCATTATGATAAAACAAATGATTGTTTAATTGATAAACAAAAAGTAAATTTTGTTCTCTAACGAGACCATTACTAATTAAGTGCTATTTCTAGTTGTCGTTGTTAAAGTACGAGTTAGATGAGCTTTCTAAAGATCCTTGTTTCCCAAGTCTAATATCTATTGTATTTGAATATCTTTATCGATTGAAATGTTTTAATATTTATGTGTTATTTTAGGCTTTGGAAGATGTTTATCCAAAATATTATGAAAAGGATGCTTCTTGTGATTTTTACGTTTTTTTGAATGATACACTTGGTTTAACTCTTCAGCAACAGATTATTATTGCTGTGGGTATTTCAAAATCAATTATATCTCCTTTAAGAAATGTATATATATATATATATATATATCTATTTTAACAAAATATACTTATTTGTAAACTAAATAAATAATTCTTGAAATTAGTGTTCCCTCCGTTTTCTTTTGAAAAGTATTCCTGATTTGCCATCGAGCGGATCCGGTACACTCCCTGTAGCTACTCTATTCTCACTTTTAGATATTATTCAGTCTGAAAAGGTATGTTTAATAGGTATTCTATATTTATTTATGTATATTTTATTTTATTTTATTTTTATTTATTTTATTTTTGTTAATTTTTTTTTATTTAATTTTATTTATTTATTTATTTATTTATTTATTTATTTTTTATTTATTTTTTGTTTTTTATTTATTTATTTATTTATTTATTTATTTATTTATATTTATTTATGCTTATTATATGCTTATCTAGATGTTTCAGGATATTACGGTGTCTGAACCTATCTTAAAAGTGTTGAAAACATTACATCCCTCTATAGTCTCTCAAACACTTCTTGTTCCCATGCTAATGTCAGATGAACCTATAGTAGATACTAATTTGTATATATATATAATATATATATATTTATTTAATTCATATATAAATGATATATTAATATTATTAATATACTATATATATATAGTAATAATCAATGTCCTTTTCCTATGATTGAAAAAATTGAAGATACTTATATTCCTAATATAATACAAGTAGTAAAGGACTTAGGGTATATTAGTTTATATTCTTTGGATATATTCAAATTAATATGTCAACAATGTGATATTAATAAAGGTATATATATATATATATATATATATATATATATATATATACATTAGTGATTCATAAATATACTCATTATTTCAATGTTTAAATTATACTCTATATATATATATATAGCGAATCCTATTTCTGCTAAAGATGTGGCTGGTCTATTATATTTATTTGCTTCTACAACTACTAACTATGATCTCAATATGTCTCTTCAAATGTATTTATATATCTATATATTTATATTTATATATTTGTAACCTATACTAAATAATAAAAGTTCATATTATAAATAACATTATATATATATATATATAGGTTATCAAACTTCTTATCGGATGGTTCATTGACGTCTCTCTCTGTGTCTTCTCTTTCTTCTTATAATTATAGTGTATTATTATCTTATATACAAACTACTTGTTCTACCTTCAATTGGAAAGAAATCTGGTATCAATTTGATAATCCTATTTATTCTATTTGGAATAAGAATATGTTTACATATATATTAAATATATATAATGAAGTAAATAAGAAGAAAGTATTTCCATTCGATGTCCTTACACGTAAATGGAATAATCCTGGTATATATATAATAAATATTATTTATATATAATAAGATAATAAATATAATATATATATTTATAATAAACATAATAAGATAATAAATATAATATATATATTTATAATAAATATAATAAGATAATAAATATAATAATTACAACTATATTCATATTCATCTATTGCTAACATTATATATATTAAGAAAGTCAATTTGCCATTATTCGCGCATCTCTCTTCCTCCCTGACGACGTATTTACTTGGTCAAAATCACCTAGACAACTTGTATTTATCTATATTATACTCATATATATCTTAAACTATTCATTTTATTTAGAAATTATATAATTTATCTATTTCTTCAATTACTTCGTCAAGTTTATCTTGGACATCCTTAGATTTATATGATACTTTATTCTCTTTATATACACTTCCAAATCCTCAACAATTGAAATTATTATTTACTTATCCACTTAAGCATGCTCCTATTCTTCTTTTCTTAGGTATTCTACAGTCGAATTTCTATTGGACAGATATGAAATTAGCTTTATTACAACAACTATTACCTATTTTATTAATCTCAACAAACATTTCTCAAACTGTTATACTTATGAATAAATTATATGAATTTGATGCTTCTTTAGTATCTATATTACTTAATAATATCGGTATGAATCAACCACAACTTATTAATAATATATTCTCTGTTACATATTCTATACCAAAACTAATGAATTCATTATTACAAGTATATATATATATATATAGTTTTATTATCTATTAAAATTCATTATAATTATAATATATATCTATTATTCTAGTGTGATATATCATTTTCTCTTCCTTATTGTATTGAGTGTATTCATAAATATCCTAATAAGTATTCGATATCTACATATTTATCTCGTTATCTCAATCAATCTGAAGAAAAGACTATTTCGTTAGTTCTTTCTATATTAGATACTATTACTTCTCCGAATTATAATGATAAGATTTCTTCTTCTATTCGTTATGACTTATTTCATTATATAGAAAGTTATATTCATACCCATCAAGATACTATAAATACTATAGATATAGAACATATACATACTATTCGTGATAAAATATATAAGAATCGTAAAGATATACAACTACAAGAAGAACAACATATTGAGCATGATATTTCACAAGATATTATTTCTTTATGTAAAGGAACTATAGATATTAATATACTTATAAATCAAATTAATGAACAAATAATTTCTAAGAATCCTTATGATAAACTATATGCTACTAGTTATTTACCTTTTATTGTTGGAGAATTTAAATCTATTCAAGAATATGAAGAATCTTCTTATTTATTAGTAGCTCAATTATTTGGTCAAATAATTAAAAATAAACATATATTAATGAAAGATAAGATTCAAGGTATTCAAGCAATGTGTGATTATATAGAACGAATTGAAGATCCAAATGATCATTTTTGTATATTTACATATACAGTAATAACACAAATAGAAGTAGAATTAATAGAATGGAAAGATATATATGAGATGATTATTGTGCTTACGAAGTTAAATGAAACATATCCACAATATATTAATCAATTACGTGTTAAAATTGAAGGAAATAGTTCCTATATAAGTAGTCCGTTGTTACCTTCTACGGTATTAAATTCAGTTCCTTTCTATCCTTCTAATAGTAAAGAGAATAGTAATAGTAATAATAATGAAGAGAATAATATGGAGAATAATAATAAAGATACTAATAAAGATATTATTAATAATATTAATAATAATAATAATAGTAATATAGATAGTACTGTAAAATCGCGTACATCTTCTATAAATAGTAATCATTCTTCTCCATCTATAACTACAAATAATATTCATCAAGAAATAATACCTACATTATATACACCAACAGCAAATCTATCTAGAAACGATTCTACTACTTATAAGAATGAATATATTTCTTCTTTAGTATCTCCTATGAATAAACAAGAAAGTTTTAATCCTCTTTCTCCTGAATATATTCCAAATAATAAAGATTCTATTACTACTACTACTACTACAAATAATAATAATAATAATACAAATAATAAAAATGATAAAGAAAATAATGAAAAGAATATCAATACAACTACTAATTCTATATATATATCTCCACATTCTATTAATTCTATAAAGATATCTCCTTCATTATCTCCTTCTACTAAACAAACTCAACAGAAATCTACTACTTCTCCTCTAGTAAGTCCTTATCAAACTATTCTATCGAATACAAATTATATACATTATCAAGGTGATATTCAGAATGCTTCTTCATCTTATTATGAACATATATATACATCTACATCTACTTCTACTTCTATACCCTTAATTATTACTCTTAATCCTGATATATATATATTACCGGATTATTCTATTCCAATCAATGATCTTATTAAGAATATTATGGAGTCATCACATCAAATTATTCCTTCTACATCAACAAGAAGTAAATTATTATCTTTATTAAATAATTTATCAAAAACAAGTCTTCCTACTCAAGGACCTGAAATAGTAGATATTGTTATGCCAAGTTATGTAGATTGGTTTATTGGAGAATTATTAGGAAAACGTTTATTATCACAACCTAATTTTCATGATGTTTATTCTTCATTATTAACATATTTTAAAGATGATACTATTTATGAAAAATTAGTTAAGAAAGCTATATTAATATCGATGATACTTATTAATAGTCCTTCTATTTATACTACAAGTGGAGAACGAATAAAATTAAATAATATAGGTAATTGGCTTGGTTTAACTACTATAGCTAAAGATAAACCTTTATATACTTATGATATTAATTTACGTTCATTAATATTAGATTCCTTACAACAAGGTAAAATGATTATTGTTATTCCATTTATTTGTCATATATTACAATTTTGTAATCAAAGTCATGTAATAAAACCACCAAAACAGCCTTGGATTATGGGATTATTGCAATTATTAAAAGAAATTTATTTATTACCTAAATTACATCCTTGGATCTGGTCAGCTATTTCTATTTTATTTAATCAACTAGAAGTTAATATAGATACACTTGAAATTACTCATTCTTATATACAACCTTTTATTCCAAATCCTTTAAATAATCATGATTTTAAAGATAAAGAAACTATAGATTCTAAAACATCAACTTCGAATAATATAAATAAGAATAGTCTTATTCTTCAAACTATCATTAATAACTCTAAAAATACTACTGTATTTGATATAGAATCACCTAAAGGTATTGAAGATGATATGAATAATAATAATAATAATAATTTGGTTAATAATAATAATTTGGTTAATAATAATAATAATAATTTGGTTAATAATAATAATTTGACAACTATAGTAATGGAATCAAATTCTCCTTCTGTTGATAGTATACAGAATAATACTATTAATAATAATAATATTCATTCTCCTTCTATTTCAAGTATATCTAATAATACGGACTCAAATACTATAAATTCTATATCTATAACAAAATCACCAAATGGATCTTCGAATATAGAACAATCCTCTTTATTATCTCCTTCTTCTTCGTCTTCTGTTCATAATAATACTAATAATAATAAATCACCATCTATATCGATTATATCTACTTCTTCTATTCCTACTACTCCTCAATCTATAAGTCTATCAACGACATCAAATACAAATAATAATAATACAAATAATAATAAAAGTAATACTAGTAATAATAGTATATCGGATACTGAATCTGTTACTTCGTTATCTACTCCTTTTATGCAAATTTCATCATCAACACCTCTTTCAACAAGTTTAGATTCTAATACTTATTCTATTGCAGATGATAATCCTATTTATCAAAATTTACCGAATTTAGAATTATATAATATTATATTACAATTATATATGAATGATTCTTCATTAAAAATACTTCCTGAAAGTATTAAACAACAATTTGGATCTTTATTACAATTAGAAAATATATTTCCTTCATCTACAATGAGTATTAGTAATAATACTAATAATAATAATAATACTAATAATAATACTAATAATAATAACAATAATCTTATTCGTCGTAATTCTAGTAATTTGAGTAGTTATTTAAATAGTTATATACAAAGTGTATTACAGAATATCTATCAACAGATTATGGATGAAGAGATACGAGGTGATGTTACTCAATGTATTATATCGACTTTTAAATTAATTACAAAAGATTTTAGTGAAGAATATAATGAATTAAAGATAAAAGATAGTAGTATTCATTTATTACATAGTTTATTATGTAATTTAATATATTATACTATACCCGATATTTTAAAGAAGCAATTAATTCATACATTAGTTGCTAATAAAGATAAATGTGATATTAATTTAGATAAAAAGATTATGAATCATTTATTTAATGAATGTATTGCTAATAGTATGATTTATTTTACAAATTATATATGTGAAAAATTATATTATTTTGGTAAGCATATAATAATAATATTACTTGATTCTTATATATTAAATCGTAATGAATTAAATAAATCAATGAATCCCTATTTATATATGGAAAAGATGAATTTACATATTAATCCATCTAATGAATTAGAGGTGATTCCCGTGAATATTCGTATTGAAAATGGAGTAAATAATCAACAGATGTTGGTATATAAACAATTAATGTATCCATTACCTTATGAATATGATAATGATAATAATGATAATAATAATAATATTAATAATAATAATAATAATAATAGTGAAATTGATGAAATAGATTCATATATCTATACTCATTTATCTACTTCTATTGATTTTTGTTTAAAGACTATATTTAAAGAAATAGATAGTGAAACATGTGTTTTATTAGATATATCTTTATATAAAGCAGATCATCCTTTATTGAAACAAATTGAAGATTTAGAATTATATATATTACAATGTCCTCTCTCTATTCAATCACAAATTGAGCAATTTATTATACAATCTATTATTGATAAGGTATATAATTTTTTATAACTATTCTTTAGTTTTCTATATTATTTACATATTATTATATATTATTACATTTTATTATATATTATTATATATTATTATATATTATTATATATTATTATATATTATTATATATTATTCTAAATGATAATTATTCATAGTTACTTCATTATACAACGATTCCTTCTTTATCTCTTCAATTATCAACTATCATATTTCATTATTTAATTGATACGAATTATCCTGATTTCTATACTACATTATTAACAATACTTCTTCATCTTCCTCTTCTTAATATATCAACATTAATACCGATTCTTATTACATATATATATGAAAATATTATTAATATACCTTTATTAGATATGAATCTATCTAGATTATTATTAATTATTCCTATTGAAGAAACTACAATTAATTTTACTATTTCTTTTATACAAAATACTATTATTAATAGAGATTTACTTACATTTGAAGATATTACGAATATCTTACAAGCATTAAATAATATTATATCAAATCAATCTATGTCTCAAGCAAATATTATTCAGATTCAGTCTTTATTAGAAAATATTAATAAGAAATCATATTTGAAAACTGAAGATATGAAATCAAAACCATTGTTTATACAAGCTTCAGATATATGGTTCCAATTAGTTCATTCCTATTCATCTCTTTCTCAACCTCAAATCTCTTCTTATTTATCATTATTAGCTAAAAAATCAATTTTTGACAATGAGATTTCTATTTGTCGATATTTTAGTTGTATTATTGAAAAAGCTATTCTTTATGATATTCAAAGTAATAGAGATACACAAGTTAATACATCTATAACCTATTATTATATTGATAGTGTATTATTATTAATGAATATTTTATATCAAAAATATGATTCAGCAACTAAATTCCATATATTAACTTTTATTTTAAATTCTTTACAAGAAAATTTAACACAATTTCATGATAATAAAATTGATTTTGATTCTCGTTATCTATTCCGTTTCTATATAAGTGTTTTAGAAGATATTATTGTGAAGAATTATGATCATGATAAATATACAGATTCTTTACAAAATTATTTGAATCATTTAAAGAAAATATCACCAAAACGATATCCTGGATTTACTTTCAGCTGGTTTCAGCTTCTTTGCCATCCTTTATTTATACGAGATATTATTCATGGAAATTCAATTCAATTAATACATATATATAGAGATCTTTTATGTGATTATTTATCGTTCTTATGTCCTGTATTAGCGATGAATCCTTCTTCTTCTATATATATAGAATTATATCATGGATTATTACAATTTTTTTATACATTATCTATTGATAGTAGTAATTTCTTAAATATTTATTATCAATATTTTATAGTACATATACCATATAATCAAATAGAATTACGTAATATTATATTATCAAGTTTACCTGATTCAATTACTATGAATGATTTAAATAATTTAGATGAACTAAAATTAAAAGAATTATTAGTTATTGATACAAATAGTGATGATTATTATATATCATTATTAAATCCTGTACAATTATGTGATCCTATTGATGAATATATTGAACAACGTACAAACCATTTTGATGAAATTCTAATAAAGTATATGATACAAGGATCTACTTATAATATACCTATGATTAATAGTATTATTTATTATATATGTATTAAAGGATATGTATATATGAAACGTAATATTACTACTATAGAAGGACGTTCAGGGAAAATAAGAAATTCATTCCCGTCGGAATTATTGAAATCACTCTTAAATCATATGGATTCCCAAGGTAAATATTATATTCTAAATGCTATTGTAGATCATTTACGTTATCCAAATTCTTCAACGCGATGTTTCTTTGCTCTATGTAGATATATTATTACTAAAATTGATGTTTCAGAAGTCAAAGAACAAATGATACGTATTTTTATTGAAAGATTATCTACCAATTCTCCTCAACCTTGGTGCTTACGACAATTCTTCTCGGAAATAATAGAATCTGACTCAGAAGAACTCTGTCATGGAGTATTCTCTATTCCTCAACCCACTTTAAAACAAATTATTGATGAATTGAAGGAATAAATTATTTTTTCATTTTTTTTATTCTTTTAAATATTTTTTAGCTTCTACTATTATTATAATAATTTTTATTTTATGTATATTTTTTAAATCTTTAAAAACAATTGTATTTTTTGATATTGTTTAGTTCATATTATTTTTGACTATTTTATTTTTTGCCTTTTAAAGAATATTTTCAATATAAACAAATTGGCTAATAACAATGAATACTATTCTAGAAGAATTCTCCTTAGAAAAAAACAATTCACTTATTTACTAATTGATATGTGAAAAATATCTTTCATTTATCTTTAATTTATATGTTGTAACTCTATACATCATTTATATTATTTGAATTTATCTGATTGTTGAATAAATAATGAAATATTTAAAAAAAAAGTTGAAAATGATAATATTTTGATAATAAATACTTTTATAGCGGTCTTCAAATATGGTTTCACGATTATTTCCCTCGAAATCTTGTTTTATGTTTTATTTGTGTTGTTGCAGAGTTTCTGATTATTTCGTGATCTTATTGATTGATTTATTCTATATTTGATACTTATATATCAACATATACAATGTCGTATCTTGATTTTTTATGAAAAAGAGACAATTCTATTATAACTAGTAATGATGACGCCTTCAAAGATAATATTGAAGTGATATTATCTGAGAATAAGTTTGGTAGTGCCCTTACATATAGTCAGAAACGTAGTATATTTGGTCGTTACGAAGATAATTCGATTCGTGAGGTATGAAATGTTTATTATTTTAAGATGATACAGAATTTGCTTTATAAATTACTGAAAATATTGATTTTATTTTTATTTACTCATCTAGTTTCAAAGACATTATTTACATTTTGATGATATACAAACAATCCAGGCAACGACAGCTATAGAATTCAGTCCTGATGGATTATACTTCGCATCATCTCATAGTGATCATTCTGTTCGTATATTTGAATATCCTTCCTGCAAACCTTATGCTGTACTGTTATTTAAAATAATTTTTTTTTTTATATATTTAAATTTATATATATAGTCATTTTTTGGCCATCCTCGAACTCCCTGGACAATTCGGTGGCATCCCCGTGATTATTCACTTCTCGCTAGTGCATGTTTAGGTGGTACTATTATTATATGGAATATATATACAAAGAAAATAGCCTATAAAGTGACACTTGAAACGATGAGCGAAATACGATCGATTGATTTTCATCCTTTGTATATATATATATTTTTTATTCTATTTATTAGTGTATAGAGTATTATAACATTATCTATTATTATGTATATATAGAGTTGATTTATTATGTATTGCTTCTGGAACATCTATTTATATGTGGGATTATAAAGTGTATATATAGTATATATTATTTGTTATATATATGTTATATATATATATATAGAATTCTCGTCTTCTTCATGTATATGATATTGAACCTCTTCTTGCCGCCTATGTTCGATTTGCCGCCAGAGGACACTTTCTTATTGTTGGTATATAGTATTCTATATTTATTATATTTATATTTATTATATTTATATTTATTATATTAATATTTATTATATTTATATTTATTATATTTATATTTATTATATTTATATTTATTATATTTATATTTATTATATTTATATTTTTTTTATATTTATATTTATTATATTTATATTTATTATATTTATTATATTTATTATATTTATATTTTTTTTATATTTATATTTATTATATTTATATTTATTATATTTATTATATTTATTATATTTAATTATTATTATTATATATAGGTGAGAAGCAATCATTATTATATCCATCGACATCTCTGAAATTATATCTCGTAGAAATTGATTCTAAACCTTATAATGATGTATCTATATATATATATATATATATATATATATTATACTTATTATATATATATATATTATACTTATTATATATATACTACACTTATTCTATATATAGTCCTTTATACATTTTCACTTTAATATTCCTGGTACTATATTAACAAAGGAAGCATATCTATATAGTGAACACGGATTTGATCTCACTACCTGTGGACTCTATCTTATTGTACCTCTGTACATATATATATATATATATATATATTATTCAATAACATATATAGTTACTGTAAATATCTTTTTTTTTTAATAAATATATATAATATTATTCATTATATTCTATTAATATATATATATATACATTCAAAACTATTATTATTATCTACTCTATATTTATATAGAGGTCCAGAATATGTACCTACAATTTCTTCTTCTTCTTATCCATCATTTGGGCCATATATAGATACTTATAAACGAACTAAATATTATAATAGGAATAGTTCTAACGGAGATTCACTAAATAATACTAAAGACCAATATAATCGATGTATATATATATATATATATATATATATATATATATATATATATAGATTTATTTTATTTTATCTTTTCAATATATATCTAAAATCTTTCATTTATAATATATGAATATATATTATTGATATATTATGTATAGATTTTAGAAATAATAATAATTCTACTTCTTTTACTTCTTCTACTTCTTCTCCGTACAAATCTTCATCTTGTACGGATAACATGCAAGTTCATTCTATAGGAACACAGCGAGAAGTACAATGTAGAATCGCTTTATTATCTTTAGAACCTAAACATTTTGGCAAAATTTTAGATTATGTCAATTTTAAAGGTATTTTCTATTATTATTATTCCATATATAAAGATTCTTATTTTATTGTTTTTTGAAATATTATATATATAGAACCTGTTGATATTATTTCTATTCAATTTTCACCTTCTAATACTTATATATGTATTTCTGGATCATCACAGTAAATATATTTTATATATTGTTTTAGTATAGTATAGAATATATATATAATATATATATATATAGATATCCTATGTTAAGTACACAATATCCATTTCTACGCGTTATTCGAATTACAGACTGGAAAGTTATGGTATATATATATAAACTATATATATATATAAATTATATTTATTCACTATCTCTTTAATAAATATTTATAAAGAATCTTATTCATATATATATCATCTCTATCTATTTTATCTTTAGTATGAATCGACAGAAAAATCTATCTCTCCAAATACCGCGGTTTTTAGTAAAAATCAAATGGGAATACTTTGTGGTTCTGCTAATGAGATAATCGCGGTTATTCACAACAATGATATACCATCATCTACTTATATAAAGGAAACATTGGTATTTGATGATTCCGATGAATCGTATGAAGACGATAATACTCTTCAATCAACAAATCATTCACAAGAACCATAATCATATAGATATTCTTAATATAATAAAAAAATTTATCTATATACTATTATAATTGTTTCTATATTCATATTCTATAAAACTCTCATATATTCTTCTTTTTATTCTATAAAGTATTTTATAGAGAGTATTTTAAAAAAACCTCTTTAATCAAATACTATTCTTGTTCATAGTATATATATGTTTATATATATATATATATTTTTTCATTTTTCCTCTTTATTCTTTTTAACATTATCATATATTCTTCACTTTTTTAATCCAAAAGTATTTTCCATTCTTTTTCTACTTTATTATTATATTTCTTTTCGACATTACACTACTAGAAAGAAAATTTCCTTATGCTATTATTTATCATTCTTTTAGATATATATAAAATAATTATAAACTACTTTCATTCAATCAATTTCTTGAAACAAAACAAAGACAAATTGAACGAGAGAGGACGATATGTAAAAAGAAACTACATTCTTTTAATTAATAACAATATATTCTGTTTAAAAAAAAGAAACACTTAAAAATGATTTAAAAGAGCACGTCTATTCATTTTCATCTTCTCCGTTACTTTTTTATATATCTTCATATCACCTATAGAATAACAAAATAATAAAATAAAATTAAATAAAACCAAATATATATAAATAATAATATACTCTCAGTATTATAATTATAGTAAATGCAAGAGTAAATACTAAGAACAACAACAAATATATATAAGAAAGCAGAAGCCATTATATATATATATCTAAATTTATCCATTCTCCATATATACCAACAAACATCAGCTAAACCAACAATATCCAGAACTGTACACTTTATAGAGTATATATATAATAATAAATAATAAAAATTTTATTTAATTATTTATATAAATATATATATAATAAGATTAAAATATATATATATTTAATAATAAACATTTTATTCATATTATGAATATAATATGGTAAAAAATAAAATTATTCTATATATAAAAATATACAAAAAGAGAATAATACTTGCTTGAAGCATTCATGATAAAGTATGTAAACACTAAAGGAATACAAGAAGATCCATAAAAAATAATATATCTCCATGTAGTACCTGAATAAAAAGTAATAGAAACTAATACAAAAGCAATAATTGTACAAATATAATTCATAATAAGTAAAGAATAACCACTTTGAGCTTTTCTATATGTATAGAAATCAGATTCAGAGATTCCATTCATGATTGCACTGTGTGGATCATATATAACAGGATAACGATTATTAACAGATTGATTATCAACATGATTATTATTATTAACAGAAGTGTTTATGCTACGAGTATATTGTTCAGAAGCTGTACTATCAGGAAAAGTAATAGCGACTTGTTTTTGTACAGGTTGATTTGGTATACTATAGTTATAAGAAGATTTATATCAAAAAAATCAAAACAATATTTTTAAGCATTGAAAAGACATCGTATATCAATAAGAATAAATACACAATAGGTTTTACATCTTGAGGAGCAACAGGAAAAGATTGAGGAGCTCCAGAAATAATAAAATTTTGAGGAAAAGCAGAAGCGTTAACGTAATTCTGTGATTGAAACACAGTAAAGTTCATTAGAAGATGAAAGAAGATGAAAGAAGGCATACGGATTTGGTAGATTTGGGTTATACGAATAACCAGGGCTATGAAATATATAATGAACAATTGATTCTTATAGAAACACATACAATATATTGTTAGTTTGATTTTCCATTATTGAATAATATTATTATGACGTTTCTATCTCAACAACAACTAAAAGTATTCGAAAAATAAGATTAAATAGTGATAATGAAGTCAGTTATTTTTGATTCAAGATATTTGATTCGTTCATTTTAAGTGAATACACGATCTGATTGGATATATAAAACTATTTCATAAAGTAATCTCCTTGTTAATCAAAGGAATCTCGTACCAATTCGCCATGACTCTTCTTCTTCTTAAAGTTGTGTCCCCTAAAAAAACGAATTTTTGTTAATAATTCTTATACACATGTATTTTTCTTTTGTGAATATGTTCAGTATGTGAATAATAATTAAAAATGAGTTCTCATTGATTTGCGGATGTGCATATAGCGTGAACATGAATCATTTATGAGATTTTCTTTAATGAACATTAATTACCTGTAAACTTAATGTCAGTCAAATATTATTGTTAATAAATCATCATATAATTATTTTGTATCTAAAAAAGTAAATATTTAAAAGTTTAAGAACTATTTTTTCATTTTTTAAAAATGAGTTTTTTTTTGCATTTCATTTCACTCCATGATTCCATTCTTTATTATAAAACTATCTTCCTTCATTTCTTAGCATATTCTTAAAGTGACTCCACATTATTCATGATAAGAATTATGATAAATACGCATTAAAAAGTATCTATTTTTCTATTTTTTGTTTATAAAGTATTAGCGTATCTGATACTAACGTAAGAAATCCCGTTAGTCAAACAGAAAGCAACAAAAATATATCAGAATTACGGTATATAATTATAGAAAATTTAAAAATAAGTAATGAGAGTCAGTATTAATGACACCCATTCATTTGTTTAGCGTCGTCATTCATCAAAATAAATAAAATTTCTACCACACATTTTCTTTAGCAATTGTTTTGCTAATTTATGGTCATTTGGCAATTGTGATACAGTGACGATGGATCCAATATCCATTTTAATTGGCTATGAAGAAACGAAGAACCAATAGAAGATAGAGTTTCTTAATAGTGATCTTTGTTTCTCAGTTCATCATTCCACCATATATTTTCATTTATGTTTTTTCTATTCCTCATATTTATTTTATTCTAAACTTTCTAAATACTTTACGAAATTCAAATGGAATTCTTACTGTTTGTCTTTTTTGCTTTTTCTGCTATGGCCGGATGTATTTTTTTTTATTACATTTTCCTTGTCATATGATGTATATATAGTCTGTGGTCGTTTTTCTGATGATTGTTCAACTATTCCTGGTCAAGGTAAATTGCTATTTTTTGTTGTTATTTATTATTTATTATTATTTAGATATTGACTACGTGTTCTACAGTAATACAGCTGGTCAAATGTATAAAATTGAAATGCAAAATGTCCAACCAGCTGATGATAAATGTGGTGAAAATCATCTTTATGGTTTAATTTGGACTTATGACGTTATTCAAACATTGGGTCCTCACAAATATACTACATATTCTACTGATGTAGCCTTTGTTTCTTATGATTTAGCTGCTACTACTCAAGTAGATTGTGGTATTCCTATTCAAAAAGGAGTACCTATCAGTTTATGGTATATATATATATATATATATATATATATATATATATATATATATATAATGTATATATAGGCATTATAATTGTACTATTAATGGTATCAACCAATGGGCTGGTTTTACTACTTATTTACATCAGAAAAATGATTTAGATTTTGAAACTGATGGTATATAGATTATTATAAATGTTTACATTATAGACATTATTATTATTCTTGTGAATATTACTATAATTATTAATACTATCTATTCAATTACTAATCTTCATTTTCTATAGAACAAGGAAGATTCCATTTTGCTAGAGGAACCTATAATCTTGTTAATGCAGATGGTATATATAGACTCTATATTATATACTTATATATTAATTATATACTTATATATATTATATACTTATATATTAATTATATACTTATATATATTATATACTTATATATTAATTATATATAGACTCTATATTATATACTTATATATTTTATAACTAGGTTGTCCCTTAGGTGTTAATTATACTGCTCAAATTGTTATTATTGTTGTCGTTTGCTTTTGTGTTGTTTTAGGGGTTCTCTTCGTTATTTATGTAAAATATAATAAGAAATCCATAAAAACGTTAGCTGGAGAGAAAACAAAGTTATTTAAACAGGATAAAAAGATGTTGAAAATCAAAACAGTGAAAACACTTAAAGCAGTAGAAAATAAAAAAGAATTAAAAAAAGAATCACCAAAGTCTCCTGAAAAAGTTGAAGTCAAACCTCAAACGGTTCATGTTTAAATATGTAAATAATTTTATTTAATACTAGTTGATATCTAAATTTTATAATCAAATCTATATATATATATATATATCATTCTTTTATTGTCTTTTTTAATGTATATATATATCATAATTTTCATTTTCATTTTCATTTCTTTCCTTTGATATTCAAGTTTCATTTTCTATTTTCGTGCGTAACAAAATTCTAATAATAATATATTGCTATTGTTACTTATACTTTTCATATTCTAAGAGACTCAATTTTTAGAAAATACTTCATTTTATTCATTATTTCATTTGAATTGGACATACATATATAATTTGGCTTTTAAATAACTTTATAAATGACGTATAAGAATATGTATGCAATCAGGAAGACCTGAAAGAAAGATGAAGACTTCTGCTACAATATAAAGTTCTCAATATATAGATGAAAATAAATAAACATATATCATAACCAAAACAAAGAAAAAAGTATTCTTTTTATGTAATGATTCAATAAAATCATATAATTAACAATTTCTAATTCCATTTCTCAATTCTCTATAGTATTATCTATTATCTCTAATACTTGAAATGAATAGAATCAATTACAATTCTCCGATGATTATTCTTGTTCCATTTCGAAATAATTATTCTCATGCATATATTTATTATTCTTGCAAGATATTAAAAAGAACAAACACAACGAGAGCTATATCTTTTCGTTGATGACTCAAACAAACAGAAGGATTTTTTTTTTTTTTTTTTTGGATTTTTTTCCCTTTTTCTTCAATCAATTCTGCATTCCAATTTATTTCTAAAATGAACTTCCTATTCTTTGCTTTCTTTCTTTTTTCTGCATCAGCATTTTGTATACTTATCTCTCCTAATAATTGATTATTTAATAACTAGTTTGTGGTCGTTACTCAGATGATTGTTCCACAATTCCTGGCCAAGGTAAATGACATACATCTTTTTATATCCTTTAACTCTTGAAATATATTAGATGTCGATTATGTGATTTATTCAAATGCTTTCGGAGAAGTGTACAGAATTGAAATGCAAAACGTTCAACCTGCTGATTCTACATGTGGTGAAAATCATAACTATGGTCTTATATGGACCTATCAAGTTCTTCAAACTCTCGGAACACGTCAGTATCTTGTACATGCATCCGATGTAGCTTTTATCTCTTACAACCTTAACTCCACTACTCATATCGATTGTGGAGTTCCTATTCAAGCAGGTGTTCAAATTAGTTTATGTGATCATAATTGTACTTCTAATGGTTATAACTATTGGAAGGACTTTCCAAGTTATTTACATACAAATTCTACATATACTTTTGAACTTGATGGTATGTATATTTATATTTGTTTATATATGTTTTGTATTATTCTTTTATCACTATAGAAAAAGGAAACATTCATTTTGGAAGAAGTACTTATACATATGTGAATGCAGATGGTATATATATATATATATTTATTTATATTTATTTATTTATTATTTAAAAGAATTATGATCATTAAATAATCAATATATATATATATAGGCTGTCCCTTAGGTGTTAATGATAATACTCAAACTATTATTATTATAGTAGTTGTATTTTGTGTTATTCTTCTTGTGCTTGTTTTTGTCTATATGTATATATATATATATATGTATATATATATATATATATATATATATATATATATATATATATATTAATTCTATTTATATATTGTTTTATATTAATATATTAATTATTTTTATATATTGATTTATATAATAAATTTATTATATATGAGATTTAATAAGAAGGCTGTAAAAACTTTAGCTGGAGAGAAAACTAAATTATTTAAACAAGATAAAAAACAAATAAAAACAAAGAAAGCTGGAGACATTAAGAAACAAAATGAGAATAAGAAAGAAAAAGAAGAGAAGAAAGAAAAAGAAGATAAGAAAGAAATTATCAAACCCAAAGTTGTTCATATTTAATTTTTCTATTTATATAATTTGATATCTTTGTTTTTTATTATAAAGATTTACTTTAAAATATTTTTTTATTATCTCTTTCTATTATAGATTCTTTTATACTCTATCTGTTTCTATTTTCGTATATACTTTCATTTTTTAGTCATGTTACTTGTTTTGTTTTTTTATTTTCTTTTTATACTATTTTAAATTCTTAGATAAATAAACTACTCATTTTATTTATATTATAACTATTTAATACATCATAATCATAAATTGGTTAATAACAACTATTATTATTTTTAATATTTTGTATCCTTATTAGAACTGTTTTATGGATAAAATAAAATTATTTTTAAAGAGATTCAATGAATAGTTAATATGCAATATATATGAATAGATATACTTATTTCTTCACTCATTTAATCACCATGGATCACAAATTGTATACTATTTCAATTTTATTTTCATATTAAAACATTAAAGAGACAATCGTTATAGATCTGAAGAATATGTGAACACTATACTGAATATTTTGAACAACATTTCTGTTAGCTTCCTTATATATACATATAACGTTGCATAATTTATTTATTCTGTGATCTCTGCATCGGCACTAAATGATGATGACAACTAGTATTTCATAATGATAAACACAACAAACTGAATTCAAAACATTAGAATATATTTTTCAATAATATATTTATATAGAAACTCAGATTTATATAGGATGATATTTTATAATAAATAAATACTAAATCAATTCATGAAACATTGGATAATCTTCTTTTTAAATAAATAAGAAAATCCAATAATATCATGAATATCCACAAAATATCGAGCCATATTTTGTTTTTTATCAAAAAATATCTTTACATTAAATAATTTATATTCGTTATTAATCGATGCACTATTCTATATTTTTTTGCTTTATTCTAGCTGCTTCTGCTGCTTGTAAGTCTATCTCTGTGATGGATTAATGAACTTATATAGTTTGCGGTCGTTATTCTGATGATTGTTCAACAGTTCAAGGACAAGGTACGGCGCATATCACTTAACTTAACTATTTATAGATATCGACTATGTTTTTTATGCAAATACATTTGGTGATGTCTACAAAATAGAAATGCAAAATGTCTTACCTGCTGATAGCACTTGTGGTGAAAACCATGTTTATGGATTGATATGGACATATGATGTTCGTTCTACACTTGGAACACGTAAATATTCTGTATATTCGAGTGATGTTGCTCTTATTACATATAATTTAACAGCGACATCAAATATTGATTGCGGTGTAACATTAGAATCTGGTGTTCAATATAGTCTTCAGTATATTATATATTATTATTAACTTGTTAATATATATTTTTTTATAAACTGATAAATAACAAATATATGTTATATTTTGATTAAAATAATATATATATAAATAGAAAGTATACGTGTCGTTATAATGGTGTAGAGGCCTGGCATGGAATGACTAGTTTAATTCATCGAAATGAAACATTTGAATTTGATATGGATGAGAATGGTAAAATCTTTTTTAATAGAGGTACTTATACTTATGTAAATGCAGATGGCTGTCCCTTAGGTGTAAATGATAATACTCAAACTATTATAATTATAGTAGTAGTATTTTGTGTTATACTTCTAGTTATCTTCTTTGTTTATAAGAAATTGAATAAGAGGGCAGTGAAGACAATAGGTGGAGAGAAAACAAAGTTATATAAACAAGAGAAGAAGCAATTACAGAATAAGAAAATAGGGGATAATAAAATGAATAATAAAACTATTCATGTTTAATTATATTCTATAAGTTTATTTGCTTTTTTAAGTCTTCTTTTATTCATTGTTTTATTTGATAGAATTCTTTATATTACATTAAAAGAATTATAATCAATTATTTTATTTCTTTTCTATTAATAATTTCATTTATTCATTATTTATTTTATGTTTAGTATTTTCATTTTTTATTATTATTTCATATTTTTAAAATAATTTATTTACAATTAAAGAATAATTTTAATAATTAGTTTTAAAAATATATCGATAATTATTATAAAATCATATTAATATAAAAATAATAATATTTTTTATGATATTAAAACAAATATGAATAAAAAAATGATTTGAATGACAGAGTATAAAGAGAAAGACAAATCTGAAATTGAAAAATGACAACAACGTTGACGACGATAATAACTCAAATAAATATTGGTTCATCCTATGAAATCACCACTATTATCGCTTTCTTTACAATTGTATTGCTGTTTCAATAGGTTGTCATTTAACATCTTTATAAATTTTATTCTCTTATTATCCTCTCTAAATTCTCATTTTTATTTCTTTATTCTTTATTGTCTTTTCTTTTTTTTAAATTATAAATCCAATTCAATGAAATTCTGGTTCGTCACATTATTATTCTTATGTGTTAATTCTGCTTGTATATATTATTATTTTTTTTTAAAGATTATTGTTTTTTTATTTAATAAAATAAATTTATAGTATGTGGTAGATATTCTGATAATTGTTCTACATTACCTGGTCAAGGTATTTCTTTGAAATCTTTTAAGCTATTATTTTTTTTTAGATATTGATTATGTGTTTTATACGAATGCCTTAGGTTCTGTATATAAGATAGAGATGCAAAATGTAGAACCAGCTGATAAATCTTGTGGTGAAAATCATAATTATGGTTTAATTTGGACATATATTAATATAGAAACTATAGAAACTGGAAATTATAAAGCTTATGCGAGTGATGTTGCTTTTATTACTTATAATTTAACATCAACATCTAATATAAATTGTGGAGTTCCTATCGAAACTGGTGTTCAATATAGTCTTCAGAATCATACTTGTTTATGGTATAGTTCGAACGTTTGGGATGGATTAACTGATTATGTAAATAAAGATGTTACTTTAAAATTTGATATTGATGAAAATGGTAAATTGCATTTTAATAGAGGTACTTATGTTTATGTGAATACTGATGGTTGTTTTTATGGTGTAAATGATAATACACAAATAATTATTATTATTGTAGCTGTTTTCGTTGTAGTTCTTCTTCTTTTATTCCTTGTTTATTTAAGATTTATAAGACGATCTGTGAAGACAATAGCTGGAGAGAAAACAAAATTATATAAACAAAATAAGAAGCAATTACAAACAAAGAAAGTTGGTTCTTTAAAACGTGGTGATAGTAATAAGAAAGACAAAAGTGAACCTCATCATCATAGTAAGAAAGATATAAATAGTGAAACGAATCAACCTAAAGTTATTCATGTTTAATTATCTTTTTTTTTCACGTTTCTTCTTATTATTTATAATTATATGATATTCATATATTATTCTGGTTCTTTTGTGTGTGTTCATTATATATATTGTTTTGTATAATTTTATAATTTAAAAAGGTCTTCTTCTACTTTAAAAATATCGATACAAATTGATTTAACAATAAAACAATAAATGTTGATACTTAATAAAAACAAAAATTATCATATTTATTATGATTTAAAACATTAAAAACTTAATTAAATAATCATATTTATTATACTAATTGAGTAATTAAATAAAAATAAGTATATGATAGTAAAAGAATATAAATATTAATATACATATATTACATCATATTATTTTCTTTAAGAGCTTTATGAATAGCAGTAATTATTTCTTGTGAAGCTTCTTTCACATCTGGACGACCAAAGATGGCACTAATAACAGCAATACCAACTATTTATAGAAAAAATTATTATATAAATGTATATATAATTAAATAGAATAATTAATATATATTAATGTAACTATTATTGTAATTATTGCATATATATATATATATATATATATATATATACCAGCTCCTTGGGCAATGGATTCATGGCAATTGGCCGCATTAACACCACCAATAGAGACTACAGGAATATCAACGCTATGAACAACTTTATATAAACCATCAAGGCCTGTAATTTCAGCATCATATTTAGAACTATATTTAATAATAATAATAATAATGATAATAATAATAATAAACGTAATAATAATAATAAACATAATAAACATAAAAAACATAATAATAATAAACATAATAATAAACAGAATAAACATAATAATAAACAGAATAAACATAATAATATAATAATAATAATGATAATAATAATAATAATAATAATAATAATAATATATATATGTTTATATATACTTAGTAGGATAAATGGCACCTGTGCCTATATAATCAACATTAGCTAATTCAGCGACATGAGCTTCTTCAGGAGTGTTACAGGACACACCTAAAATCTATAGAATAAAAAGTATAGTAAGAAAAAATATATAACAAACAAAAATCGTTAAGATATATATATGCTATAATAAGAAATATAATAATAAGTAGTTTATAATATAGTATATATAACAATAGTAAATAATGTATAATAATACTATACTTTATCTTCTCCTATTAGTTTTCTTGTGATAAGAGGAGGGAGGTCACTTTGACCTATATGAACACCATCGGCATTACTCTATATATATATATATATATATATAGAAAGTTGACATATTAAAATAATCATAGAACTGAAAAGAATTATAAATGAATTTATATATAGTTATCATAGAAAATTGTAACATAATTAACATCAACAAAATAAAATCATGAATATATATATATATATACCATAATAGCGACATCAACTCGATCATCAATAATAAGTGGCACGTGATGATCCTGAAGATATTTATGGAGACGAAGAGATAAACGAACCATACGATCTATTATATATATATATATAATAATAATAATAATAATAATAAAATATACAATAATATATATAGATAACACTAGTAAAAACAATAAATACATACCAATTCCATTAGTTTTATCTCTTAATTGAACCATAGTAGCACCTCCTTCTACTGCTCTATATACATCTGCTTCACCTTTCGTTATAATACCATCAATATCTATATATATATATATATTATAATGAGTTTATAATTAATTATATTATTAATAAATGAATAAAAAAAATATTAATAAATATATATATATATAATGAATCATAGGATAATAAACATATACTTGAATCAGAAGTTTTATTTAATTCTCCATTTAAAAGTGATAGTTCTTCATCTACTTCATCATTCAATTTATCGCTTGTTAACGCCATTAAACGACATACTTCTACAGGACTCTTACTATATATATAATTAATATATATATACATATATATATTAAAGTAATAACAACAAATAAGAATAAACTATAAATAATAATAATAAATGAATACGTGATATATTTAGAAGTATTCTTTATAATATGTTGTTGAATATCTTTAATATATTGAGGATAAAGAGAAGAAGAGAGAAGAACAGAAGCTATTTCATCCCAAGAAGTTGCTTGATACATATAGTGATTGCTATAATAATAAATATATATAATTATTAATTATTTGAAATACTTTTAATAGTATATAAATAAATATAAATATATATATATATACTTATTATCTTTAATAAGATAAGGAAGAAGATAAATAGAGGCGATAGTATATCCTGAAAGAGAAGCAAAAGTAATTAATTTATTATTATTTCCATAAATAATAGGTATATTAACATGAAGAAGAGGAGTTAAATCAGATATAGAATCACCAATATATATAGAAGGAGAAGAAGGAGAAGAAGAAGCAACTAACTGATTTATAATATTCACTTTATCTCTTCCACTACGAACAAGTCCTTCAACTTTACCTATAATAATAATAATAAAAATAATAATAATAATAATAAAAATAATAATAATAATAATAATAATAATAATAAAACACATAATAAATATAATAAAAATAAACATAATAATACCTGTTCCCTTCTTATTTTCATCATATGAAACATGACTACAATAAATTTGTTCTTTCTGAATATTCGTGGGAATTAAAGAATTACAGACAGCATTATAAAACCAGTTAGTTGATAAAATATATAGAGAAGACATTTTATTCAGACATTTTAAGACTTCGACTGAATGACACTTATAATCCACCTAAATATATATATATATAATAATATACAGTATATAGAATATATTCTTGTTAAAAAGTAATCATATAATAATAATATAATAAAAATATATATATACTAATCTACTAATCATAGACTCTACTTCTTTTCGTTCATTTAAATGGAAATTACTGTTAATAATAGGAATTAATTCTTTTTCTTGATAATCATTATATTTACTCATAAAAGTGCTAATAGTATCCTTATTATATTGAGAAGGAGAAGAACATATAGATTTGATCTCATCAGAATAACTATAGAATCATATACAATATATTTATGTAGAAAACGAAAAAAAAATAGATATTACAAGGAAATAAAGAATAAAACTATTTATATTGGAATATATATTATAAATAAAAATTATAATATTCAAATACGGTTGATAATTCTTTGAATAGATATCTATTAATGAATCAAATATTTCTTTCTTTTCCTTTTGAATATCATTATTTTCAAACATATATGCATGATATCCAAATAAGGACTATATATATATAAATCTTTAAAAAAAATAAATTAATAATTTAATAAATAAACAAAAGAAAAAAAAAATAAAACATAATAATGGAATAACTATCAATATATACACAAGAATCATTAACAATAGTATCATCATAATCACAGAATAGAAAAGGAAATTGGTTCTCAAATGGAGAAGAAGGAAGAATAGAAGAAAGAGAAAAACGAGATAATAAAGACATATAAAAAGATTGAACAAAATCTTTATTATCTTCAAACTATAGATAAAACTCATGAATAATATATATATAATAATATAAAAATGATGAATAGATATACATTTTCACGGGAAAGCTCTAAATTTTTCATAACGTTTTCACAAATAATCTAATATATATATATATATTATATTGTGTTTAAAATATTTTATATGCATATACAATATTATAATTATAGATATACTGAAGAATGATCTTTTATAGAATAAATAAGATTCGTTAAAGTTGTAGAAGATTTTAATAATAAAGAATTATAAGAAGGAACTACAGAAAACAATCTGAAGAAATAGTAGATAGATAGAATGAGATGATGATGCGTGTCCATAGGATTAGAAATCTTTTCAATACAACAGTTACATATATTATCACGATCACTAATTTGTTGAATGGCTTCACAAATTCCATCTTCACAGAACTTCTTATCCTTTGATATCTGAAGCAGAAGAACACTAAAAAAATAAGAAATAAATATTTAATGAACATACTAAATGTAAGTAGATAAAATCTTATGGATCTTAGCACAGTTCGTGTTTTCTTCATCTTGTTCTGATTTCAATACAGCAACTAATTCACGACTATACGATATATTATTCTAATAATGACTTCATACACAAGACTTTGAATTTGTTCACCGCAAAAATAAAAAATAGAATCACAAAGAGGTGTTGTATCCATATTAAGAAAGCAATTAAAGATAAACTTTAAAGAATAAATAATAAAATAATGATTTTATAGAAAAGATAAATTGATAAGGAGAAACCCATCAATAAAACGACGTCATTCGGTCAATTTGCATGAATAAGCACGAATGTCGAATGAATGGTCTTTTAAAAGAAGATTTTTTTTATTTAAAAAAACAAAATAGAAATAAGAATATCTTTGGAGAATGTGATTTAAATAAGTGATAACTATTTATCAATAATGATTATCATTTTTATATGAGATATAAGGGGTGAAATGAATACAAGATTCTCTTGAAATGTATGGTAGTTCCCATGATTTGTAAGTAAGTACTGTCTTTTAATGAAAGTAGTAACTTGATAAGCAGAGTATACTATGTTCATACTATATTGTCAGATAGACCATGTATTTGATTATTTAATGTTGAAAAATATGTGTTTCTTTTTTATGTTTATTTTTTCATTATCTACTTGTGTTCATTATAATCATTTACAACAAAAATGTTTGCAGTTGATGATTACTGTCACTATTATTCTTGTATTTATAAAATAATTACAATATAAAGTATAATGATAAAAACAAAACGATAATATACTAAAGAATTTTAGAGAGTTCGATGTATTAACACAGAAAATTTTTAAAAAAGAAATTCATAATATGACAGGATTTTTTTTAACAAATGAAGATACTATAGACTTTCTTAATATATGAAGAAAAATAGTATAGAAAAGGGTATTGAATATTTAAATTGTTAAGGAGAATAAAGAGAAAAGAATATACAACATATACATATAATATATATATAGATATAAAATTAAAAAAAAAAATAAATATATTCAGAAAAAAATGAAAATATACAACGAACAATGATATACAAAACACAATTTTATAGAATATAATACATATATAATTTATAGATTAAAGATAATAGATTATCAATATTAATATATATATATATATATATATATAATGATAAAATTTAATATATATATATAAAGGAAAAGATATATAGTCAAATAAAGGATACAAGTCAAGAACATATATAATGGATAAAAAGAGTAAATGAATAAATATAACGTTATATTTAAAAGTAGTAGAAAATTACCAAGATACTGATATAAATAGATATTATATATGTAGTGAAATAATGATGTAAATATAGAAGGACATATGATTATAAATATAGAATGAAAAAAAAAAGACGAGAAGAAGACAAAGAAGAAATTACAAAAAAAAAATAAAATAAAAAAATTCTTTTTTCAAGAGAATAGAATAGAAACAAAAGTATCTATATATAGATATATAATGAATAGTGAATGAGAGAAATACTCTAGCCAATGAGAGTTGGAGAGAAAAAAAAAAAGGAAATGAATGGTATATATTACAAGGGATATAAAATATTGAGAGAGAAACAGAGAATCAGTAATAATAAAATAATAATGAAGATATTGTATAGCAGGGTTAATATGGTATATATATATATACATATATATTATTTTAAATAGGAAAGGAAGAATGTATATACATATATATTATTATAATTAGAAAGGAAATAATGTATACACATATATAGAGTTACATATATATAGTATATTAATATAATTAGAAAGAAAAGATTTGGTTATTATAAGAAATAAAGCCAATAAATAAAGTGAATGGTCACTAGAAGCTTTTTCTTATAGATATAAATATGTATATAATAGAAATATATATATATATACTAAATGTTAAAAGAAATTAATTAACGAAATATTATATATATATAATATTTATATAAATATTTATAGTCAAATACAAATAATATATATAAACGAGAATAGACTATATTGAGATCAGATGTCTAGAGAAAAAAAAATTTAAAATAAAAAATAGTATAAAAAGAAAGAATATATAAATATAGTAAAGAAGTGATATCATATATTTGATAAATAATATATTTAAAATACAGTAAAATAATTAAATGAAAAGATAATATATTATACATATATATATAGTCATTTAATATACAATATTACTACACATATTTAATATAATTAATAGATATAGTTATATATATAACACAAAGATATTATAAAAATAAAAATTAAAAAAAAATTGATGTATATATATTTTAGATACAATATATATATAAAGAAGAAAATTTAAAAAAAAAATATATATATATATATAAATAGATATAATGAATGATGTGTAATGAAAACAAAGAATGAATCGTAAAATATATATATATATATATATATATCTCAATTAACAACAAATTCTCTTTGGGGACTATAATAAATATATAGTAATATATATAAAAATAATAATTATAAAATATAAATATAAATAAATACTACGGCTTTAGGGTACAATTTGAATGAATTAATATTGGTATCATTTTCATCATAACCACCAGTTTTTGAACGTTTATAACAATTTGTAGCTAAAGCCAAAAACGTCTATATAGTTATAATAATAATAATAATAATAACAATAATAATAATAATAATAATATATATATACTTTATCAACAAATATATTTAAAGCTGCAGAAGTTTCAAAAAATGGAATATTATATTTCTTAGCTAAATCTCTTCCTTCTTTTTTAGATACTTCCTATAATTATATATATAATAGTACAAAATAAAATTATATATATATATATATAAGAATAATATATATATACTCTATAGGATTCTAAATCGCATTTATTCCCTACGAGAACTAATTCAGGATTTATTTGAGTATTCTAGAACAAAAAAATTTAAATAAAATAATAAAATTAAATAAAAAATGATTAAAAAAAGAATAAAATTAAATAATAAAACAACAATAAAACAACAATAAAACAATAATTAAAAAAATAAATTTAAATGCAAAAATATATCTATACTTCTCTAAGAGATTCAATCCATATCTCTACATTTTCAAATGTCTTTCTTTGTGTGATATCATATACTAGAACAGCTCCATGGGATCCACGATAATAAGAAGCAGTGATCGTTCTAAAACGTTCATTACCAGCAGTATCCCATATCTACAAGTGTATAATACATTTACTATAATGCTCTATATACCTGTAATGTTACGCGACAACCCTTAATATTAAGAACTTTCTTTTTAAAGTCAATTCCAACAGTACTAACAAAAGTGTGAGAATAAACTTTATCCACATATTGCTGAAGCAAGCATGTTTTCCCTACACCTGAATCACCAATGATTAATGTTTTGTATAACGTCGTTGATGCGCCAGTATCTAAAACAGATGAAGAAAACTTATTCATTATCGTGATCTAACTCTACAAGAATTAAATTCTGGACGACTTATGTGACTTAATTACAATTCTTAAACTGCTGAAAGTCCACATTTTCTGTTTTTATTGGTTTAGTGTGTGGATTGAAATAATTACCATGAATATCGTTTTAAATAGGTCAGAGTTTCTCCATTTAGAAATTTCTTGTTGCTGGAAAAGAAGAATTGCTAGCATTTGCTTTATGGTGGAACACTAATTTCTCTTTTTCATTATTTATTAATTATTATAGTCATTATCTTATGTCTTCTCCTACAAAGCGATTCAGAGTACTCTTGGATATTTTCTCTAATGATTACAGAAAGGTTCTTATTGGAATAAATGACTCCATTCATACAATTTGTCAATTGAAGGAATATATAGTGTCTAAATATTATCCATTACACACATTTGTAAGTAAATATCTAGTTTTATTGATTTATATACTTTACAATTTAATTTTAACATATTATTTCTAGTCTTTTTCAATTTTGATGTCTTTGGATGGATTTATCATAGATGACAATGAATCTATTGATCTACTACATGATGATGATTGTATACGAATTCATGGATTTCTTTCTTCCAAAGAAAAAATCGTTTCAACTTCTGATCATACGTATCTTATTCAATCATTATCAAATACATTTGATTCATCCAGTTTTTTCTCTTCGTCAGTTGCTGATGAAAATCAAATAACAGTGAGAAAATCTTGTGAAGATTGTCAAAAGAAAGGTAATTTTTTTTTGTCTATATTTATATATATTTTTTTTAGATTTTATTTCTGAAAACAATGTAAAAGAGAATGATCATAAATCTATAAAGAGAACCAAAAATGATGAAGATAGCTATCAACATAAAAAGAAAAAAGAAAAAAGTATATAAGGAATCGTTTTGTATTTGTTTTATTTATATTAATATCTGTTTTTATTAATATATTTATAGAATCTCAATTAATAGTATCAGAATCTAGTGATGATCTTCATGATAAAAGTCAAGATATTTCAAAAACAAAAAAAGAGAATAAAGATATAAATAAATTTAATTTTCTTCAATTATCTCCTATTCATCATCCTCAAAAGAATAATAAAGATATTAATAATAAAATAACGTGTATTAAAGATAATAATGAAAATATTGAAAATAATAAAGAAAATAATAAAGAAAATAATAATGAAAATAATAATGAAAATAATAATATAGAAAACAATAAAGAAAATAACAATATTGAAAACAATAAAGAAAACAATGATTATAAAACGAATAACAGTATTCAAGATCTTCACTATAATCAAACTCAAAACACAAGTCTATCTCAGAATCCTATTTCTACAGATATAACTCATAAGAATATCTCTGTTTCCTCTCTTCCTCTATATACAAAGCCTATATGTATTTCTTTACCATCTTCGAAACATATTATTTTTGATTCTACATCTTCTTCTTCTTCTACTACTACTACTACTATTCCTTCATTAAATACTGTAACTAATCTTCCTTTACGTCTCAATATAACACCTCCTTCATATATTCCTTATCCAAATACAAATAAACCTAATGAATCAGAAAAGAAGAAAAAGACAAGAAGAAGTCAAAAGAAAAATAAATCAATTCTTCCTTCATCAACATTAAATAAATCCATTAATCTTCCTATACAATCATCTATATCAAAACATAATAATTCTCTTGATAATAGTATTAAGTCTACATTATCGATGAATACATTATTTGATTCAAAAGAATCATCAGATTATTCATCAAATACTCCTTCTATCAGTTTAATATCTCCTTCTAAACATATATCTCCTTCTAAACATATATATCCTTCTAAACATATATCTCCTTCTAAACATATATATCCTACTCCACCTCCATCTCTTTCTATATCTACTATTTCAAATTCTATGAATATATCTCCTCTATCTGATTCTATTAATATATCAAATAATACTCATTCTATTAATGAACAAAAAAATAATACACTAAATAAAGATGATATTCAAATATGTAAATCAAATAATAATAATAAAGATAATAAAGATAATAATAATAATAATAATGAAAATATCTCAGATAATAATAATATATTTAATAATCATTTAAACGATCAAAGTAATAAAACAGAAAATATAATGATACCCTCTATAAAGAAAACTTATATAGGTACTAGTATACAAGATGATTTTGATATTCCAGAAGAAGAAAATAATTCAAATAATAAAATAGATTCTTCAACAATCAACATACAGCCCATAAATGAGTATACAATGAATTCTCCAAAGAAACAAGTAATTTCTAAAGAAATTGATTTAAAAGAAGCTCTTAATATAACTGACCGATTTGAATATGATATGTATATTCTTAATAATTCCCATTTCCTTTTATTATTATTACTTTATATATTGTTTTAGAATTCTATATTTTTATCATTGATCCTATTCTATATATATTATGTATAAAAAGTATATATAGGATAAATCATAATTATTACTTATATATATAGGAAAGGATGCACATACAAATTAAAAAAACAAAAATATGAAGTTCTTTCTATTCCTCCTTCTAATCCTATAGAATCTATACATATAAATAAGGGTGTACCACTTCCTAAAGTACATTGTTTTCTTTTTTTTTATAATCTATATTATGAATAACAATCTTTTTTTTAGAGTTATTATTTTTTTCTACTATATATATAGAACTATACTCTTCAAGCATATGATATTATAATGTTTTCTACTCTTTCCCTTGATTATTCTTCATTAGCACCTACTTATTCCTCTCCTATTGAAGCTAGAATACGATGGTATATATATATATATATAATTTATATTATTATGTATATATATATTATATTATTATATAAAAAAAAATATAGTATTATATATAATATAATAAAAATTCTATAGTGAACTTCCAGATGGAAAATATTCGTTGTATTTAATGGATTTAGATGAAATACAAATTGTATACATATATATTATAATTAGAATTTAGAATTAATTTATTTTATATTATAATTAATATAGCATATATATATATTAAAATTCTTAAAAATATATTATATATGAACATTACTTTATTATACTCTATAGAAATCTAAAGAAGAGTTATATAATGTTCATATTATTAGTGGTCCCTCCTTTGATAAATATAAACAAAACTAAATAACACTAGTTTTTATTTATTTAATTTATAATTGTTTTAACTTCTATATTAAATATATTTTAAATGATTTTATAGCGAAAAGGAAGACTTTTAAAATAGTCTTGTAAACTTTTATAAAAAAATTAATATATTTTTTGCCGATTTTATTAAATAAATCACTTTTTTAAATTCATATTCGTTTTAATAATAAGTTCAGCAAAATTATATTATAAAATTATATTATAAAATGTTTTTTATTTATTTTCAGAAAACAAAAATAAAAAATAAAAAAACACTGTTTTTGTGTCCAACTTATCTAAGATCACTTTTTTATCATAAAGAAAAATATATTATATTCTATATATATTTTTCTTTATTATAATAAAAAACATGAACACAAAATCAGCTCATAAAGATTTTCAATGCATTGCAAAATATATTACAATAGAGTTAGAATTATTTATACAGTTTAGTTTCTTTATAATATGAGTTTGAAAAATAACTAGACACAAGAATCCAATTCAAAAAACATCATTTATATAAAAAACTGACTACTCTCAGGAAATTATTTCAGTTACTCCTCTATAATTTTGGAAAAAACTCTATTTAAATTTTTCTTTTATATATATGATTATCAATGAATCCTGAAATTGATTACTTTCAGAAATATCAACAATGTCTAGCAGACGTATTTTGGATACTTTATAATATGTTTATATTCTTAGGCTATTCGATATCGTGATCAACATCGTTATCACGAGTCTTTAGAACAATATAAACTTGCTGTATCCTATTTAGACAATCTCAAACTCTCTGCAAAAAATGACTCTTAGTATATTTTAACTACATTTATCTACTGACTGTTTTTAGTAAGCAACAAGTTGACCATGAAATGTATCTTCGTAAGGATGATATACAAAGGTTAGAATATTTTATCAGACCAGCATCGTCAACTCTAAATTTATGTATGTAATATCTTCTTTTTATGCTTTATTTTTTATTCATTTCTATTAAAAATATTCTAAATTGTCTATATTATGTATACTATACTTTATAGATGGGTCATCAATAAATCAAACAGTAAATCCGTATTTATCAACGTTGAATTTTCCACTTCCACAAAATTCTGTTCCTGTATCTTCATCTCAAAATATAAATATTTCCAAACAAAGTATAAATCCAACTCCAATCGATATTCCTCAGCAACCAACATATATTTCTTCTTTTCCACTTCCTTCTCAACCTATTTCAACACTTCCTTCTTCTTCTATAAATTCTATTCCTTCAAATCAATCATCTGTATTATCTCAACCTATACCTTCATTTCCTATACCTAATTCTTCATCATCATCTAATGTTATACCTTCATTTCCTATACCTAATTCTTCATCTAATCAATCAATAACACCATCTAATGTTATACCTTCATTTCCTATACCTAATTCTTCATCTAATCAATCAATAACACCATCTCAACCTATATCTTCATTTCCTATACCTAATTCTATGACTTCTCCTTCTCTTCCTTCCATAAATCATAGTAATAATAATAATATTAATATTAATAGTATTAATAGTATTAATAACGATTTACCTCCTTTACCTGATGATTTCTGTCCTGAAGCAATAAAGCCTTATATATATTCGAGCAAACCTTCTTTTAATTCAAGTATATCCGATTCATCTATATCATCTCTTCAACTAAATACAAATCCTAAGAATACATTTCCAAAAGAATTTAATCCTAATTTATATTCTCCTGAAGATCTCAATGTACATGCTAATTCCTCAATAGATAATAATATGAATATGAATAATAGCTATATGAATAATAATAATTATATAAATAATAATAATATGAATAATAATTATGTCAATAATAATAATAATTATATGAATAATAATTATATGAATAATAATAATAATATGAATAATAATAATAATAATATAAATAATAATAACCCAATGCCTGCTTATGGGTCGTTATATGTAAACACAAATTCATATTCTTCTGTTCCTCCTACTAATATAAATAATAATAATAATAATATAAATAATAATAATAATAATAATATAAATAATAATCCTATACCAATACAAAATATTAAAAGCCGTACTGATACTTCTAAACATACACCTGTTTCTTCAAGTAAGAGAAGTCCTTGGTCTTATATTACTGGTGGAACACCAAAGAATAACCAATCAAATTATAACTTACATAATAATAATAATAATAATAATAATAGTAATAATAATCTACAAAAGAGTACAAATGACACAATTCTTTCTAATCTTCCTTCTGTACCAACAAATATATCCAAACTAAATAATAATAATAATAATAATAATAATAATAATAATAATAATAATAATAATAATAATAATAATAATAATAATAATAATAATAATAATAATAATAATAATAATAATAATAATAATAATAATAATAATAATAATAATAATAATAATAATAATCGTTCTCTTCCTCGTTCGACTACAAGTGCGTTGACCGTCAAAAGACCCTTTACTGAAGAAGAAGTATAAATATTACTATATTATATTATATATATTATATATATATTATCCTGTTTTTAACTCTACATATATATATATATAGAAATCTATATTATTATGTACATCTACCATTAATGGTTATCAATATAATATTTGGTGTGATCGAGATGGTACTGATTTCTATGAAACATCTCCTTATACGTCTCCTATAAAGATATCTATGAGTAACACACAAAATGAAAAACATTGTATTATGGGAAGAATCAGCGAATATTTCCCATCTCTTACTACTATTATTGATTATCCTGCTTGTGCTTATTTTATTAAACAAGTATATATATAACATTTTTTTCAATTTCTTCTTTTTTTTTATTCTTCTACATATATATATATATTAATCCATCTTATGCTATTCTATATATTTTATAGTATTGTGTATCTGATTGTTCTATTATATCTTCTATTGCTGCATGTATTAATCATGAATATCAATTTCCCTCCATTCCACTGGTCTCCAATCTTATATTCCCTCAAGTATATATATATATATATTATTTATTTATTTTTTAGCTTATTTATTAATTAATTAATTTATTTTTTAGCTTATTTATTAATTAATTTATTTATTTTTTAACTTATTAATTAATTTATTTATTTATTTTTTAGCTTATTTATTAATTAATTAATTAATTTTTTAACTTATTAATTAATTTATTTATATACATATCTTCTACAATAATAATAATATATCTTTTTCTATAAAAATAATAATATATCATATTTCTTCTTCTAGAAGAATGGATATCCTATATACAATCCACAAGGTAAATATATTGTTAAATTGAATTTCAATGGATTACCGCGAACAATTGTTATCGATGATTATTTCCCGGTAGATACTCGAGAACGCGGTAAACCGAAATTATCATGCGCACATACTAAAAATCTGGATCAATTATATGTATCTATCCTAGAAAAAGCATTATTACAAGTATATATATATATATAGTTTATATATATGTAATCTATATATACTATTAATAACAGTATTTCATGCTACATTATTATTATTATTATATATGTATATATAGATTCATGGTGGATATGGTTTTGATGGTGGGAATCCCTGTATTGATATATATTGTTTAACTGGATGGATTCCTAATAGTATTAATACGCATAATGACAATTTTCATATAGATGACACTTGGGATACACTCTATCCTATTTTCAAGTATATATACATATATATAGATATTAATTAAGTTACTATTCTTGACAACACAATATATTATTTATATTATAAATAAAATACTCTTTTTATAGTATTATATATAGAATATATATAATTATTATATGTTATATATAGACATGGAGATTGTCTTCTTTGTGCATATACACCTAATTCATTTGATAATAATAACAATACTAATAATAGTAATGATAATAATAATAATAATAATAATAATAATAATAATAATAATAATACTAATAATACTAATAATAATAATGATTCTTTATTTCCTACTCTTCCTGATGTTCCATCCATTCCTTCAGGAGATGCGTCATCTTTAAGTTTAAATACTTTATTATCCCATATGAATGATGTTTTTGGAACATCTCCTCATAATCACGGAAATAATACTGATGTACCATCAATTTTCAATGATTACCAAGGGAATAACTCTAATAAAGATTCTGCTTGTATTCTTAATAAAGAGAATGGTCTTGTTCCAAATCATAGTTATACTATTCTTGATGTATATATTATTATGATATCTATGTTTATATTATTATGATATTTATATTTATATTATATTTATATTATGTTTATATTATATTTATATTATACAATTATTCTATGCTTATTATTATTTATTATTATTTTATAGATGTGCCAAAAGAATGGTCATCGATTAGTGTTCCTTAAGAATCCATGGGGAACTGGAGAATGGCAAGGGAAATGGGGAAACAAAGATACAATTAATTGGACCTCTGAAATGAAACAAGTATTCTATTCTATTTATATTTATATTATTATTATATTTATATCATTATTATATTATTATTATATTTATATTTATATTATTATTATATTTATATTTATATCATTATTATATTATTATTATATTTATATTTATATTATTATTATATTTATATTTATATCATTATTATATTATTATTCTATTTATATTTATATTATTATTATAATTATATTTATATTATTATTATATTTATTATTACATATATAAAGGCGTTATCTTATGATCCTTCTCAAATGTTATCCAATGATCTTGGATGCTTCTGGATGGAGTGGAGTGACTTCTGTATATACTTTCATCGAATGTATATATATATATATATATATATATATATAATATTATTATCATGTTTATATTATTATTCTTTTATCAATAATTCATATATATATAATAGTTGTGCTAACTATAACCCTACCCTTCTTATTCATAAAGATATATATCATGATATATATAATGAACGACCTTCTTTCTGTCTTCCTGATAACTATTCACTTAACTATGTCCCTATATATAAGGTCATGATTAATAATACAAGTATGAGATCGACTCCCGCCTTTCTTTTCCTTTCCCGCCATTTCACTACTTATGAAGATATGATGGAAAATGGCGATGAAGCTACATATATCTCCTTTGATTTATATTATTATTATTATTATTATTATTATTATTATTATTATTATTATTATTATTATTATTATTATTATATTATTATTATTATTATTATTATTATTATTATTATTATTATTATTATTATTATTATTATTATTATTATTATTAGCATTATTATTATTATTTTATTTATGATTATTATTATTATTATTATTATTATTATTATTATTATTATTATTATTATTATTATTATTATTATTATTATTATTATTATTATTATTATTATTATTATTATTATTATTATTATTATTATTATTATTATTATTATTATTATTATTATTATTATATTATTATTATTATTATTATCTTATTAAAACAATATTTATAATTATATACAATAATAATAACTGTTATTATTATCTTATTTACTACCATATTTATAATTATATATATTCTTCTTATTAGTATATTATAGAAACCATATAATATATATTATTCTACTCTCTAGTTATATAAATGTGAGAATTGTATGTTCCCTCCTTATTTGACTGCTCCTCTCTCTCTTCATTGCTATACTTATACTCCTCAAGGAAACTATCCTCGTATACGCATGATTGATAGCAAACCTGTAGAGAAGAAGGAAGAGCCAAATGATAATGATAATGATAATGATAATGATAATAAGAATAATAAAGGGGATAAGGAGAATGATAATAATAATAATGAAAATAATAAAAAAGAGGATAAAAAAGAGGATAAGAATATAAAACCTAATCTTTCAACTGACACTCCTGATTCTTCATCATTATTTCCGTCATCAACTGCAAATACCCAAGAAAATATATCTGCTTCTAAAGATTCTATAAATAAAGATACTTCTTTATCTCCAGAACCTTATAATCCTACTCCTATTATATATGCTAAGAAAGGAACATGTATTAAAGATACAGAAATACACTATGAAATGTTACATCAAGGTGTATATACTAATGCACCTATGTATACAACAAAAATATCTGTACCTCCTGGTATATATATATAAATATATATTTATTATTATATTTATATATATATACATATATTTGTTATTTTTTATTATTATTCAATATATTTATTATTCAATATATATATATATTATTATATAGGTCAACATACATATATATGTGCTATTCATCAGAATGCTCAAAAAGATAAACTTAAAAAAATATATTTTTCACTTCAAGTATATAGTATTTAAAAAAGATTCAATATATGCTAGATATATATATATATATATATAACACTATTATATCTAGGCAAATTGTTATTATCCAATATCTCTTGTTCCCTATAAGTCTATTTTTCCTTTTAAGCAATTAATCACGGGACAATGGTCAGGATATTCAAGAGGAGGAAAGTATATATATTTATTATTATTATTATTATTATTATTATTATTAAATCATAATAATAATTAAAGAATTTTCGTTATTCTAAATATATAAAAATATCAGATAATAAGATTCATATAAATAATATATATAGGTTTTCTGATTCTACATATTTGAATAATCCTCAATTTCATCTTTATGTATGTTCAGCAACAAGTATTTCCTTTTCTTTAGAAATAACTCAGGATTCCCCTGATTATAAGAAGACATCTATGTTACTCAGTTTATATGAAGGATCACGTCATATCACAGAGAAGAACAAAGAAGATTTAATCATGGACTCTGGATCTTATACAAATTGTATACTATATATTTAATGTTTATATTATATATTATATATTATATATTATATATTATATATTATATATTATATATTATATATTATATATTATATATTATATATTATATATTATATATTAACTATTATATATTATATATAGATGTTACAGGAATGGCTTGTTTCAATTTACCTAGTGGTCATTATATTCTTATTCCTTCTCTATATCCTTTATATATATATAATTCTATACTATTTATTTTTTTATTATTTAATTTTACTAATAGTATTATAATAATAAATATATCGTAGAATCCCCTTAATTATTATACATTTTCTACAGAATCAACAGGTAAATTTATGATTACTGTACAATCAACTTCAGGAATTGTCTTAGAATATATTTAATTGTAATAGAATCTCAAAGACTATTGAATAACTTTTCTTAATCTTTGTTTATATGAATAGAATATGCTATTACTCACTATACATGAATATTCTTATTGTTTTTAATTGCTTATTACTAAACTGTCTAAATATCACTCTATATTTTTTTTCTGATTTTTTTCTTTTAGACCAAAACATTAATATATAACTATTCGATCTATATTTAGTTATGCTTAAATTCTCTTTGTTATACACGAAGAAAGAAATTCTCTATTTATTTCGCGTTGCAACAAAACTTTATGAAAATCTATTTTTTTCACAACTTTTTCAACTAGAGTATAATGTCAGTGATGCACACCTACAATCGCATGTCTTATTCAATTCTATAAGTATAAAAATATTGATTATTCACATGAAACAATAGTTTCCACCAGATACTTCATCCATTTTTTTGAATCCTTTGTGTTTTTCTATTGTTTTTCAATTCATTATTTCATAGAGCCAATGTATTAAAATTAATCAATCAAAACTTGGTTGATCATGAACAAGTAAACACACAAAATAAGTCCATAATATTATTCTATACACATTTCACTTTTATAACCCTCTGTATAATAACTTCTAACAACGTTAAAAAGTGTTGAAAAACACATAATTCATACTCTTAATTGTATTATCCGAACAACCGGAATTCCCCCCTAAAAATAAAAGAGAAAAAATGCATCATCCAATGATTTTATTTTTTTTTCTTTTGATTACAAAGGGAACGACCTCTTTGAAATAAACATGATTATTACTTTATTTAAAGGCAAGAAATAAAAATAATTCTTTAGAAACCAGGAATTCATACAATTTCCTTAATCTATTTACTCAATTTCTAAATAATAATTGATTTTGATTAAAATATAAATCTTTGATAATTTGATGAACTTTTCAAGATGAATCAGAGTAATGGATATGTAGAAATGAATCACTTTGAAAATGAAGCTTGTTCAATTCGTCAAAGTTTAGATAATACTTCAAAAGAATTTGAGATAATTATGGATAAGATAACTACGCAAGTTGAAGGTGTTTTTCGTTTTTGTCAAGCTGCTTTACTTTTTATTAATAAAAAAACATTAGCACCTATGACGCCTATGTTAGTTCCTCATCTTCAAGTATCACCGGATGATTGCTTGAATTCTGGAGTTATGTCGAAGGCAAGTTCAGTTTCTTCTCAAGAAGTTTTTTATGATTCTGGATATTTGACTTCTTCAGATAGTGCATACGTTGATAATACGAAGTCACAATATTCTACATTATCTTCAAGTCAATCTAGTGCTATTTCTCCTTTTGCTTCTGTATTTCAAAGTTATTTAAATGCTTATTTGGCTGGAAATCCAATTCCTGTTGATAATTTTACTCGAGATCAGATTCTTTTCTTCAAGCGTCAATTTGATGAGTATCATGTTTCTGTTCCTCCGGATATAGTTCAGTATTTAAATGTAATGCAGTCAGCAATGTCGAGTTATCCTTCGGATTCTATAGGTAGTGGTTCAACTTCATCTCCAAATCAATCAACAAGTAGTATGATTGATGATAAAAAGCGTATTGATAATAGTAGTGATAATATGGAAAAACGTGCAAAATTGATTCAACACGAAGATTTGATTATTCCTGACAATTGTAAATTTAAGAAATACCTTCAAGCTTATAAATCAGGAATTCCGTTTGTTATTGAAAAAGAAGATATAGATAAGATTGAAGAAATTAAAAGTGAATTTATTGCATTAAATATACGTGATTCTTCTATTTGGGTAAATATTTATTTAAATACATATTTTTTAAATGCTACTACGTTAACTGATGAATTTGCTTTTTTTTTATCGGGTTGGTGTGGAGCTAAAAAACAATGGAAACTTATTTATAGGTAAGATTTTTTAAGTATTTTATATGTTTTTATTTCATATTATTTTATGTTATTTTATATTATGTTATTTTATATTATATATATATCTTATATTTGATTATTATTTCTCCTATATACTATATTTATAAATTAAATTCATATTATAAATACATATATAATAAATACATAATATTTCTAGAGGAACAAGAGATGGCTTTTTAGCAGAAGATTTCCATGAGAAATGTGATAATAAAGGAGAAACAGTGACTGTGTTTAAATATTACACAAATGGTAATTTCTGTATTTTTGGAGGGTATACTTCTATTTCTTGGACTATGGGTATTTATTATTATTTTATTATTATTTATTTTTATTATGATTTTTTTTTATACATATTTTTTTTTAAATATTTTGTAAATTCTATTTCTTATTATTTAGAAAGTATATATTATTTGTATATTCTTTTTATGTCATCTATATATATATATATATATATATATATATATATATATATATATAGATGATCAGCATTATTCAGATCCAAAGAGTTTTATATTTACATTAGCAAATCCTAATAATATTCCTCCTACTCAATTTCCTTGTCAAATTACTACTAAGAATATGTATCATGGAAAACATCTTGGACCTAATTTTGGTACTACTTATAATAATATGGGTATTTGTGGTGCTCGTAAACCTGCTATTCCTCCAGCTATAGAACCTGTGAAGAATCATATAGATACATATGCTATCATAGCAAATGGATTATTCTATAGTTTTGTTAATTTTGATAAAGAACATCCTACTTATGGAGATCTAGCAGGATATGGTAATGGATTATTTGTGAATAATGGAAAAGACTGGAATCATCAATCTTTTACTTCCAATGAAATCGAAACATTTGCTAGATTAACGTAATTTAAACATTTTTTATATTTAATTATATATATATATATATATAATTAAATATAAAAAATGTTTAAGTCTTAAAACTATATATATATTATTATTATAAACTTCATAGGATATCATTTCAATACTCTATATTGTTAACAATATACATAATTTCTTTTCTATTTCTTATTATATATATAAATAATTGCTCGTGTTTCCTTTATAAGTATATTCCTTTCTTTTTTCTTATTTAATTACTTTATTTTTATCCCTTGTAACCCATTGTTTTGTACTACTATTTCTATTTTATTGTTACAGATATTATTAGTTATATTTTTCTCTCTCTATTTATGTATATATAATTCTCATTTTTTTTTTAATTTTTTGATATATATATGTTTTTTCATTTTGCGTTAGTATATATTCCAATATAAAGTATTTGGTATTTTATATAGTAAATCATAGCTACAAATCAAGTATTTTCTATATACTTTTTCTATACTTTAGAAATCATAGAGTGGTATCAATTATTATCCTTTTTATTCATATAAAATTATTATTGAAAAATAATTTTTGTATTTTATATATATATATATATATTTTTATTTTAACTGTAACATTTCTTTTATTGATAATTATATCCATTAAGGTTTATTCTTTTTTCTATTCTTTTTATAAATTTACTGTTCAAATTATTTCTATTATTTGTTTATATATATATAATCATGTTACTGATATTTTTTTATTATGTGTGTATAATTATTTGGTCTATTACTCTTCTATTTTTTTTCTAGATACTAAGTCAAACAATAATTAATGAACAGTCTTTTTTATATTCTCTTTTTTTTTCATTAATTTTCTTTTTTTTTCTCTTTCATTTTTCTTTTTCTACAGCATATTGCTTTTGTTACTTTTTTTATCTTTTTTTTTAATATAGAGTTTCGCTATTCTAATTTAAAGATCAAGATTTCACAATTTAGTCAACATTTCAACTTTAAAAATTTCCTGTTTACTTCATCAACAACACGGCATTCTTATAAAAATCAAATTAAAACAAAATATTATAATTATAAAATATTGTATTTATATTCAATGAGAATTTGGCATCAATATCTTATCAAATTATTACCAGATCAATGGCTTTTAGGTCAACATCGAGAAATCTGTGCTCTTCGTGGAAAAGGTTGGTTGAAAAAGCATCCATATATTAATTTTACATTTGAGCATCCAATTGAGAAGCTCATAGCGTTTCATTTCTTTGTTCTTGAAGAATGCACAAAAAGAGGATTCGTCTGCGATTCACAATGGTTTGTCAAAAATTATAGAGGTCATCAAATAGGTATTGATCCTAATATATCAATTTCTTTGATTGATCAATATATAAACCAGATCACAAAATTGAAAAGTCCACTTTATGATGAATTTACAACCATTTACTTAGAAAAAGATATTACAGATCTAAACAAGCGAGTTCCAGAATATTGGCAAAAACATGACAAAAATAAAAAGGAAATTCCACTAAACCATACTTGGATTAAATTAGAATCAGATCAATTTAAGTCACTATATCCTTATATGAAGAGTGAGCCAACAAAACATGATCATATTCGATCAACAGTATCGGGTAAAGGCTGGATTCCACCAAAAAAGAAGAAGAAAGTTCCTACTCAACAGAAAAAAATGAAACGAAAAAGAGTAGTATGTTTTTCTATATGTATATTACTATATGATTGTCAAATAGGATGATGATGAAGAATATATTCCCTAAACACCTTGAAAAAAGCATATTTAGATATCTAAGATGAAGACAGACATCTTAATAATGGCAGAAACATCGATTCAACATATTATGAATATAAATAAAGCTTGGTTGTTGGCAGCAAAAGTAAAAGAAATAGTAAAGAATAGTTATGTTAGCAAATAATGTCTACCCTTTTTTTTGAAAACACCATTAGAAGCGATAATCCGTATTTTTTCGTATTTTTTACCAAAATTTTGGTCGTTTTCATTATCTAAATTAATGGTTAACCAAAACCAGAAATTTCAGGAATTTTTTCTTTTAGCATACTTATGAAGAATCATTCGATAAAAAAATTTAGAATAATGTGTCATTACTTTGTCATATACTTTCTTCCAATCATAGTTGATTTGACTCATTCTTCATTTATATATGAATATATTCACGGGTTTTTCTTCATTCTTAATAAGAAAATCAGAATCCCCACGGATATTTCATTTAAAGCACGAATGACAAAAATATATTGATAAGAGATACAAGAATCTATTTCTTTTCATTAGTTTTCAAAATGGATGTACCTGTTATTTATAAAAAGCAATGTTGTATCTGTGGGTCTACTCTCTCGTATCATTTTTATGGAACATCATGCCCAAACAATAAAACTGTTCAGTTCAAAGAGCCTGTCTACTTATTGAGAAACTCTAAATGTGATTGCTATCCATTTATGGTTGGTGGAGACTGTGCTATATGTAAACGTTTCGTGTGTATGTCTGAGGAATGCAGTCGTTTTGATCCTGAAACACAGTATATTTATATGGCTAACTCATATGTTATCTATTTTCATAATATACTATTCTCTTTTTTTATTTCTAGACAACGTTTCTGTATTGAACACGCTTATATGCACTAAAAGTTTATTATTCTTCATACATGCTTTGACGAGCGTAAGCATAACTATTTTACATTTTATATTCAATGAGTTATTAATATATAAATTGTCTTTATCTTCTTTTTTTATTATTATCATTCGAGTATGCTAGCTTTATACCTTTTGCTTATCACTATAACCAAGACACTCTTCTTCTTTATATTCTATTAAGGAATATAAAGTGTTTTAGGTCCTATTATATATACTTTTTTAACTAGTGTTTTATATCTTGTTTCTGAATAGCTAATAAGTTTATTTATTAACTTTTATCTTTGTTAGTCTTTAATAAAGGCTTTCATGCGTTTTGGTTAATTCATTTATATAATAACAACACTTATTAACACTAACTATTCATTATAAAAATATGTATAAAACAGTGTTTTTTGCCATTTTTTTTTAATAAAAAAAACATTTTATTTCTCGTTATTTTAAGATTTCAAAAAAATAAAATGAAATGTTTTATACAGGTTTTTGATAAGCACTATGATGTTGACTATGAAGAGTCTCATTCCTATGAACAATTCATTCAAGCCATTCAAGTATTTCATTATTTTGCCATAATTATTGATTTCTAAATAATAGGATATTCTGAAGATTGATAAAAAATACTTTAAAGTACTTTCCTCAGATGGTATGCCATGTCAGACAGATCAAGATATTCAAAACAATTCAGATTTATCTTTTATCGTAGTCATTGGAGTATTCACTATTACTTTTAGAGACAAATACATTCATTCATCCATCAAAATTGATACTTTTTTTCTTATACATAGATTTATATAGATATACATATGTAGCTATGATGGAACATCCAGATTTATACCTATACATGAGTTAGACACATTCTTATCTCTTGAACAACAATATTTAGTATGTATTTTTTTATTAATTTATTTTTCTATGGCTCTTTTAGATTGAATTCAATCATTTTTGTGCTTTTAAAAGTAATGGTCAAGAAATTGATATGAGTACTAATATATATCAATATATACAGAAGAATCAAGCATCAATATACGTACAAAAAGTATAACTCTATATTTTTATTTATATATATTCTATTATTCCCTAGATTGCTTCTATTCCTCTTTCTGTTATCCATCTTATTACTCATGAAGAAATTCATGTTTGTGTTCCACAAAATAATGCATATTCGTCACTTATAGAATCTGTTCAACATGTATATTATATATATAATTATTTTACTTTATAACTCCTTATAATGTATATATATATAATATATATATATAGGTTATTGATTCACAATATATACCCATATTTCTGTATAATAACCAATATCTATCTCCTCTTTCTTCTTTTATACCGGATGCATATTCACGATTATATTACATTTGTGTATGTTTTCTTTTATTCTATATAATTATTGTTTGTGTTTTTATAGATTCCATTTTATTTTTCTAAAAATTTGAGTATAGCAAATATATCTCACGCATGTATATATATAGTTTATTTTTTATATTAATATAACATTATAGTATTATTTTTGTTATTTATATGATTATTTATATATTTATATCCTATATTGTATTGATTGTAATTCACTTATACATATAGATCTTAGGGACAGCATCTCAACGAATTGTAACGACATTTATATACAATGTATATATATATATATATATATATTTGTTATTATTAATCATATATATATATATAGGGAAATGGAGTCCTACATATAGCATTCTTTCTGAGATTCTCGTTAACTCCTATAATCAGCTATATAAGGATATATATAGAATAGAAATCAGAGGTATTATATTATATATTATATTCATATATATATATAGATGATATCACTACATTATGTACTTTTATTCAACCATCAATAATCACGGGAAATATAATACTTTATAAACTCTATATTCCTCGTAAATAAATTATATATTTAGTATTATTATTATGATTATATAGTTCAATTATTTACAAATGATCAGTTAGTTGAATATATTACTTCCATATATAAAATGACAAAAGATATTTACATTTATATTATATGTATATTTATATATATATATATATATATATATATATATATATATATATATATATATATATATAGGTGATCATCTTACAAAAGCTGAAGACTATGATTTATATTTAAAACTTTATTCATTTATTATTAATAATGAACTAGTTTATCTATGTATATAATTATTTATGAACATATTAATATATATATATTTATACTGTTTTATAGCTCATCAATTTAGTCATTTATATCAAAAACATAATAACTGTATGTTTTATTTATTTATTATTATTATTACTATTAATATTATTATTATATAGCATATATTCTTACTCCAGAAAATCGAATGATTGAATATACAAGTATATATTTTTATATTGCTTATATATATATGCATATATAGTGGATACTTCAGACAGAAACTCCTTCTTATCTCTCTATTCCTCTATATATGAACATACATATATATCTCTTGAAGAACTCAATTTATCTAGTATTTATATTCTATATATATATACTATATTATCTATATCAATATTAGATTTATCATTATCCCCGTCGTTATTTCATTATATTTACAACGCTATTATTGATAATCAACTTCTTAATCTAGTTACTATCAACTTATCAAGTATTCCATATATATATAATACTTTATACTTTTGTTTTGAATTTTATTGATTTATTACTATATATATATATTTATTCGTCTTTATATTCTAATATATATATATATATATAATATACTCTAGATAATCAGCTAAGTGATGAAGGAGCCTTACTTATTGAAGATATTATTTCCCGTGGTTATTTGAAAAATCTTGAAACTATTAAATATTATAGTATATCTATGATTATTCTTATTAGTATTATGTAATATAGATAATTCAATTTCATTTCCCGCGATTAAACAACTCAATATTGCTATATATAAACGTATATTTAATCAAGAACCTGAAGAAGACAAAGATTTTAATTTTATTAAAGATTCCCATGGGAATCAGAGTAATCCTCATCCTATTCTTATTGAATGTCTTGAAACATGGTGTATATAATATTTTATAGTCTATATTAATAGTATACTTAATATATATTATTTCTTTTACTAGGTAACTATATGGATCCCTCCAAAGATCTCTTATCCCTCATGTCTTCCCGCCTTATTTATCCCGCACTTTATTCATTAGAAACAATCTCTATTGAAAGTATATATATTAGTTATGAAATATTTATAACATAAAAATTTATGAAAATATTTTATTATATATATATATATAGATGAAGACATTGGAGTAAATGGTGCTATTTATTTATATAAATGCATTTCCACGGGAATCCTACCCTTTTTATCGAATCTGACATTAAATAGTAAATATATATATATATATATATATATATATATATATATCTATATATATATATATAGATGTCAATCTTGGTGATAATGGTTATATATATATACATAAATTAATTTCTATGAACTGCTTAACACATTTATCAACTCTAGAATTAAATAGTATATATATATAATAAGCTTATTATATTAATAATTATATACATATATATAATTTGACTACTCTATATATAATGTTATAGAGAATGAATTAACAGATCGATCTGTTGATTTATTAATAGAACAAATACAATTAGGGTGTCTTCCTCATTTATGTACCCTTACTCTTTATGGTATATATATATATATATAAATAATAATATATAAATAATAATATATAGAATTATATTTCTATTAATATATAGATAATTCTATTTCCTTGTCATATCAAGAAAAACTAATTGATTTATGCTGTAACAGAACACAACTCAATATATTTCATCTTTTATGTATATACATTTTTATATATATATATATATATATATATATATATATATATATATATATATATATATATATATATATATATATTAATATATTAATATATAGTATTTCATTTGCATGAAACAGAAGCTATTAAATATATTAATCATTTCGAGTCAATTCCCGCGAATATTCAGAATTTAACTATATCTAACAAAGAAGTGACTTCTAAGGATATTCCCTCGATTCTCATGGTTATTCGATATATTTATAAATCACTTATAATACTTGATCTATCCTGTGTATATATATATATATATATATATATATATATATATATATATATATATATATATATATATATTTATTTATATATTTATTTATTTATATATAATTAACTATAGATAACACAATTGATGACGAAGGGGCGTGTCAGTTATTCACCTCACTGCCACTGTTTGTTCCTAATCTTAAAAAACTCAATCTCTCTTGTATATATTATATATATAATAGTAAACTACAAATATATATGTTTATAGATAATAATATTACAGATAAAGGAATATCCGTATTTATGAATAGTTATTCCCGCGGGAATTACAATGTGTTAGATTCCTTTACTATTTATGGTATATATTGTTTTATTACATTATTATATTGGCTATTATTATAATTATTAATTCATTATTATTATTATATAGGCAATATGCTTACAGAGAACAAGGAGCACGAACTCAAAATACTATTCCAAGGAACACAGATACACTATCTCTCTACTTCAGATATGTACTGTATGCTATTTATCTAGTTTCAATTATTTCTCTTTTTCCCTATTTCTCTGTTTCCCTAGTAGAACAATATCCCGAAGCCACTGATTTCATTCATTATATATATGATACAATTAATATATATACTAATTCTATTATTGACTTAAAAGGTATATATATATCAATTATTGTTTATCATTAAATTATAATGAAATAAAAATATCATTCTATATATATAGGTCATTTATATAATGAATATATTCCTATGTTTACTCACTTTATAACCACGGAAATATTAGATAATATCACAGTACTTGATATTTCCAATAACAGGTTGACAGCAGATAATTTAAAGATATTTATTGAAGCGATAAATATGGGGAAAATGAAGAATTTGAAAACGATTTATTTCTTTCGTATCTATATATATAATATTAATTTTAGTTTTTATATATATTTATATTAAATTGTTTACATACTTCTAAATAATCGCGATTATAGAGAATTACATCGGATTTGAGGGATTATATCTTCTTCGACGCCTATTGAGAAAATCAGTTAAGATTCTTCTCCTTGAAGAATACTGTATATATTATTATTATTATTATTATTATTATTATTATTATTATTATTATTATTATTATTATGTTTATTATTATTATTATTATTATTATTATTATTATTATTATTATTATTATTATTTATTATTATTATATAGTTGTGGATCTTTCTCCTGAAGAGAAATCGGTTCTTACAAATATATATGTCCATGTGGATCCCAGAAAGAAAGAAAATATAGTCCTGCCTTGTATATATAGATAAATATATATATAATTAATTATTTATATATATAGTCAAGTCTATAAAATCAGACGGTTTCAACAGTATTCTGAATTGTGTTCAGGATCAATTATTTCTACCACTTAAACGTCTTATTTTAAATGGTATTTATATATATATATATTTATATATGTTTATACTTATATGTTATATATATATATATGAAATTATATGCATAATTATATATATAGGAAATAATATATATTTGGAGGGTCTTAAATTGTTAGCTAGTTTTATAAGTAACAGTCACTTAGTCTGCTTAGAAGAATTGAATATAGCAGGTATATATATATATATATATATATATATATATATATATATATATATAGGGAATAATTTTGGTCCTGAAGGTGCTATGTATATATATTCTATTCTCAGCAGTCTCTCTCTACCATTATTAAGAATATTCGATATATCAAGAAACAATTTGTGTAATGATGGTATTGAAGCCGTTGAAAAGGCGTTAACAGAAAGAGGGTCTTCGAAACTGGAAGAAATTCATATCTTTTGTATATATAAATATATATATATATATATATATATATATATATATATATATAGTTAATAATATGAGTAAGGATAAAGCTATTTCTTTATATGAAACTGCACAAAGTATTTCTCCTTCTCCTCAGATATATTCCTCAGAAACTTGGGGTATATATATAAATATAATATATACTATATATTATTAATAACTATTATAATAAATGTTTTTATTATTCCTATTGTTATTATTATATATATAGATAAATATCTCCCTAAGGAGACTAGTTCCTTCTTGGCGGGCAGACTCCCGCTCTTCAATGATCAACGACTTACGGACATAGATCTACATAGTATATATATATATTATATATATTCTATATTATTATATATATATTATATATATTACACAATATATATATTATTATAGACTAGTCTATGTTATATATATATATATATATATATATATATATATATATATATTACGTATTAATATATATTATTATATACTATTACATAGTAATATAAAATAATATATATATAGGTATGAATTTGGGTACAGTTGGTACATATATATTTTCAATTTATTTATATACTGGTATATGGAACCGTTTAACTGTCCTCTATTTTGGATGTATATATATAATACTAAACATAATAATAAATATAATAATAATAATAATAATAATATAGATAATAATTGTGGGGATATTGGTTGTAAGTCTTTGATTAATGCAATTAATCTTGGTTATTATCCGTCTCTCAAACAGTTATATATAAATAGTATTCATTTATAATAATACTATATATACTAATAATACTATATAGATAATAATATTACTGATGATGGAGCAAACCATTTTATCGAATTATTTAGCACCAATAAATTACCTTTATTATCTGTGTTTGCAATACATGGTATAAACATATATGTTATTCATAAATATATAAATTTATATATTTATCTATATTTTCTTCTATATAGAAAATAAATTAAGCGACGAATGGCGGGAAAAGTTCAAAAACGCTCTCGCTCATCGAAATATCTCGATTTGCTGTTATTTAAACAATGATAATGATAATGAATTTATATATACATCTTATTAACTCTATTATTCTACACACTTTTGATCTTCTATTATTAATATATATATATATATATATATATATATCATTTTGATTATGAATATTGTATCCACTAAATATTATTTTGAATAGTATTGTTCATTTATATTATATTATAATAAGTTTTTGATTATATATTTCTGTTTTCTAAATATTCATGCTCATTATTCAAAATTTTGATTCTTTTGATTTGTTTATTATACATATATACTATTATTTTAATTATATTTATCTTTTGTCAGTTATTTTCTACTTAATCATTTTTATATTATTCTTTAAATATTTATCCTTCCAATTCATGTATTTTTATTAATCTTATACATGTATTTAGTTTTCAAAAATTTTATGTACTGATATCCAATAATATAATATTTTAGTTGATTATAATAAATATCTATTTATTAGCTAATATAACATTTATATAAATAAGAAAACATGAGTATAATTAATGAGGAAAAGAAAAATATGATTATTACTTTCTTATTAAATAGATTACAAAATAAATATGAGTTTGTCAACAAATACATATAGATCAATTGTAAAAATGAAAATAATAAAAAATATATAGTTTAATATGAAAAATGAAAAATGAAAAATGAAAAACAGATTGACTTTTTAAATATTAAAAAAAAACGTAAATAAAAAAAGTTAAATATATATAGAGAGAATTTGTTTAATCTATTCTATAGAACTATAGAGTTGTTTTGTCTACAGTAAGGATATCCGCGGGGATTTTATTCATACGATAGCAACGAGGATGATAAGCGAGATCATTATCAATATATCGCACATAGGGTAATACCATATTATCTTCTCCACCTATCATTCTATATATATATATAGTCATAGAGTATTAGTAAGATATAGAGTAATAGTGATATTTAGAGTATAAATAATTATAATTGTTATTGCTGTTTATTTTATAGTATTATAATTAAAATTATCATTATTTATTATCATAACTACAACTATTATTTCTATTAATATAACTATGTTTATTAGAGAATTATTCTTTTGTGTTAATCATTGTAATAAAAATATTTAATAAAATCATATATATATATATATACAAAAGTTGTTTGCAAACAGAACAAGGAGTATTAAATACATTTTCATATTTAGTCATATATACAAGAAATGCAAACAAACAATTCGGTACTTTCTTTTCAACAAAATCATTCCATATCTATGAAATAATTTTATATATATATATATATATATATATATATATATATATATATATATATATATATATATATATATATATATATATATATATATATATATATATATATATATATATATAATTTAATAATTATATAATTATATACAAATTTACACAGTTTAGTAATTCCTCTAAAAATAGTGAATTTGGAGGGAATGAGATGGCGGTCATCAGATTTAATTTCTGAAGTAGATATTATATTCATATAGACCAAATCTGAATTAGTAATAGACTTATTATCTATAGATATTATTATACGATATGATTATTCTATATTGCTATAATAATTTATAAAACATAACGAATAAATAAATGAAATAAAAAGGATTTAATAATGGTATAAATAATAGATTAATAAAAATAATCATACTATCTGCACGAGTAAATTCAAGATAAATAATCATCACTTTTTGTAGAGATATCTAAAATTTTGTTAATAGAATAAAGAATTATAAAATTGAAATATTAATGAAATATATACAGTTATATAAAAAGTCGGATTCTTAACTGAAGAAGAATTCCTTAAATTAAATGAAAATATGTTTGAATATAACAACATTATATGATTCACAGCTTCATTTAGATATGCACTAAAAATGATGTTCAAAATATTAAAAAAAAATACTCTGAAATTTGATAAGGTTTAATAGTTCGGACTAGATTATGCAAATAATAAATTATTCAATCATTTGTAATAATAAAAAAATGTAGATATATACATTCTTTAATATCGTGTTTCAATTGTACAAATAAATCTGAGATACTATTTACAGTATCAGTAAGAATAGATTGTCCTTGTCCTTTTACATCTTGTTTCATAGCAAAAGGTAATTTCGATATAGATGTTCGCAAAGATGTGACTTCATCTAGAGTGTCCTTGTACATCTTAATATCCTTGTTTGCATAATTTGGTATAGTATATTGATCCATTATTATCTCTGAAAAAGAAAATATATTAAAGAAATATTTCCAGTAATTTTATGTTTTTGAGACTTGATTTTTGTCTAGTTCCAAGAATATTTTCTAATTATTCTAGGACTGTTTAAAATGGAATTTAAGCATAAATGAGCAGAGCTTATCATTTATTAAGGTGTATAGATAATTATAAATCAGATCATGATTATGAAACAGATATTAATATATAAAATCAATTACATATATTGTTATAAAAAAATATATTGCTTTTTGGATTTGTATTTCAAGTTAAAATAGCTTGTCTCAGATATCCATGGTATTTGAGTATCAAATAATTATGAAAAAAAAATGATTTCTTTGTCTTTTCGTTTTGTATTCTATATAGTAGTATTTGAAATATTATTGAATAATGCTTATGAACTGTTTCTAAAATATAGAAGAGCATGTATTCATATAACAAAAGTTATAATCGATTTGAGTGTTTAGCCATAACAGTAAATATTCATTATTATGTAGTGATGTTTTCTGAATATGCTTAAATTATAATAATGCATTCTATAGATATCCTTTAAACAAAATTCATTAATTCTATATAAAATTATAGACAAATATATAAGAAATGAATATTGATTCATTAGACTTTAAAGAATATTTTTTGATAAGCCATAATATTAGCAAAGATAATCCACATACCAACACCCATAACAAATTGAGAAAGAAGACGATAGAAATGGGAATGAATAGAAAAATCATATCTATATATAGAATAATAATAATAATAATAATAATAAAGATAATAATAATAATAATAATAAAGATAATAATAATAATAATAATAATATAGAATATATGTATATGTATATATATACCCAAAAGGAACTTTGCCAACAACGAATTCATGAGTCATATAAATAAATATACTATTCATACCTACTGCTTTTATAGGAGTACCAGACCATATATGATATACATCAATCTATATTATATATATAAGAATATAATATTAATTCAACATAATATATATATATATATATATAAGAATATAAAAAAATTTGAACCATAAATATATATATATACCATTAAATAGAGAATAAGGAAAACACCATATCCTAGACCTCCTAAATAGAAGACAAAGCTAGTAGACCAAAGTGTTTTATTCATGGGAATTAGACCTCCATCACGATGAAATCCAGTTAAACAGAAAGCAATAAAAGTGAAGAATACACAGAGGGAAGCGAAGGATATAGTTATATTCTTTGTAGCATTTGAAGATGTTTTAAAGGCTTTAAGAATATAGGTAATGTATGTATATATATAAATAGAAATATTATTCTTATTAAAATATAAAAATAATAATATATATTTATATATATTAATTATAATAAATAATTAATAAAAGAAAATATTTCATCAAATAAATATATATATATATCATTATATATCATTATATAACTATATATATACGATAGTACCCATATAAGTAAGAACAATAGCATTAAGTGTTCCAAGAATTCCTTCAGGATCTACATCATTACAACCATATAAGTCTTTGCAGGTAGGGTAACGATAGAGATGAGGACCACCAAAGAGAGCATAGTAGAAAAGTCAAGGAGGAGAATATATATAAGCTGAAAACATGTTATATATAGTTTAAGAATAGCATATATTCAGAAAAGAAATATAATAATAATATATAAAAATATAATAATAATATTTAGAAATAATAATAAGAATAATTAGAGATATAATAATATTTAAAAAATAAAGAAATATAATAATATATTAAAACAATAATACAGAGAATCAAGGATATATCAATAGAACGATGAGCACCACCCGTACATTTTTCGTACAATCCGTCATCACCACGACCTCCAACTCCAAAATAACCTAAGAATAGAGTAAATAACAATAGTTACAAATATATATATATATATACCTATAGGACAACCTTCAAGAGGAGGGTAATATGCCTGTAAACAAAGATAACTATATATATTAATAATAATATTATTATTATATAATTACCTTATAGCACAAATAATTATGGGAATAACTTCAATAATAATCCTATATATATATATATTGAACAGTAATAACAATAATATAAGTATAAAAATACGAAAATTGTTGATATTTATTAAGTTTTGTAAATAGGGCATGTGTAAGTAGAATAACAATAGCATTGATACAATAAGATATCGAGAAATAGAAGAGAACTATATATATATTTATTAAATAATTAATAATTGTTTTTTTAAATAGATAATTAATATGATAAATAAATAATATTATTATCTATATAGACTTAATAATATATATATATATATATACCTCCAGTAATACGAAGTGTTTCCCATTTGGTGAACCCATTATTTAGCCAGTTTAATAATAAAAGGATACATGTACGACGAACAATCTATATATACAGAATAATTTAATTATATAATACAAAGTATATAATAAATAATAATAAAACAAAAAAATATACAATATAATAAATATGTAATTAGATTTATGAATACTTTAACAAGAGATAAAAGGATAGAAACAAACACATTATGTTTCTTCATATATTTATTATAGCATGAAGGAATAGAAAGACGAAGAGAAGCACCCATAATGTACATAAACCTAAAGAAAAGAAAAAAAATAGATTATTTTTCTTAATAATAATCCATAACAAACGTTTATTATATATATAGAATTACCATGGGAATGCCATATCAGCGAATTCTACACCATTCCATGACGCATGCTCAAACCAGTGATAACCACCGCCTCTATATATATATATATATATATATATATATATATATATATATATATATATATATATATATATATATATATATAATGAATATATATATATATACCATAATTAGCAAGAATCATCATGCATAAAGCGAAACCTCTGAAAACGTAAAATCATGAAGGACATATATATATAGAGAGAGATAAAATAATAATAATATTATAAATATAAAATATATAAATGGATATATCAATAGAAGCAACACGAGTTTTATTCTTCATAGCAAGAACTACCTATATATATATATATTGATCTATGAAACAATATATATATACCCCATTCATGTTTTCAACAGGAGATAATGCATCTTCCTTCTTTTCTAATAATGGAACAGTATCCAATTGTGTTTCCTTCACGGTTTCCTCTTCAGTTTGAGTAGAAATAATAGGAGTTGTAGGATCTATAGATTTCTTTGTTAAACCAACAATATACTTTTTAAGAGGTTCATAAAAATTTTCAATAAGAATAATTAATAAGATGATTGCAAAGAAACAACCAAATAAAATATAGGCAGAATCGTTATAATCATGACCTTCTCTTTCAGCAACTTGGTGATAAGGTTGATCAACAGATTGAAGTGTAAGAGAATAAACACCATATTCATCAAAAGTATATTGAAATAATTCAGTCTTATTTCCATCAATTTCAGCATACATCTCATAAGGAATTTGCATCCATATATCAGAATAATCAGAGAAGTGCTCGTCTACATCATCACGAATCACATCGAATGGGCATTTATAGCAATCAGAACGTTTGGAAAAGAACTTAGCGTTACCGATGGTTGATGCAAATCGTATATGAGCAATATCCATTCTAGGATTAGGTAATTCATCGGCAAGACACTAAAGAGTTAGTTGATAAAATATGTATGCATACAATGCCAACACAGAAAACAGCAAGAATTAAATAAATATTCTTCATATCTGTCGTGTTATTTAATAAATAAATATATTAAAAAGAAAAAAACAAAAGTAAAGTACAGTAATGTTAATTAGAAAGAGATTATTTTATAAATATCAACGGAGATACAAACAACTGTAGAGATACATTTAAACTGAGATACATTTTTTTATTTTTCTTTGATAAAATAAAGTTTTACTTTGTATCTTCCTGTTAATAAGTTTAGGTTTGATAGTGATATACAACATGATCAATAAGAAATTGTGATTTTTGATAATATAACAAATTGAGGTCATTCGATTAAATATTTATATTATTTTCTTTAAATTAATGTTGAGATTCATGTTTATATGTTGTGTTTATTTCAATATTATATTTAAATGGAACTAATTAACAAACAAAATAAGATTAAAGAAAAAAAAGTATAAGAACAACGATATATATCTATATTTTTTTATTCATATCACTTTATGATTACACAATTGGTTTATAGGAATGTATATATCCTTCTGTGGATGCAGCAATAACAACAGGTCCTATCGGTGAAATACCTATAGGATTAATTTTATAAATAAAGGAATAATTATAGATATATATATATATATATATATATATATATATATATATATATATATATATATATATATATATATATACATGATTGTGAGAAGTTGAGTGTTTCTTCTGATAATCGTCCTTCATAAGAACATTCACCAGTATATATATCATATCTATGGATAATAAAAATGAATGATAAATGAATTATAAATAAATAATAAATGAACTATTAATCATATAAATAAATGAATTATAAAATATATAAATAAATAAATGAATTATAAATCATATAAATAAATGAATGATAAATCATATAATAATAAAAGAATAATAAGCATATATCAAAAAGATATATAGAATTACATATATATATTTTTGGATCCAGGAGAAGGAGTAAGAATAGAATTTGTATTTAATAAAGGTAAAGGAGTATAAATAGATTTATAAGAAGAAGTATTCTTAGAATGATCTATATATTAAAAGAATGATATAAATAGTATGATAATATATTCTATATATACTAGAGAGTTTAATAGTTGGTAATGAAGACTGACGTTTATCTCATATACAAATATAGGGATCATTTCTAGAGAGTGTATAGAATAGAATAGACTACTATACTATAATATACAATGATTTACTATTATATAGTGTATACTATAATATGTTATAGTATACAACATCAAAATAGTATGCTATAGGATAATAAAGTATATTGTATAATAGGTACAATACTTTACTATTATATATAATATAATACACTATTAATTAGTATTGAATATATTATATACCCTGATGTTACTATATAATTCGAGTTTTCTCTAAAGAAACAGCATTTATTAACACATGACAGATGTGGGGAGTTGAATTCTATTACTATAAGAGTAATTTATTATATATATAAATAGAAAGAGAAATATATATAGAAAGAGAGTATTTAACTATATATACCATCATCAGAGTTATTCCGAGTATCTTTCAATAGGACCTATATAATTATAATAGTATAGATAATGTGAATAATTCCATGCATATATGTAAATAACAATAGCAGTTTTTTAATAAAATATTATACAAAAAAAAACATCAAAAATAACAGAAAGTAACTCTGTAAAAAGAATTCTATATATATATATACTTTATTGTCTTCCCCTCCTGCTAAGACGAGATTATCATATATATCAACACATTTAACAGTAGACGAGAAGAGATGTGTATAACGAGATATGACGTCAATTCCCGTGGGAGTCAGACTACTATAGCATAAAGTGGCATCTTTACCACCTGTGATAATCGACTGATTATCCTATGTATTTATATTCTATATAATAATAATAATAATATATATATACTACAGCTAATGCAAATATTCCAGAATTATGAATTGTTTTAGTAGTGAATAAAGATTTCGGTTTTTGTGCGTGATCCATATTATGTATAGAGAGAGAGTTATCATTAGAAGTAGAAATAAGAAGAGTATTACTGTTATTTGAATAAAGATATAAACCTGATATCCATCCTGTATGTAACTTATATATACCAATAGAATCAATAGATTCTTGATACCTTTCCATAGGATCTAAAATATAATTTATTATTATTATTATTATTATTATTATTATTATTATTATTATTATTATTATTATTATTATTATTATTATTATTATATAATATTACCTTTAAATGTATATAATGCAACCATTCCACCCTGTCCTCCTGTAACAAACAGATCTCCTGAGGGACTATATACATATATCACAAGAAATAGAATAATATGCATATAATGAATAATAATAATAATAATAATAATAATAATAATAATAATAATAATAATAATAATAATAATAATAATAATAATAATAATAATAATAATAATAATAATAATAATAATAATAATAATAATAATAATAATAATAATAATAATAATAATAATAATAATAATAATAATAATAATAATAATAATAATAATAATAATAATAATAATAATAATAATAATAATAATAATAATAATAATAATAATAATAATAATAATAATAATAATAACAATATATACTTAAAACTCATTGAATAGATTCTTTTCAGTTTCTTTTCATTGAATATATACTTATATCGTTTAGTCACGTTAGAAGAGTCATTAAATGTATATGAACTTAAATCATGTATATTTTGATCCTTATATTGTGAAGCATCATAAGGAATAATATTATTTGTTATATAGTCTTGTATAGTCGAAGGCAAGTCCCTATATATATATATATATACATTATGTATTTATATACTCTTCTTCTTCTTCTTCTTCTTCTTCTTCGTGAGTATCAGTATCAATTGATTTGGAATTCTTTGTACTAGTTTCTTTAGTATCTTCTATATATAGAATCACATCAATAATCTTATTAATATACATAAATATGTATATAATAAATAATATGATATACCTTGATTATCCAAAGGAAGATGGAGATAACGAAAATTATACTGTTTATGAGCAACAGAATCTATACGAATATACATATATAATACATATATAAATACCAAATGCTAATGTATTGTCCTTTTTATTTTTTTTCCTAGGTGCCATCTCTTGAGTGATTTTTGAGACAGTCGAAGAAATACCTATATATATATATAATGCATAAGAAATTAGGTTAATAATGTGTATATACCTATTCTTTCAATAATTTCTTGTTTCTTTTTAAACTGTTGTTGTCGTTTCTTCATAATTTCATTAAGAGAAGTACATATATCCAAGTCGTCACTATCTGAATCATTAGAATCATTGGAATTAGAGACATTAGAATCATTAGAACCGCGGTTATTCGTGTTCTTAGCATCCAATAAATCGTTGTTAGTATCTATAGATCTATTTTCATTCTCTACTATATTATAATCAATTGGTAATTGAATATTATTATCCTCTTTAAATAAGAATATTCATGAATAGAAATATTAAGATTACCTTTATCAATTTTATTGATATTTTTCATATTCTTATTTGTTTTGACTTGAATCTCATCATTTGATAATGTTTGTATATCTTTAGAGATAATCTTATTATTTTCATCTTCTTCTTCATCATCTTCTTCATCATCTTCATCATCATCTTCATCATCATCTTCATCATCATCTTCTTCATCATCTTCATCATCTTCATCATCATCATCTTCTTCATATATATATCGTTTCCTTTTTTTTAGAGAAGATCTTGAAGACAAAGAAGATATTTTTCGTTTTGATTTATTTTGACTATTAGCAATAGTGGGTGTAACTATATTACGACTAATAATAGAATTTATTTGTTTTTCTCTAGTTCGTCCATCAAGTATAGTATCATTCTTCTGTTCATCCGTTTCCAATAAACCATTTAGAGGATTATCTATATATTCATTATTTTCTTTCATTATATTTGATTATAATATTAATTGACATACTTGATTTAGTATCTATAACATCTTTATAAATAGTGTGATCTATTGATTTTATAGAATTTGAATATATATGATCCATCAGAGAAGGAGAAGAAGAAGAAGAAGAAGATAGAATTTCATTTTTTAATATTTGATTTTTGGAGGAGTCTAAAACAAAGATTAGCAAGTATAATATTCTTATTCATAGATATACAATCATTATTTTGGTTATTTAAAACATAATTTGAACAAAATAAGGATTCTTGATCTGAATTTTCAGTTGAACAACTATTTGTATTGTTCTTCATTGTTTGTTTCTAAAATATACCAATATTAAAAAACTTTTTATTCATATATATACCACTTACTGTTGTTTTAGAATCCAAATACGGTACAATTATTGATGTTTGTTCCTTTTTCTGACTGTTATGCAATTCTTTCTGATCTGTGTTTGATTTTAACGCTTTTCCATCTTTCTTTGGCTTAATTGTTCCTATCTTTTTGTTTGATGCTGATCCATTAGGTTTTGTTTCCACTTTAAAAAAGCTAAATATTGATCTCTACAAGTCTCAGATAAAAATAAAGACAACTTACTTGCTCCATATTTTATTAGAAAGAAGATTTTTAAAAAATAATAATTTGTTTATATGAGTGATATATATATATTAATTATTAATAAAAATGATTATTCATATCATAGATGTAATTGTTACTTTAATTATGTAAAGAGTCACATCAAAATAAAAATTGAAATACCTAATTATAGTTCATTTTTCCGCAATTCAATTAAAAGTCAACGTTTAAGAGTTTAATTACTTTTATGCACTATTCAAATGTAAAATAATGCAAAATAAAACTTAAGTGATACTATTGAGAATATTTGAAGACCATATATTTAATAATCATCAATTTAAAATCATTTATAATCATCAATTTATAATCAATTTATAATCATTAACTTATAAACAATTTATAGACATCATATATACCACAACGAAACTAAAATTCTGAGCTGATCCACTTAATCAAATCGCCAATATGTCATAAAATCTTGTGGATATTATATAACAATAAATTTTGAAAATAAATAAAGACATAATTTGTGTTTCTTACTACGTTGTAGACAACTAATTGAACAGCTTAACTTTTTTTCAAGTTTTTATGATTCATTTATCATTATCCATATTACTTTGATTTCGAATATATATTAAAGTAAATAATCACTATAAGGATGACAACACATTCATTAGGATTTCAAGTTCACTATCAAGAGGATCTAGAAACAATCATGAATGAAGCACATTAAACGAAAAGCTTGGTGAGTAACGCTGCTTAATTCTCTAGAATATGCTAGAATGCTCGAGAATTCTATAGAAAACTCAAAAATGATGAATATTTACTGAAAATGAATTCAGGACTATAACATAAAATGAAGAGAATCATGAGAAAACACAATTCTTAGAGGGAGAATGATGAAAAAATCAGAATTTTCTTTTTGAATAGAGACGTTATGTGTGTCGTCTCTGAGAAAAGATACAATAAAATACTTTAAAAAACCTGCAATTGAGAGAGAAGACTTACAGAAGAAGAAATATTTATTATTTTTTACTATATTAAAAGTTCTATAAACCCTATATAAAGTATTTAAGATGTCATCAACAACTGTAGATTTAACTGAAGAACAAATTAATGAATACCGTCAAACCTTTGATCTTTTAGATCGTGATCAAAAAGGTGCTATCAATCGTCAAGAGTTCAAAGCTCTTATGAGATCTTTAGGCCAATACCCAACCGATGATGAAATTGAAGAAATGATTAGCCAATTTGATACGAATAGTGATGGACTGATTAATTTTGATGAGTTCCTTCAGATGATGGCAAAACAAATTCAAGCATCAGGTATATTATGACTATTTTTGATGTTTCTTTTCAATATGTTATTTGTTATTATTTTGCTGATATTTGTTTATTATATCGTTTTCCTTTTTATAGAGAATTTTGATCAAATTGAAGAAGCTTTTAAATCAATAGATGTTGATAAAGATGGTTATATTACAAAGACTGAGTTACGTCAAATTATGTCTAAACTTGGAGAAAATTTAACAGATGAAGAATTAGATACTATGATACGCGAAGCAGATAAAAATAATGATGGTAAGGTTGATATAAGTGAATTTAGAGACTTAGTGAAGACTGATTAAACGTGTTCTTTTTATTTCTTGTTTTATTTTTTGTATACTATTATGAAATTATATAAGTCAAGTTTTATTTTTCAATCATTGTTATATATATGTTGTAGATCGTTAAAATCTTATAGTTAAACAACATCTTTTTTTATCTATATATATGTATATATGTTATATGTATGTGTGTTTTATCTATATATACATATATTGTTGTTGTTTGTGTTTTAACATTGTTTATTGCCTTAAAAAATTATTGCTAATTATTGTTGTTTGGTTTTTTGGTTTTTAGTTATTCACAAAAAAAATGATTCTTTATTTTATAACAAAAAATTTCCCAAATTTTTTGTTTGTGTAAAATTTTATACTTTATTTATTTAAAAATAAAAATAAAATGTTTATTGAATTGAACATACCTTTCCAAGTAGTGAATAAAAACTTACAGCTTAGTTCTCAAGTAGTTGCTTCATTGACGAAATGTATTTGATGATCCTTATTCATTTAACATATATAGTGGGATATTCAGGTGTCGTACTGAATACAATCATTGAAAATAGACGTGTTAAACAAGAAGATGTATATCTATTATGTATTCATTCATATTAATTTATATTTTAGGCTCCTCAAGAGATATCTATTGCTTCAAAATCAAGTGATGTTCAGTCAGAAACGATGAAATCGAATTCTGAATCATCAAATGAGTTTCATATCTATCGTCGTTTGACTATTTCTACAAATACGGTTGAGGCTGCAAGCTCTATAGTATGTAAGATTGATTTCTTAAATTTTATATGTCTTTATTCGTTGAAATATATTTTTTTTATAAAAAATAGTAGAAATATACTTTTATTTCTATATATACTTTTTAATGTGTTTTCATTACTTGATATTTAAAAATTATAGAGTTCAGGTTCTGCTAGTAAACAATATGATTTATTAGCGATTAGAACAGAAAATCAGGCTGTTTTTGAATATGCATGTAAAGAAGTATATATATACTTTGAATATGTTCTAGATAAATTTATTTTTTACACAATTTATTTTTCTTTGTGTTTTTAGGCTAAAATAGATATTATAGAAATTAATTTTTCAAAGAAAGTTCCTTTCAAGTTAAATAAGAAAATTGTATATATAATATTATTGTTTTTTTTTAATATTATTGCTTTTTTAATATTATTGTTTTTTTAATATTATTGCTTTTTTTAAATATTATTGAATGCGTCTCAATTTTTATCTCTATATGAATTAGTTTATATATATATTGTATTTGTTTTGATTATACTATCGTAGATACTTCATCGATCGTATCCTCTATGTATTTTATTCTTTATATAGATTGATGTTGCTATTAATCGTGGTATTATGTTCGAATTACCTATAAGTCAATCTTTACGAGGTATATATATTTTGTTTTCTTTGTATATTTTGTTTTCTTTGTATATTTTATTCATTTTTTAATGAATCTCATAATTATAAAATTATATTATAAAATTATATTATAATTATAATAGATCGTACTGCTAGAAAATTATTCTTTTCATTTTCTTATCAACTTATCTTTGTAACTAGAGGAAATCATATCATATTTTCCAAGTATATATATATATAAACTAGTATCTATTATATTACATATCTTTAAAAGAGTATATACTATACCATATTATTTTCAATATTATATATATATCACCATATAAATAATTCTATATATACTAGTGGTGATGCTATTCCTTTGGAACAGAAAAGTCCCCGTGATTATATCATATTAGCTCAATTATTAGGAATTCCCTATGAGAAAGCAAAACGATGTCTTGTGGATAATGTTATTCAACTCTTTGAAAATGCAAGTATATATTATATTATATTATATTTATATTCTTTTTTTAATATATCAATTATACTTTGATAAGAGTAATAAAAAAGTATATAAAGAATAGATCAATATTGTAATTCTTATACTATATAAGAAGTTTCTGACTTTATTATACTATCTAGATAAACGATCTATTGTAAGTGATTCCTTTATTATTGAAGAAAATAAAGGAAATGATACTATAGAATCCGAAGAAGCTTCAAAAGAACAAATAGAAGAATCGATGGATGATGATTTCTTAGCTCTTTAAAGACTACTATTTATTCTTCACTATATACAAATAGATTCAATATATTATATATGCATTATGTTTTTCTTCTTTTCTTCTTTATATTCTATGTGTGTTTGATGATGCTATTCAGTAATTGATCCTTCCCTTTTAGTTTCTTATTTATACTACATCTATTATATTAACGTTTATTCTTTTTTATTTCATCATTTTATTTCGATTTATTTAAATGAAATATAAATAACTATCTATAAAAAACATAGAATAATTTAAACTATTTTGTAAACATCTTATTCTCTCATAAAGTAAAAAAAATATTTTTATAACTTTTTTTGTGTTTAAAATGGTTTCATTTGTACCACGTATATATGCTATACTCTATCAAAAATGTTCTATATTAATCTTTACTAGATAATTCTGGATTAGGAGCTGATTTACCTAATTACATTTGGACTCAAAGTTTAAATGACATTACATTAACGATATATATTGATGATAAAATACGAGCTAAAGATGTTGAATGCATTATAGAGCCGATGAAACTATATTTAAAATTGAAAACTGAAGATCATCCTATTATTAATGGTGAATTATTACAACGAATAAAAGTTGATGATTCCATGTGGTTTCTAGGTATATGTCTTCATGCATATTCTATTTATTCATTGAATTATATAAATATATCATATATAGATGAAGAAAAAGGGAAAAGATGTATTAGAATAGTCTTAGATAAAAATAATGCACAAAATTATTGGGATTGTGTTATTTATGGAGATCCAATGATCGATCTATCAATATTAAATCCACCTACATCTCGTCTTGAAGATTTAGATTCATCTACTCGTCCTGCTGTTGAAAAAATAATGGTAATCATTTCTTTTTCAAATACTTTTTCAATAAGCATCATTTTTTTTTTATATAGTTTGATCAACAACAAACAGCTCGTGGTCTTCCTACAAGTGATGAATTGAAAAAAAGAGATATCTTAGCACAGTTTTCAAAAGATGTATATATATTTATGTTCTCTATTCTTAGTAATTTTATATATAGCACCCAGAATTAGATTTTTCTGATGCAAAAATATATTAAAGTTGATCCTATTTTATAAAAAATTAAAAACGAAATAATAGCTAGAAAGTGGATGGTTTTGTTAATCACGGATCAGGGAGTAATAGAACAGGATAATAATATAGATATATATAAAGAAAGGAACTAAACAATAAGTTCATCAGTTAAAAATACAATAAAGAAATGAAATTATGAGATAATAGTCTATAATACAAGTTTATATAAGAATAGCACGATACCATCTAATAAATTTCACAACATATACTAGCTAAAACATGCCATTAAATTCCCCAAATAAAGAAAGTTTAAGCACCAATAATAATATTATTGATAGGAATGTGAACAAGTTTGACAATGTAACCAACGGCACCAAATACTCCAAAACCAATGGCAGTAGCAGTAGCGGTTTGAGTGAATTCCTTGCGAGAAGGTTTGGTGCACTTGTTAAGGAGGAATCTAGCTTCCTTAGCATAATCCTTAAGATAATTAACGAGGTCAAAAGCCATGATGGAACAGAACGAACTTAATACGGAACGAAAAACAATATGAATTTTGTAAATGACATTATAAAATGAAAAAAATAAAAAAGGATGACACTTCTTATATATGGGCCCTAATTACAATTAAAGAATACTTGTAAAAAGGATATTTTTCTATAGGGTACGGTATTATCTCCATGAAATAGGCTTTCAGCAACTTTGTTGTCAGTTCTGTTTTTTTGGGATAACAAAATCTCAAGTCATAATGCTGAAAGTTTTATTACAAATAACCGTGGTTTTAAAAGGAGAATAAAAAATTAAAAAAAGAATCAAATTTTTATGATTATTTGATACTTTATATTGATTTCTATCTTTCTGTTTGAATAAAGATGTCAGCGACTCAGCCTTTAGCTACTCATGTTGATATAGAGACAACAATGGGAACATTCACATTAGAATTATATTATCAACATGCTCCTAAAACATGCTATAACTTTGCTGCATTAGCTAAGAAAGGATTTTACGATGGAGTTATTTTTCATAGAATTATTAGTGTATGTATTCATTTGTTTTTTTTTATTTATTTGTTTTTTAAAATTATAAAAGATGAATGTTATATTTATTTAATTATTTTATATAGAACTTTATGATTCAAGGTGGTGATCCAACTGGAACTGGCCGTCATTGTGAGTCTATTTGGGGTGGACCTTTTGAAGATGAAATTACTTCAACACTTAAATTTACTGGTGCTGGTGTTCTTGCTATGGTATATATATGTTTTACATTGATTTAAAATTGATGAATATATTTATTTGTTATCTATATATTATTTATATATAATATTTTATTTATTAAGGCTAATTCAGGTCCTAATACGAATGGATGCCAATTCTTTGTTACTCTTGCTCCTACACCTTGGTTAGAAGGTATATTTTAAAACTATCTCTTTAATATAGAATAGAATTATCAAAAATAAATATTTTTATAATATATATATATATATATATAATATTCACATATTATTCTAATGAAATACTAAAATATATGAAATAATAATTAACTCAATAATAAATAACTCAATAATAATAAACTGAATAATTAAGTCAATACTAATTTATAGGAAAACATACTATATTTGGTCGTGTTTCTAGTGGTATGAATATAATTAAACATATGGGTCGTGTTCCTACAGATGCTCAAGATAAACCTATTTCAGAAATAAAAATACTTCATACTAAAGTGTATTCTATTTAAAAATTATATAATATAGATTAATATATATATATATATATATATATATATATATATTTGTTTTTGTTGTTCTTTTTACTTTTTTTCTTTGATGTTGTTTATCTATTCATTATTAATGCTTATAAAAGTTTTGTTAGTTTATTTTTTATTCCAATGACACAAAAGTTACTTATCATTAAAATATATTTAACTATTATTTAAAATATAATCAAGACGAGATTCTAGATAGTAACAAAACAAAATAAGTATATTAAAAATCGTTTTTAAAAATTATAATTTGTTTTTCTTTGATTCATTTTCTGGGTTTATCATAATTCCTTGAGATGGAGCTAAACACCATATGCCATCTTTGATCGAATATATAGTTAAAGAAACATATATTGAATACATTATTCTAATTAATTAGAAAAAAGGATATATATTGAACACCAATAGTTTCAGAAATAACACTAGAGTTATCCTTAGACATTGTTAAAGGTTTCTATTAATATAAATAACCTAATAAAAAGATTTGTTGTGAATAAATATACTTTTGTTAGAGGATCAGCAAGTTCTTCTGGAATATTTTTTTCTATTCAATAATACAATATCTATAAATAACATAAAAAACAAAATACTTGAAGAAAATTTATGAAATAGAGATTTCTCATGTGCACTTGAAAAAATATTTCGTGAAAAACATATAGGAGAATATTTCACACATTGTTTTAATGTGATTAATTTAATTAAATAAGTTTGCATGATGATATTTAAAATTAAAAATTTTTATTATAAAAAGAAATGTTTTTAAAAAATTAATTTTCATTTTTGTAGAATTCTTTAATACTATTTAATGTTTAAACAAAAAGTCAACAATAGATATTCATTTAGTTATATCGTTTTATACTTAATAGAAAACAAAACAAAATAAAATAATATAAAGAAAAAAGTTTACAAAAGGAGAAAAGGTAATAAGCTAACACAAATAAGAAAAGTAAAAGAGATTTTTAAAACAAAGAAAGAAATGAATAAATGTGATATTCGGAATGAAGATTTTTGTTTTACTGAGTACTACAACCACCTTCTTGAGGACCATGTCTGCCATAGTCATCATCTTCTTCATAAGCTTGATTGTTATCATGATAGTTATCTTGAACAGAATGACCAAATAAACTAGCATCACATATTTTCATAGTACAATCGAAATGATTAGGAGCAACTCCTTGTGTAGCAGTATAAGGAGCAGGAGTTTGGAATGAATAATTGAATAAATGAGATAAACCATCAACCATAGGAGCTTCAAGTTTATCAGGGAAAGCAACATGGAACCAAATAAATAAATTACCAGCATTAAATTGATTACTTCTTAAAGGCATACCTTCTCCTTGAATACAACGAACTTCATTTGGTTTTACTACAGAGCCAGGAGGAGATACAATACGTAATACTCTTCCATCAAGTTGTTCTATTTCTTTTGAAAAACCACAAAGAGCTTCAGCTAAAGTAATTTCCATATTAATACCAAGATCAGGACCATCACGTTTAAATATCTTATGTTCCTTTACATCTAATTTAAATATAATATCACCAGGAGTACAATCAGGAGCTTCATCAGCCATTCCAGATAAAACAATAGTATCTCCACTCTTCATACCCTTCTCAACAAATACTTCTACTACTTTTGTTTCTTTTACTACTTTACTACCATTACATACTTTACATTTTAAAGCATCATTTATAATCTTACCAGTACCTTTACATTTATTACAAGGAGATTGAGATTGAGAAATCATATTTCCCATTCTTTGAATAATTACACGAACACCACGACCATTACAAGTATCACAAGTCTGTTCACAACCATCAGCACCACCTTTTCCTTTACATTCTTTACATATTACATTATGAGTAATACGATATTTAGAACTCTTGCCTTTGTAAACATCCTCAAGCTTAACACTAAGAGGTCTTACATCATTAGGAGTTCTTTGAGGACCTCTTCTACTTCTACCTCCCATATCACCACCAAACATAGAACTGAAAAGATCTGCAGCATCCATACCACCAGCACCACCACCATTTTCTAAACCTTCTTTACCATACTATATATATATATATTTTAGTAATAAATCTATACTATGAATCGTAAAAATAAGAATTAAACTAAAATAATAAAATATATACTTTATCATAAATTTGACGCTTTTCATCATCAGACAATGTTTCATAAGCTTCTGAAACCTTCTTAAACATTTCTGGATCACCACCTCTATCGGGATGATACTTTAAAGCTAATTTTCTATAAGCTTTTTTAATTTCGTTAGTGTCAGCATTTTGAGATACGCCTAATATTTCGTAAAACTCTTTGTTGTCGACATTCTTTGGGCTTCTGTCCATGCCACCAGGCATGCCTCCAGGCATACCATCAAAAAACGAATTAAAGAACATGAAATTAGTTTATACACAAAAAAAATATATATTCAAAACCACTACTTTTTGTTTTATTTACAGGTTTTTACATGACACTTTCGAGAATGATGAAACCTCATTCTAGAACATCCTTCTTTTCTAAAATGAACGTTTCCAAGGATTTCGAAAACTATTTCCACGGGAAAGAAAATGTTGTTTAGTGACTTTTTACAATTTAAATTTCGAGTAAAAAAACAGAAACATTTATATATCTAAACAAACATGAATCCTAGTTTTTTTTTAATTCTTTTTATTATTTACTTGATTCTAGAAGTATTTTCTGTTAATAAATAGTAGTTAAATCACTCTAGATACATTTTTAGCAATAGAGATGAGAAATAATAACTAATGTGCAGTTGTGATTTTTTGTGTATTTTTAGAGTCTAGTTTTCAAATCAATCTGATTCTTCAGAGAAATATATATACTCTATATAAATATTTTTTTTTTTTGATAGTTTCAAAGTTCATGGGTATCATTATTTTATTGACGAGAGCGCATGATGTATTTATGTTGAAATAAGTATTACACGATACTGTAAGCATAGAGGAGAAAACTAAAAAGTAAACAAAAAAAATATTTTTATAGAGTTTTCAAAATGTTGTCTTTACAGTCGTGTATATTGAAAAGTTCAACATTTATGCCTTTGACAATATTAAAACGTAATGCATTCTTTATTGTTGATGCTAAATATCAGGATATGCGTTTAGATAAGGTTCTCATGAATAAATATGATGCAGTATATTATTTAACTGATATGTTAGGTAATAGTGGTATAGTTAAATTACTCGGATATACAAAAGATGATTCGTGAAAAGCAAATTCGTCTTCAAAAAATAGATGGAACGTATTCTAATTTGCAATATTGTCATAATTAGACTAATAACTATAGAAAGGAGTTCGAATGTAGTACTCATGTGACTATTGGTGACAAAATTCACTATCCAAATCAGCTTGAAGTGAAGAATTCTTCGATGAAAGTGTCGAAGCAGACTAATGAAAAAAACAAGATATTAACAAAAAACCTTGTAAGTTTTATTAATTAGTTTTTGGCTTATAAAATATATATATATTTTTATATAGGAGAGTAGTATTAAGAATGATTCATTATTTTATAAGGGTCAGAAATATCCTCTATCTACAGTATATGAGGATGAAAATATATTAGTAATTAATAAACCTGCTGGAATACCTTCACAAGTATATATATATTAACATTATTTTGTGGAATAGAATTCGTGTTTTTTTCTTCTCTATATTCTATATAAGATAGGGTGGTAAAAATCAAGATATTAATATAGTATCTATATATCAATATATTACTCAGAATAATAAACTCAAATTACTTCATAGACTCGATAAAGTATACTATATACGTTTAATATATATGTGTTTATATATATATTTTATTATTTTTGTAATTTTTATATTATTATTATTATTATTATTATATAATTATAGAGTGTATCTGGTCTACAAATATTATGTAAATCATCTGATCCTTCATTTTATAATGCATTATATGACCTTTTCCGATCGAATTCCATAAAGAAAACTTATATTGGTTGTGTTATGAATTGTACTATGAATCAACATATTACAAATATTCCTATTTATATACAAGGAAAAGAAGGAATTATTAATACTCCTATTATTGTATATATTTATATATTAATATATTTATATATTTATATATAGGATTCACATACAAAGAAAGAAAAGTCATCCATAACAAAGTATATATATATATATATATATATATATATATATATATATTATAACACTTCATTCTTCTTCTTTTTATTATATATTATAGTTATAAAGTTCTGTCAAGTCTTCCTCCGTTCTCTCTTCTTGAAATCGACTTGAAAACAGGTAGAAAACATCAGGTATATTATTATAGATTATATAGATCTAATAGTATATGCATATATATTGACAGTTAAAAATGAATATATATAAAGTAATCTATATGATTTATAATAAATATGATAAACACATTATACTTTTATATAACTATATTTGTATAGATTCGTGAACATTTATCTAGTTATCTCTCTGCACCAGTATATAATGATAAGTTATATTATCCTTCATCTATTCCTATTCTCAATAATATTAATACTCTCTCAAGACTCTATAACTTAGGTATATATAATAATAATAATAATATGAATTCTTTATTAAATTCACTTTTTTTATATATCATATATATATAGTGAATTCATTATTATATTAAATATATATATATTCATATTCATCATTCTCTAGATCCTAAAACAGCATTTCGTATAAATACATATAAAGGAATATATCTTCATTGTTCTTCAATCTCATTTGATCTACTTAATAAACACTATCAAGTATTTATTATATATATATATATATGTTTTACTATTATTATATACATAGTTTATATCACCACTTCCTGAACCTTTTCAACTTTTTGTGAATTCATTTATTAAATATGATGAGAAAAACTGTATTCCAAGTATTTATTTTAATAAAAAATAATATTAAATATTGTTTTATTTATTGTTTATTCTATATGTACTTGCTCTTTTTATATGTTTTTCTGTATTGTTGACATTCAAGCACATTATTCTATTCACACTTATTAAATAATTTTTCAATTACAACTGATATTGACTAAGTAATATTTAAAAAAAGTATGTGAATTATCATATTATCACTTTGTAAAGAAACGTTAATAAACAAATGAATAAACAAATAGTAAACAGATAAACTTAAAATAGAAAATAGTACTATTATGATTGATTACGTTTTGGGAAATAATATACAAAACAGGGTATTCCTTGAGAAGCCATATATCGATTAATATTATGTTCAAATAAATACCTATATATAAATGAATAGAGTAATTCAATAAATCTGTTTAAACGAAATAGAATAAAAATATAATAAAATATAATAAAATGAATACCATTCTCGATAATTTCTTCCTACGATTCCCTTGGGAATATGAACAATAGCATTTAGACGGTTTGCAGATGCTGAAAGTGTCTGAATGGACTCAGAAACGGCATGAGAAGAAATAACTAATTCATTCTGAGCATTCCTAGAAAATTTATATAATATATAGTTAATTTATATATATATATATTATCTATAATATATTATATATTTTATCCATTTAATATATTATATATTTTATCCATTTAATATATACCTTTCATAAATAATAGTAATGGCTACATATATATTTTTCAAAGGAATAGAAGAACGTATTTCTGGATGACTATATATAGAGTAATAGAAGAAATTATATATATATATACTATAATGGAATAAGAAGGACATTTCCAACGGTTATTTGATGATTTTTACATGTATGTTCATATATCTTTTCAGGGAATCGAGATCTATTTATAGTGTCATTAAAAAAATTAATATAGATATATATATAATTTAAAAAAAAAATGAATATACAAAGAAGATATTCCTGCAAATAATCCTTTTTTTGACCATCTTCCTGAATTATCAGCACTTATAGTAATAATATGTTTATAAGGTGTAGATAGAGAAATAGAAGTAGAAATAGATGGAGATGGGGATGTTTGGAAGTATGGACTATGAATAACTGATGTAGATTGTATATTAGGAGAAGGAGAAGGAGAAGAGTTTTGAAGTATTGATACTTGTTGATATAATGTTGAAATATTAAATAAATCACCTGTTACATTCTATATATATATAAATATATATATATATATGAATATTATATCTTATATATACATGTATGGATATAGAGAACATATTAGAATCATCTTCTTTATCATGATAGGTATTTCTAAGTATATAATTCGGTTTTTCTTTAATTTCCTATATAGATGAATACATATGAATATATACAAAACAACGATTAGAATTATTTATATATATAATAATATCAAAACAAATATAAATAAAAATAACAAAAATTATATAATAAATATATGAAACTATGAATATCCATTATATATACTTCCATAACTTGTTGTTGTTCTCTTCTTTTCTTCTTTTCTTCTTCTTGTTCCTCCATGTGTCTTTTTCGTTCATCACGTGCACGATCGCGTTTCTCACGTGATATTTCATCAACTGATCTTGACACTCTCTTCTCGCTCGATAAATGGGTATAAATAGCATCATCCATCGCTTCTTTCTATATATATAATATATAATATATATATATATATATATATATATAATACATAATATATATATATATATATAATACATATATGTAATATATAAAAAATATACAGTATCATAATGAACGCCTTGATATTCATAAAACCCTTTATCTGGCTATATATAGTATAATATATAATACTAATAATACATAATATAATAATAATACATGTGGTTATATATATACTATATAATAATATTTATATAGTAGATTAATATACATTTAATGTAATTACATCTTCTTCAGCATTTTCATGAATAGAATCCTTGTTCCCGCGGTTATTCTCTTCATTTTGTTCTTTCTTTTCATCTTCGTGACTTACTGCCTCTACCCTTGTATATATATGCTTTGATATATCTTGAATAATAGAATCATCAGAAGGTTGAACAGACGTATATAATGACTATATATATATAAATGTAATACAATTAGTATAAATATTATATATATATACACTTAAGTTAAATTTCGAGGCACTTTTAATAATATCTTCATTAGCATCCTATATATATGTTAACTATTAATATATATAGCATATATATATATATATACATCTAACTGTAATATATCTTTTCCTAATATTTGTTTATCTCTTCCTTTTATATATATGTATTCATCAATTGTATCTTTGCATATTAATTTGTATATATATACATTTTGATTCTGACCTTGTCTATAGAAGTATATATATAAGTTAAGTTATAAATATATACATATATATAACTTTATATATACCTATAGCATCTGAATATAGCTTGTAGATCATTATATGGATTCCAATCAATATCATATAATATACATACATTCGCATCTACTAAATTCAAACCAACACCTCCTGCACGGGTTGATAATAAAAATATCTATATATATATGTATAATTTTATAAGTGTATATATATATAGCAGTTCTTCAAAGTATACATATTATGATGATCTACAATATATATATATATATATATACTTGTTTATCTTCTTCTTTAAAGCTATTAATTTCAGAATATCGGTCATCCCCGCGAATACTACCATCTAAACGAACACATATATATCCCATATATATACAATAATCCTGTAGAATATCTAACATTTGTATACCTTATATATATATATATATATATATATATATATATATATATATATATATATATATATATATATATATATATATATATATATATATATATATATATATATATATATATATATATATGTACTTTGAGAAAATATGAGAATCTTTTTCTTTTGAGGAATATATATATTTAATAAACAATGTAAAGCCACTAACTATAATTATTTATATGTATATAGAATATTTCTAAAAATGATCTAGTGAATATATATATATATTCAATGTAATACAGAAATAAAAGTTTATATATTAATATAAATATACTTTTGAGCTGTTTTTCCATAAATGATCCCCTTCTTCAAATGGCTCTATGTATAAGAATAAATATATATAATAATAATAATTAAAATAATTAAAATAAGAATAAGATAATAATAATTAAAATAATGAAAATAAAGATAAAGATAATAATTAAAAAAATAATATACCAGGTTCCATTCCCGTGAATAAATAAGGATGAAGACAACACTTACGGAGATCAGACAATATATTACGTGACTATAAATATATATCAAAGATTTATGAGATATACTACATACTAGCAAAGAAAAAAAACAAAAAAAAAAACAAAACAAAGAAGAAAAGCAATTAAAAAATAAGCAATCAATTAAAAAAACACTATATACATTTTGTTTAGTAAGAATATCAATATATTTATCTTTTTGCATTTTAAGAAGAGGGACAATAAAGACAACTTCCTGTTTTGGCGGTAAATTCAAATTAGCCTGAGTGTTTTCTCTTCTTAATAATAATAGATGTAATATAACAGAGAGCGATGAAGAATTAGAAAGTTTAGATAACTATATATATATATAAGAAATTAACAGAAAAATAAAGAATATACTTTTTTGTTTTCTGAAAAGAAATCCATGAATACTGGAGGCGTAGGAAGATATAGAGGGAAACATAAATAGAGAAGCGAATATAATTCCGATAAATTATTCTAATTAATAGTATAGAATGTAATAGTATAGTATAGTATATAATAATGGGAAACATAATAACAGAAAAATTTCGAAAAATGAATTTATTAACTTTGTATTTAAAATATATATATAGATTTCACAAAAAATAATAATAATTGTTATTATTATTAAAAAAATGATACCTGAATTGGTGTTCCTGTTAATAAGTATATAGATATAAATTTGATTGACATATATAAAGTCGTATATATTTTTGATTGATTATTCTTAAATCTATTATATAATAAATAGTTTATTTTCATAAATTTTTGAGAATCACTTAGATATATATATATATATATCTTATAAAAATACTTTTGTGCTTCATCTATAACGATAACAGACCATAAAATTGAAGAGAGAAATGATGTTTCTGAAAGAATACACTCATAAGAAGCAATTAATAAATCATAAGACTGAGTTTGAAACTATATATATAATAAGTGTAATAGACAAAAATTTAAAAAAAAACCAAAATAAAAAGAAATTAAATAAAAAAAAAAAAATTTAATTATTAAAAACCTATTCACAAACCTTCTCTTTTGCTTTATTTCGTTCTTCTTGTATTCCAGACATACATATACATTTCAAATTTGTAAAATATTTTTCAGTTTCATCTTTCCATTGACATACAAGAGATAAAGGACAAAAAATTAAAAAAGGATATTTTGTTTCTGAACGAATAGTAGAGAGAGCTGCTAATGTCTGAATTGTCTTTCCTAAACCCATTTCATCAGCTAAAATACCTCCAAGAGACTATATTGATTATTCCCATAAAGAATAAACTATAATTAACTATATACTTTCTTCCATAAAAAATACAGCCATCGAAAACCTGTAAGTTGATAGTCATGAAGTGTAGTTCCTTTAAGATACTGAGGAACAATTGTAGTCTCTTTCAAATAACTATCCATTTCATCTCCAACTTCTTTAGACTTTGAAATGCATTTGTCGATAGTCACCTCAGGATTACCATAATCAATCACCACTTTACTGGTTTCATCATCATCATCACAAACTCTCATTCTTAATTATCTAAATGTATAAATCAGCAAATATCATCAAGAGAATCACAAAAGTCTCTTTTTCCAAAACTTGTATATTTTGGCGGGTATATTTGAATGAAGCAATTCAAACTAATTAAGTCATTCTTAATTATTTCTCAGTTAACTGAAGTAATATTTTGTTGAGTATTTAAGTCGTTTATAAAGAATCACAATTATATCCAACAAAATAAATGATTCAAAGAAATGAGAACCGTGGAAATTCATGTAGACTTCCTTGTTTTTTTATATAAAGTTGAGAATTTTCAAAAAAAGAAAATAAGACAGTTTTGTATTCGTACTATACTAATAAATCGATTGTTTGTTATTTCTTATTACGTTTGGATCGGTGTTATTGGTTATCTAGATATATATGTTGCAAAGAAATCGACGTTTAAAAAAAGGCAAGCCAGATCCAACACCTGTTGTTGTTCCAAAATCAAAGCCTGTTCCAGTAGAACCAGTAGAACAACCGGAGCCTAAGAAGGAATTGAAAAATGAGCTTACTGTATTGTTTCCACCAATAAGTTCCTCAGAAATTCCTTTTTTCCAGGACTCACTAAAACATCCTGTCGTGATATCAAGTCTGGAAAAGTTTCTAATATCGTATGACCATTTTGCTCCTCTTTGGTTTTTCTATTTTATGGTTTTGTGCTTCATGTACTTTTTTATGTTTGAATTTGTATATATATTTTATTTATTGAAATTATACTTTGATATTGTGGTGGTTTTATATATATATATTTTTGTGTATTTAAAATAATCTGAAGAAATATGGATTAGAATTCTTTTAATAGTTAAATATATTATATATTCATTTTATATTAATAGCATTTATTCTATAGTCTTTATGTATCCCTGAAATGAGTTCTTTGATTGTTATTTTTATATTCATATCCCTCCATATTTTTAGAGGTGGGAAATCCTATAATATTCATTCTACTGATTTTCCCCTCCTTGTTATTATTCTCTTTCTTTCTATTCTTGTTAGTATATTATGTTTTTGTATGTATGCTATGAATCAACAATATTCTTCAAGTAGATCTCCTATGCTTCTTTTATGGTATTTATTTATCATATTTATATACTATATAAATAATTATAATCATGTTTTTTTTTTAATTTTTTAATTTTTCTTTCATATTTTTTTTTAAATCATTAATTTTTCTTTCATGTTTTTTTAGTATACTTTCTATTTGGTATTCTCTATTTTGTTTATACTGTATATTTACATGTGATCTTTTAAATTATTATTTACTCTCTATATATAGTTTAATTCCATTTTTAATTGAATTTCAGCATTATTCAGATTTCTTAGCCGATCTATTATATCATACAATAAGTGTGGTTATTGTTTGCGATTTAATGATTCTCTATGTGTACTTTAATTTCGAATTTTATGTATATATATATTATTTTTAGTATTATTTATTTTATTCTCTTTAATTAAATGTTATTATTTTTTTTTTAGTCTTATTTTTTTATATACATTATTATTAATAATATATAGTATGAGTTTGGTACATTTCATAGATGGAATGAGTTTATAGATATAGTATGTGTATGTAGTTTACTCTTATATGTATCTACACTTCTTCATTGGTTTAACTATGCACATGATGCACTTACTGTATATATATATTATTTATATATAATCTAAATATAAATTTTTATCTGTTATTTTAATTATAAATTTTTATTTTTATTTTAAATATAAATTCTAGTCAATTATGATTTATATGCTATTATTCATATATATTATTATAATACTATTATTCATATATATTACTATAATACTATAATAATATATATATAGTATCAAGGTTGTTGGACTATATTCAATCCATCCTATTTGGATTGTAATATTGGTATTATTGATAAGTGGAGTCCCGCGGTTATTTATACTTGCGGAGCAATTGTAGACTATAAAAATAAACTATATATAGCTGTAGGCGCATATAATCGTGGTTATCCTGATTCTTTTATTGACAGAGCTTTATATAAAATGTTGTCGAATCCATTAGTTATTTATTATTATTTAATTTATGGAGAACTTGGTGTGCTACTTACTTTTATTATTAATATCTATTTTGAAGAAGATCCTGTATATATGTTTTTATTTATTTATAATATCAATATCTTTATACTCACTATTTTTTAATCTTTTATTTTTTAGTTTCCTGCTATGGTCTATTGCATTTTAATTTCATATGTTCTATTGATGACATTCAAACAATATAATGAAACGATGAAGAAATATTCTATTTCAGGAATTCAAGCATTCTTAGAAAAACCCTAATTCTTTCTTATTTTTCTCATTTATTTTTATTTGGTTGTACTACTTATTGTTTATAATTATGCTCTTCTTGTATTTATTCTACAAATAAACTTTTCTATTATTATGTTGATTTTTATGATTGTTTCATTTTTAATTATTTTGTTCTGAATGTTTTCTTTTCGTTTATTCGTTCCCGACGTATTTCAGATTGAAAGTATACTTATAAACTTCAAAATATCAATTTATGGAAGACTTTCAGTACAAATTTATTTAGTGACTATATTCTATTTTAATTTTCTTTGATATCACATTGTTTTCTTCTTAATATTCAGTTTTTAAAACATAAAGAAAAGATAAGCATGATGTAAATGAAAAAAAACAAATCTACTATTGTGTTTACGGGAATTTTCTTGTCAGAAGAGACAAAAACGATAAAAATCAAGAAGAATACGAAATCTTTTTTCTAAGAAACACATCTATTTCACCGTTCACATTGTATTTTTTTGCATTTCAGTAAATAATTTATAATAGATAGAGATGGAACAACATCAAGAAGAGCATAGAGAACTTATAGATTCTGATACTAATGTTACATCAGCAGAAAATCATCAAGATGGTAAAAATATGTCAATTCAATCAGAAAACAATTCATTACTTGAAAAATCGGCTGAAATAGATAATAATTCCAATAATACTGATGCTAAAGATATTAAGGATAGTCAGACAAACGAAAAAGAAAGTAGTGGTAAAGAAATAAAAGAGAATTCTATGACAAAACTGGCTTTTGTTCTTGATGATGAAAAAATCAACTCTTCGTTACAAAAAGAGCTTCTTGATTCCAGATTGTATTTTATTTTGTTTCAGATATTCCATAATCATGTATTTATAGAAAGATTCAAGAACTTGAGTTAAAGTTGAAAGAATATGAACAACGTATTTTTTATAATCATTATTAGCATTTATAATCATAAATATATATGTATATAGAGAATATCGAACAATATATTCAAAAGATAAATGTACTCATTCAAAAGAATGAATCACTTCAAGATATTTCTCAACGGTATTATAGTTATATATATATAATTTATTTATATAGAATTAAAGAAGAATCACAAGAAGAGATTAATAAATTGACAGTAGAGAATCAACTTTGTATATATAGATAGATTTTATAATGTTTATTATTATAATTATTATATTGTTTATTAATAGTTATGTTTTAATAATATTTATAATAATATTTATAATAATATTTATAATAATATTTATTATAATATTTATTATAATATTTATTATAAGAATTATTTATATAGTAAATAATCAATGTGAATCTCAGAAACAATATATTCAAGAGAAAGAGGCCTCTGGAATATCAATTCAGTCAACTATTCTTGATTTAGAAAGTCAAATTAAGACATTAAAAGAAGAATCTGAAAAATATATTCAGTCCTATCAAGTATATATATATATATATAATCATTATTAAAATAATTTTTATTTATTGTTAAATATATTTTCTTTATTCATATATACTCCGTTTTTATTTATTTATATAGATTGAAAAAGCAAAAAATAGTTCATTAATAAATTCATTAGATGAAGCGAATCTGAAATTAACTGAAAAAAGTACTCAATTCTCTATTCTTCAACAACAATATATATCTCTTCAAAATACATTAAATACTCAGACTGCTGTGATTCCTCATAATAATAATCAACAGAATCAAACGAATAATAATCAAATGAATTATGAATATATTATGAATGAAATGAAACAATTAGAATCAATATATAATGAAAAGAAAACTGATTTTGAAAAGAAAGAATCACAATGGGTATAAATTGTTATTATTTTATATTTTTTTTTATTATATTTATTATTATTATATTTATTATTATTATATTTATTATTATTATATTTATTATATTTATTATATTTATTATATTTATTATTTTTATTATTTTTATTATTTTTATTATTTTTATTATATTTATTATATTTATTATATTTATTATATTTATTATATTTATTATATGTATAGAAAGTAATAGAGAATGAATATATAAATAAAAATAACCGACTTAATCAAGAATTGGTTGAATTAAATAAAAAATATCTTCAACAACAAAATCAATTTAGTATATATATATATATATAATATATAGTTTTATTATTATTATTTTTTTTTATTTCATATATACATCTATATATAGATGTGAAGCTTAATGAAGTAACTAAATCTGTAAATGTATATAAAGTTCAAGTTGAAGAATATAAGTTGAAACATACTATAACTAATAATGAATTTACTTATTCACAATATACTGAATTAGAAACCAAATATAATAAAATTATTCTTGAATGTATATATAAATATATATAAATATATAAATATATATCAATATATAAATATATATAAACATATATATAGTCAGAGATAAAGAAGCGAATTACTCAAAGACCATTCATGAGCAAAAAGACCAAGTAAATACTATATATATATTATTATATATTATTCTATATTATTATATAGATTCAATCTCTCACAGAATCTGTATCTAAATACCGCGATCAATTGCGCGCCATGGAAAATGCATTGATGACGCATGAAGACTCTAAACATCAGTCAAATACTATCAATATTGAAGAACAATTCTTTAAAGTATGTTTATTATATTTATATGTTTCTATTTTATTACATTCTCTCTTTTTTTTTAAAGTTATTGCCTATATTTTATTTTTATTATTTTTATATAGATGTGTAGTGTTTATGAAGATATTCCAATTCCAGTGGGAATCCCTGCTAGAAAAGGAGATGATCCAGAATTGAAAGTATATTTGGTTTTTTTTTTCTATATATATGTATAAAATCTATTTTTTTTTTTGATATTTTTTTCATATATTATTTTAATTGTTATGTGTATAGTTATTATTATCTTCATTGACACCTTCTTTGAAGCAAGAGATTTCAAGCTGGAGTAGTAATCTACAAAAGAAAGTATAATCATCTCTTTATATTACTTTTATTTATATACATATTATTATTATTATATATAGTCTTTTGATACGATATCTTTATGCCATCTTACGAATATTCCTGAAAAAGTAAATTATATTATTATTTATATATTTATATATATTACAAATAACCTAGCTATATACACAAATTTGTACCATTTTATTACCTTATTTTAATACTTTCCAAAACTACGAAATCAAGGCAGAAAGCAAAAAGCAATATACATTCACTTATGGTAATACATTGATTCTTGTTTCTTTATTTACATTTATATATCATTATGATTATATTTATAATTCTTATTCATATTATTATTGGAACTTTTTTGTTTATTATTATTCTAATTATTATATTATTTTTATTATTATTATGTTTATTGTTATTCTTATTATATATTATAATTCTAGATATTCAATTGATTCCTATTCCAAAGTTTTCATTCCCTGAAGCGAGTCCTATTGCTATAAATGTCTCTCAACCTGCCGTCAACACACCATCTCTCAACTATGAACAAACACAAGAAGCTCTTCCGTATATATTATTATTATTATTATTATTATTATTATTATTATTATTATTATTATTATTATTTGTTATTATTCATATTATTATTATTATTCATATTATTATTACTATTCATATTATTATTATTATTATTATTATTATTATTATTATTATTATTATTATTATTATTATTATATTTTTTATTTATCCATTCCTTTTATATAGAGAGAAAAGTGTCACACAAGCTCATGAAAAACTTATTTTTTTTTATCATTATAAATATTATTCTATTATATCTATTTATATATAGCAAAGAAATTCTGGAAATGGAATAATTAATGTTTTCTCTTTCATGATTCCTTTTCATTATTATAGTTTCTTGTTTTATTATCTATGTTTACTTTAGAATACCTATTCGTTGTTTTCCTCTTTTTTTTAGTTACTATTTCTTCTTTTCTCCACAATATCATACTACTTATTTCATATTACAAACTACTTTATATATACTCTTTTTGCCACTATTCTATCTTATGAATAAACTAGTCAACATGAATCATATATAGTTTCAATATATATATAAATATATATGTTATTTTTAATGAATAGAGTCAGTTCTTTAAAGAAAACGAGAGATAACGAAGACAATAAGTTTTATTTTGAATATTCGTAAACCTATGGAGGAAATACTGGAACCAAGTATTACAGAGCAACAAGAAACTCTTGAACAGTCATTAGAGAGAAAATTGAAAGAATCCGAAACGAAATATGAAACATTGAAATCATCCATGAGACGACAACTTGATGAACTTAGTTCTGAGAATTTAGAGCTGAAAAAGCAACTTGAAGAAGCATATGAGACAATAGCAGTGTATAAAGCAACTTATGACCCTGTAGAAACAAATAAGTGTGACTCCTCAAACATAGTTGACGATGTTTCCATCTGCGATTCTGTTCCATTTCAAGAATTACGTCACACTTTTACTTATTCTGAAGGTTTGAAAAGCAATTTATTATCTTGCTTGTTAATTCCTGAAGAACCACAGTTGATTCTTGTTTCAGATGCATTAAAAAACTTATATTTGATAGATCAAAATACAAATAGTTGTTTATCAACTTTATCTTTTTCTGCTCCATGTATATCTATGATATCAAGTAGACATGATCATATTATACTCTGTGGATGCATGGATGGATATATTCGACTTGTACAAATTAAAAAAGAAAATTCTCAAGAGTTGTGTGTATGTTATCCTATTATTATTATTATTATACATATTATTATTATAATTGATTTATTATTATTATTATATATTTTTTTATTACTATATTTTCTTTAATATTCTTATATATAGTTACTTGATGAATATAAATATCATGTGAAATATATATATAAGGTTGTAGAAAGTGAATATCATAATTTATATGCATGTGCGTCATATGATAATACTGTTTCTCTATTTAAGTATATATATATATAGTGGATATATAATAACTTTTATAATTCTTATTCATGTCATTATATATTATACTATTAATAGAGTTCTAACAAATTTATAACAAATTCACATATAAATATCATATTTTAAATGTTACATATATATAGATTTGGAGAAAATAATAAATTAGAATTAATCAAGTCTTTTTATTTTCAACATTTACCTCAATCTTTAGGATTTATTTATAATCCTAGTTTATATAATAATGAAGAGAAATATCTCAACATTAGTGATAAAAATAATAAGGAAACATACCCTGAATTAGTAATATATGAAACAGAAAGTACATTTTTATATTATATTAATTGTGTCACTTATGAACATGAAAAAGTATATTATACTTTATATTATTATATATTAGAAAATAATGATATCATTTATTTAATCTAAATATATAATATATATATAGAATCTAAATATAGAATCTAAATATATAATATATATATAATCTAAATATAATATATAAATATAGATATCAATCAATGATCATGAATGGGATTCTCATCATTCTTTCAATATATTGGATATCTATATAAGTAACTACACTCATAGTCTATATTGCGCTACAGATAAAAATAAAATAATTATCTTCCATTATAAGTCATCAAAACATATATATATATATATAGATTAACTAATATAAATTATTATTTTTAATTACATTTTTCTAATATTTAATATATATATTTTTTTTTCTTTCTTCTATCCTTTTTATTTATATATAGATATATACTGTATATGGTATTGAATCCGGTCCATTATTTAATCCTCGTGTCTTCCTTGATCAATCTCATAAATATATTATATATACTTGCGATGTAACAAATTCTGTGAATATTTTTTCTACTGTTACACAGCAACAAGTTCAACTCTTACAAAATCATTTAGCTACTGTATATATATTTGTAATTTTATTTGATATTTTCTTTACTATTATTTAGATACGAAATGCAGATTATGACTCTAAGAATCATCGATTAGTGACTTGTTCTTTCGATAAAAGTATATGTCTATATGAATGTTAAATCCATTTGTTTTATTGTAATAAAAAGTGTTTAATTTTAATATATTGAATATATCTACAAAACAATTTTTTAAACAATGTAAAAATACATATAATAATAGTATCAAAAAATATATATATATATATAATATTATCTATAATTTGACTGAAAACAGTTTAGATTATAAACAGAATTCATCAATACTGATAGAGGAAGCTGATTTATTGGAGCAGATATTACGGACCATGCGATTCATTTCAATAGAGAAAGGAGTAGTAAAGTGACATTTCTTGATTAATTGAGAATTAATAGAAGCAACGCATTTATCATCATAAGAATTAGAAACAAGAGTACGATACTTTTCAGCAAGAACATCATCGTTAGTAACAGCACGAGCAATTCTCATCATTGTAATATCTCTCTTGGTTTCTTGAATAACAATATCACTTAATTCCTTAAGAGCTTGTTCTAAATCTTCTTCAGAAGCACGAATAGCCTTCCAAGTAGCTACATGTCTTGGTACTTTATCTAAGGAAACAATAGACTCAGGATTAGGCATACCTATAGATATAAAAATAATAATATTTAATATAATATATAATGTAATGAAATATATATATATATAGTTATATAATGATAATAATAATAATAATAATAATAATAATAATTATTATTATTATTATTATTATTATTATTATTATTATTATAAACTAAAAATATACTTAATTTCTTATTAGAAGGAGTTAATTTATCACCAATGAAACGATTAATAGGATAATTAGCGAATTTTTCAACAGATCCCCATTGAGAAATACCTTGATCTGAACCAACTTTACGAACACTTTCATCAACATATTTGAAGACTTCACTTAAAGTAGCATTACCAGCAGATTGTTCAACAAAAGATAGCCAAGCATTATCATAAAGACCAGACATACAAGCATTAATAGATTTACCATTAACTTTATCAAAAGGAGGACAATTAGACATAAGAGCAGGATGATCAGCATCAGCAGAAGAAAAAGCATAGATATTCCATTCAGCAGGGAAACGACCAAACATAGAACCAGAATAACAAGCTTCCATATAAATAACAATTTCCTTATACATTTCAAATTCCTTCATATAATTGAAAGTTTCATACCAATTATATTCAGAATATTCACTTTCACCAACATATACAACACCTTTATCACCATGATCCATAAAGTACATAAAAATAGTATCTTCCTTATTTGTATGGAAAACTCTAGGATTTTGAATTCTATAAGCCATTTCGATATAATCAGCTTTTCCTTGTAAGATAGCTGGAATGATATCATATATAATAGCGCTTCCATCATAATCAATATGAGAAGCACACTTAGCAGCATAATCAATACCTTCACCATCAGAAGGGTCAGTGAAGATCTTTCCAGGGAAAGGGTTTCTGTAATAATTAAAGTTACTAGAATATAGCATCATAATAATATGAGAAGCATCAATACCAGAATCTATCATTAAATCATAAGCACGACAAGGATCAGAAGTGATAGAATAATTGGACCAACCATCAGCAGAACCGATAATTAATGCATATTTATCAGCTGAGACAACAAGAGCAAGAATAAGAGCTAAGAACACAAAATTCTTCATTTTAAATTCTTTTAAAGGATAAGAAATAATATATGGAAAAGGGGAAGCACAAGAAAACGACTTATAACAAGGAAATAATGACGCAGTGATAGTAGAGATACCATTTGTGACGAATACGTCGTCCCTTAAAAGATGAATGGTTAATAATGAATAACCCTACAATGAATAATATTAATATTCGTTTTGTGTTTTCGTTTATTCATGACCCATCTTGCAAAAGTGTTGATTCAACAAAAAAATACAAAATTATGGTATAAAAACAAATATTTCTATGAATAAATACTTGGAATGAAAAGGATCAATAACCATGAATGTGTAGATACAATCGATTGTCGTTATTGAATGGCTAAAAGATAAGTGTCATGATGATGCAGCATCACTCATTATTTCGTTTGTTGTGTTTTATAATCAACTGTTTTATCGTGATAGAAGCAACAAATACTCAGACTTGATATTTGCAAATGTTTGATAGAGTCAGTACTATAAGAAAATCAATTTATAAAGTCAAGAATTTAGATAAGACGAGATGTCGTGAATTGTTCATAGACGACTTTTTGGAGTTCGTAACGTACTGGCAGTGTTTGAATAAGTTAGAATTATATAATTTATTTAAAATATAATTAAAACTAACTACGTTTATGGAATAATGTGCGTCTAAGTTAAGGTATGAAATGAGAGATTCTCTTTTACACTATATTCATCTGCATTTTTCATTTTAAAGAACAATAGAAAAAGTTTGTCCTTGAATAGGATACAAAAATAATTTTTCAACAAAAAATAATAGTTTCTCTATATAAAGAATGACTTTTAGAATATAGAAAAGAAATTATTATTATTTTAATAATCAAAGATTAAAAAGAAGAATAAAAAATAGAAATGTTGCAAAAAACGAAAGTTTCAAAATTTTAGAGAATTACCAAAAACCAGCTAAAGCTAAATAGCTGGTTTAAACCGGCTAAAAATTTTAGCCGGTTTTGTTTTTGCTTAAAATATTTAATTATATATATTGTTATTGCCTAATTTCAATATAAAAGTCAATGAAATACATATATCTATATGTATATAAACTACGGTCCATATTTTAAAAAAATAGAATTTTGATTCAAATTGTTATGAATTGTTGAGATAACTATAATAATAAAACTCAAAAATGTATTTTTAGATTCATAAGTGAATAATATATTTTATTGAATACAAATCTGACTAATATTTTAACTGAATCCTTTTTTATAAATTATTATTTATTAAGAATTTTGTTGTTTATATTTCAAGTCAATGAAATTAAGAATATATAATACTAGAATATTAAATATTTTCATAATTCTATAAGAAATGACTTTCTTCAATTCCATATCAATAGCAAAAAAATCATTTAAAATAACAGAGAAGCTTAATCTGAACATATAAGAAAACACTCAATACATCTCTTAATGATAGAAATAGGAATGGAACATTTCTTTTAATATATAGCACTTTATCATTGCTAGTTTTTGTTACTGATATATTTAAGCATCAAATTTGTTCATAACAATAAAAATGAAAAAGAGTATACTCAATAATATACAAAAAAGAAATTTTTGTCTTTAGCTGGTTTCAAAATCGGCTAAAAATTCTGACTGTAAAAAAAAAAAATCGGCTAAAATTTTTAGCCGGTTTAAACCAGCTATTTAGCTTTAGCTGGTTTTTGGTAATTCTCTATCAAAATTTTTAAAGTTTCATTTTATTTTATCGATCTTTATCAACTTATTAAATTTATCATTTCTAGCATTGACACATACATACAGGAGTGTTTCATAAATCATTTCTATATACATGAATTCACAAATCAGAAATAATTATCAAATGAAGGGATCGATACAGAACCCTTTTCTTTTGGAAACAATTAGTCAGCTGAAACGCTCCAAAATTTGTACTATTGAGCATTTATATAAAGATAAGAATGATAAAGGTGTTTTTTATCAACTTGATTGCAAATTACGATTATTCAACACAGAAGATAACCGATTTGTAAGTTTATCTATTTTACTTTACGATGACGTTGGCTGCTTCCCTACTGTATTATGTCGTGATAAATTATTTAACAGACAATTCTCGTCACCTGAATTTATTAATGAAGCTTTCTATCAAGACCCTCTATATGGTAATCAATTATGTATTAATAAGAGTGTATTTGCTCGTTGGGATAATAAATCATCATTATTAACGTTACTTAAAATTATTAAACAATTTTTAACTTTCTTAATTTTAAAACATTATGGGTATGCTATATATATGATAGATTTGGTTTATTTTAATTATTTTAAATTATTTTAATTATTTTTATTTTTTTAAATGTGTTTATTATTTTTATTATTTCAAAATATATTTTTGTTTATTTTTATTATTATTATTATTTTTAATTATTATTATTTTTATAAATATTTAGTGACAAACCCTTTGAAATTACAACCATTATTAATAAACCCACATATCCTTTATATTGTATACATTTATCTATATATATATATATATATATAAAATATATATGTATAGACCCACTTATACCTTATTCTGAAATCGAAAATGAACGTATTATGTATATATTCTATTTCTTTAATATATATATATATATATATATATATATATATAGATTAAAAACAGATCATAATTTCTTTTCTTCAGCGTATATAATATATATATAATATATATATAATATATACTATTTCTACTATATATATATATAGGACGTATCATCAGCATATAGTATGTTTAGAAACAATTAATCCTTCTTTTCCTACTACTAATATTCCTATTTTACAACAATTATTCTTCTATAATATATATATGCATTTAAAATATGCATCACAATATGTTTTGAAAGCACGAGGAATCTGTGTATCTCAATTTGGAAACATTAGTTTTGTTACTGATTATTATAGTGATGCTATACAATATAACTTGGAGAAATTTAAAAATAATATTTCTGATTTATATATATCTTAATATATATTACTATATATATATAATATGTATTCTAATTTATTATTAAATACGCTTATTCTAAGTTATTTCTTACTAAATATTATTATATATATATATATAATATTTCTGTTATGATGAAGAAACAAATCTGTATTCGCATGTGCGAATGCGTTAAATTCCTTCATGATAATCACGTGATTCATAGAAATATCAAGGTATATTTATATATGTATTTATTTATTTGTTCTAACTTTTAATTTATGAATTATGTTATTTTGTAAAATAATATTCTAATTATATTGATAGTATATTTATTATTATTTTTTAAATTTTTTTAAAAAATATTTCAAATTTATTTCATCTTTTCTTTTTTTAATATTTCGTTTCTTTTAATGTTTCTTTCCACCTATTTCTTCTGTCTTAACAGCCAGATTCCTTCGTCATTCTTTCTACCGCTGTATATATAACTGATTTTTCATTCGCCATCGAATCTCAAAAGGAAGTCCAAAATAGTACTGTTGTTGGTACTATTAAATAGTATATATATATATAATTCATTCTCAAATGTTTTTTTTTTTAATTTTTCTTTTCATTTCTTATATATATATTGTGTATTTATAGTATATATATTATGTATTTCTTATATATATATTATGTATTTATAGTATATATATTATGTATTTCTTATATATATATTATGTATTTCTTATATATATATTATGTATTTCTTATATATATATTATGTATTTCTTATATATATATTATGTATTTCTTATATATATATTATGTATTTATAGTATATATATTATGTATTTATAGTATATATATTATGTATTTATAGTATATCTCCAGAGATCTTGGGACGTCAGAGCTATACTCAATCCGTGGATATTTACTCATTACTTATGGTCCTTTATGAAATAATCACGGGAGAATATTACTATGATTCCTGTATACGGTCTTCGGGTAAATATATTAATGACTCTATGGATAATGTTGATGTATATATATATATATATATATATATATATATATATATATATATAATTATTATTATTATTATTATTATTATTATTATTATTATATTTTGTATATAAACTCTATAAATAGAGTAAATAGAAAAATAATAACAATTATATATATATAGTTATTAGAAATTATCTTGAAAAGACGAAAAGAAGTGGTTATTTCACAGTCTATACACCCTGGTATATATATATTATTATATATATAAACTATTTATGATCTTAATTATATATATATAATATTATTTATATACATATTTATGATCTAAATTTATATATATATTATTCTATATAAGCTATTTATAATAAAATATATAGCTCTTGCTCGAATGTTTTTTGATAATCTTTCTATATATGAAAATAATAGTAGGTCTTCTCTTCCTTCTATTATAGAACTAATAAAAAAGTATTTATAATAGTGTTTCAATTCTATTCTTCTCTTTTTCTCTTTTTCTCTGTGATATTATTTCTATTAGATATACATATTATCACACCTATCTGTCTTTTCAGTAAATTGATCTTTAATATATTAATATGAATTTAGTAATATATACTCAGTTTTTGTTGGTTTTCGTTATATTATGGATGTTTTTAATATAATTAAAGGGAACATAATATGTTGATGATTCTCTGTAAAAATTATACATAAACAACATCAAATAATATCAATATATATATCTCATGGTATACTTCAATCGATAGACATACATTAAGTATAAAGACTAGCTAATAATAATATATATATTATTCATTATAAAGTGCATAAAATGAAAGAATTATATATTTATCTTTAATAGATTAGAAGAAAACTAAACTTGAATAGTATAAAAATGAATATCATAAAGATATTCTTTCCATTTACAATATAGAATAATAATGTCAAAATAAATAAATAAATAAATTAAAAACAACCGAAATAATAATAAAAAAATTGATGATACAAAGACCAAAATAAAATGAATAAAGCTTATATAGTCGAAAGATAGATAGATATAAAAAAAAATAATAAGATCAAATTTTTATCTATATATAATGATCAAACAAGGATACTATATATAAATTCATTCTAAATCATAATAACAAAACCAAAAAAAAAAATATTCAATGAATTCGACTAAAACCTCTCTGAATATCTTTTCGTGTAATAATACCAACGAGTCGATTCGAGTCATATGAACCTGATACATCAAGACCTGTATTCCCATGGGAATATGCCTGATGTCGTGTTCCTAATACCATCAAATGTCGTAAACCCATTGTTCGAACTAAATTTATAATAATAATAATAATAATAATAATAATAATAATAATAATAATAATAATAATAATAATAATAATAATAATAATAATAATAATAATAATAATAATAATAATAATAATAATAATAATAATAATAATAATAATAATAATAATAATAATAATAATAATAATAATAATAATAATATATATATATATAATAAAATACATAGTGTATAGACTTTCTCTAGTGGCCAATCATCTCTTACAAGATGTGGGTAAGGATTATATATACGTCTATAAAAGAAGAAGAAGAAGAAGAATGAGAATAGATAATGCTATTAATATATATATATATATATATTATTATTATTATTAAAATAATAAACCAATAAATATAACTTGAGAGAATAATAAGAAAAATAAAAAAGAAATAAAGTATATATATATGAATAAGAGTAACTAGAATAGATAACTATATACCTTAGATCTATATATAGGTTTTCCATAGAAGGTTCATATATATATTTATCTTTATAAGTAACAGAAGAGAGAGATGTTGCAAAATCATATTCATTCAAAATAGTATAAGGAAGAACCACGGGAATCCTGAAATATGATGTATATTATAATAGAATAATAATATTGATTGAAAGAGGAGCAAGAAAAAAGAGATTCTTAGATATATATACAAAAAAAAAATAAAATAATAAAACAAACATAAAAACAACAACAAATAAAACATAACTAAAATATAGATATACCTGGAGAATGCAATAGATTTCTTCATATATAAACCTTTTCTTAATAATACTATTAATTGATTTCGTGTGATAATTCCACGGGGATATTCACTTCCTTCGCTATATGGAGATATATTCCCGCAAATAGGAGATTTAGAGTCTTGAATACCTCCACTAGGTGAAAAAGGAGATACTATATTATTTGAGTTCTTATTTATAATATTAGGACAAGAATATGTATCTTGATGTAATATAGAAATAGAACTATCAAGCGAAGGTTTTTGTTCGGTATATACATCTTCTTGTTCGGTATTGTTCCATAAATCTGATTCCTTTCGAGTATTTCCCGTGGGAAAATGAGTGTTAGAGAGACTTGAGGGTCTTCCGATATCGGAGAGAAATGAAGAGGAGCTGAATCCTTCCCCGCGGTTATTTGATGGATAATAGAGAGATCCATCAGAATGTGAATATACAGAAAGAACAGGAAAAGCATTATGAGATCTATATATATATATATAAATGAAATATTCATGAATATATACGTATTGTTAATAACCGCGATTATATTGGCAACAGAATCAATTTCATGGAGACACACGGGATGAGAAGACATGACAGTAGCTACCTAAAGGAAGAGAAAGAATATATATATATATATATATATATATATATATATATACTGTATAATATCGAAGATGTTTAGGTGGTTGAGATTCAACAAAGGGAATACACTATATGTATTAATCATATATATATATATATATATATATACTTTCATGTTGATGCCTATATCATAAATGCCTTCAGTAAATAGATCACCAATAATCTTTGCCAGGCACGTGGATACCATTAGAGGGATTAATGATGACACATCATTTGTCACTTCCATCAATACAACCTAATGAAAATCATTATATATATATATATATATATATATATATATATATACAACTAGAGAGAGAGTTCTTCTAGTGATTCCACTCAACATACTGGCTGCACCAATATATGCATATGTACCTATATATATAGTTTTTAAAATATTAATATTATTTTTTAATTAAGTTTTTATATATAGTTTTTGATAATATTTACATATAGTTGTAAAGTTTATATATATACTTCGTGGTACTTTTAAAGTAGGAAAAAGAAGATGAGTAACTTCACCAATCAAACGACCATATGCACTACCTATATATATATATATATATATATATATATATATATATACATATACCGATTAATATAGAAGTTATAAATACTCCCGCAGGGATAGAGAGACCATGTAAATGATTAAGGATAATATAATTTGATATGAATATTATATATCAAAGAATATATACATAATAATAATAATAATAATAATAATAATAATAATAATAATAATAATAATAATAATAATAATAATAATAATAATAATAATAATAATAATAATAATAATATTAATAAGGATATAATTAGTCACTCCAAAGATGAAAATGAGAACACAATATATACATAATGGCTTTATATATATAAATATATTAATATAAATATAAGAATAAAATATATATACGATAATATCCATTGATGAATAAGAGAAATGAAATAGACCCTTTATAACTAATTCATATCTATATACATATATATATATATGTATATATGTATATATATAATTCTATACATATACTTAGAGAACAAAAAGGATGCAAGTGGTGAATAATAACCTTCTTCACAATTATACCTACAAAGATATATTGTATAATAAGAATTATATATATATACTGAATAAAGAATTGTCTATAATCATCCGTATAAATAGGGTCAATAATTGTATGATTATCGTGAATGACAGGGACTTTTGAGCAAGAGGGAATAACCGCGGGAATCCAGAACTGTAAGGTAACCACAATAGAGGTTACTAAGAATACCTATATATATATATAAATGACGAATTATGAATAATAATAGTATATATATACTTCTAATAATCTGTATGTATTCTTTTTAGAAACATAATCTCTTCGAAATACCGCCAAATAAGTATGAATATAATTAAAAAGAGCACCAAATAAGCCACCACAAATTCCTTTAATTAATTAATTAATTGTATATATATATATATATATTATTATATATATACCAATAATAATGAATGGAATAAACTCTATTAATTCATAATCACCCTATATATATAATAATAAATAATAAATATATATATATAATAAATAATAATACATATATATATACTCGTTGAACTGTTCCAAAAGCGATATTTGCGGGATTGTTAAAGATACCTTGATTCCCGTCGGAAATATATATAAGTATATTCATGGTGAATGCACTAATCATAGCAGTAAAAAACACATGCCACGTTAATTCTGGTGTCCAATAAGATGAGGCCTCGTTGAGAGAGAATAGAACACCTCCAATCGGTGCATTAAATGCCGATGAAATACCTAAATAACCATGGGAATAAGGTCATAATTGGAGATAGTTGATGAGATTACATAGAAAATAATATATATATATAGTATATTGACAAAAGAATAGTAGTATAAAAGATATAATAGTGAATATGGTTTACATCTATTAAATATCATTAATAGACATATATATTATGGATAATAATATATACCTGCAGCTACTCCCGCACTTACAAATTCTCGTTTATAAGTATCTTTTCTAAACATTTTAAGGTATTCCCGCTTAAAGAGTAGCGGTATCCCGGGAAGATGCGAGAGAGATGCGGCAATAGCTCCTCCTGTATGAACCTAATGGTATATATTAGTATTATAATAATTATTATATAATAATAATAATTATTATTAGTCTTATAATTATACTATATTATATTATAATTATATTATTATTATTACTCTGATGAATTATATATATATAACTATTTCTATCTGTCTATTACTATTTCTATATATATATATATACCATAGGTCCTTCTTTACCTACAGCGAGTCCTGCGCTGACGCTAAGAACCGTTCCAATTGCTTTACTGAATATTGTGGTATATTTAAATATATTAGGAATATTAGTACCTATATATAATAATGATTATTATTAATATAGAAAATAAAAAAAAAATAAATGAAATATATAACAATACTAAATACCATTAAGAAATGCTTTGACTTCCGGAATGCCGCTGGCCATAGATACAGGAGATAAAAAGAGAACACAGCAACAGGCTAACAAGGAGTATAAGTTGCATATACACAACATATATAGATAAGATCGCCACTATAAGAATAAAGAAGAGAATATATATATTATAAAAATGATAATGAAAATGAATATACAATATAACCAGTATTAAATAAAGAATAAGCAACATTTAGTTTTATAGTTGACAAGAATTCTTTGAGAAGTTGAAGTGAGAAAGCAACAATTCCCGTGATTATTCCTGTAGCCATAAGAATCATCCAATAACCAAGGTAATAGAAGTGTTTTTCTCGAGGACTATCTTCAAGGTGATCCATAAATGTTTTATGTATTCTAAAGAATAAATAAAGGAAGAATAATAATAATTTTTTATAAAGTTTATAATAATAATACTATTATTATTATAAACTTTATAAATAATTATCAATATTTTTACAATCATGTTAATAATATATACAAACATATGAATAATATATGCAAACATATGAATAATATATACAAACATATGAATAATATATACAAACATATTAATAATATATGCAAACATATGAATAATATATACAAACATATGATTATATATACCCATTATTAATAAACTCAAAATCTAATGATTCATATTGTAAAATTTTTGCTCTATAAAAGAAATTATTATTATATATATATATGTTTAATAATAATAATACCTTTTTTCAGGTCTGTAAACAGGTAATTCTGTTTCATTGTCACTACTCGAAGTGTTATAGAGTTGAAAACGAGCCTCATCTATAATTGTTTATTTCATAGTCAATATATATATATATATATAAGAATAATATTCATAAATAATAATAAATATCAAAATAAAATACTCATAAATAATAATAAATATAAAAGAATAATATTCATAAATGATAATAAATATAAAAAAATAGAGCAAGAATAAACATTTACACATAACTATTTAAAGCATACTTTCTGCACTTGTAACTGATGTATGATAAGGAGTCTCCTGATTTTGTTTTGAACTTTTTTGTCTACTCAAATAAGACTTTTCAGGCAACAAAGGAATCAAACAAGGATATTTCGATTCTTGATTGATGAATGCTTCTAGCTTCTTATTCATTTTTTGTATATTAAATATAAACTGTTATTCGCTATTGATAAAAATATAACTAGTAAAGCAAGTTTAAGAAGTCCTAGAATGTGGAAGAGCCAAAAGATAAAATGACAGACTTTGATGATTTAATCTGGATTTTGTTTTGTTTGTTTCATGTGACTCGATTTTTATATATAAAAACTCACAATTTGTATTTAAAACTAATTCATAAACGAAAAAATGGAGAGTATCTTTATTTGAAAATAGGGTAGAACTACAGAAAAGTAATATTTGAGTTTGTTGTTTGTCATTTAGTGATGAGTGTTCTTATGTTCTTGCTTATAACTCATTCATTATTAATAGAAAATACCAAGAATGACTATATATGGATATAGGAATAAGTCTGAGTAGTTTCAGTTAGTGTATACGTAATTGTAGAATTTAATTATATGAATATAATAAGTTAGAACGTTAGTATATGATATAAGAAGAGAGGGTAGAGAATTCTGATTATTCAAAAAACAAAATGTATTATTTTTAGTGATTTGATATACAATATGTACATTTTTGGTTGTATATGGTATAATAAATGATGTGATCAATCGCATATCTCGAAAATACAAATGAGTATATGATTTCAATTAATAATAGAAAGAACAAAAGGCAAGAAATGACATAAAACCCCATTTCAAATGATAAAGAAAAAAAAAACATATAAACACCACATAGAATCATTAAAAATTGAATAGACAGATAAAAATAGATACAAAAGAAATTAAATACAACATAAAAATTTATATCAACATACAGTATAAAATAAAATGGAAAAAGAAAACAAAAAAAAACAAATATTGTAGAAATATAAATATAATATATGTATAAAATAATTTTAGTCTAATTCAATATTGATAATTTCTTGATTTTCCTTTTTATATTGAAATAATTGGATAAATAAAGTACTCAAGGTTTCTTCTTCTTTATGTTCATATATATGTCGATATTCTAAACACTTCACAAGTGCTTGAATGTAACAAGCATAGTAAGTATTTTTTAATTCTTTATCTAATATATCGACAAGCATCTTCTTACGAGCAATAATTGTCCTATATATATGTAATAAAATAAATATATAGAAATATAAAGAAAATAAATAGAATAGAATAAAATAGAATAAATATATAGAAATATAAAGAAAATAAATAGAATAAAATAAATAAATTAAAATGAAATAATAAAATTAATAGAATAAAATAAAATAAATTAAAATGAAATAAATTAAATAGAAAAAAAAGAAAAAATAAAACAACTATATACTTGGGTGGAGTCATTCCTCTATTACTGATTTCTTGAGCCATTTGAGCTTTAGACGCGAATCCATATTTATATACAAATATATCTTCTCCTGTGACTTTCTTCTTTCCATAATCAAAATATGGAGAATCTAAACCTATATAATAATAAGAATAAGTATAATAATAATAATAATAATAATAATATGAGTATATATATAAATAAATATACAGTCGATTTCTTGTAATAATGCATTTTCTAAATTACGAATTAAATCTTCACGACTATATAATAATATACATAATAATAAACATAAAAAATACAATAAATAGAATTAATAAAATAAACATAATAAACACATAATAAATATAAAACAATGAATCTACATATATACCTTGTTCCTTCTTTAAGATTCATATGTCGATTATTTAAATTCTGAATAATATCTTCATTTGACATCGTTTGAGGGAATAAGTCACTTTCAGACTGTAATAATAAGGCTGAACGACTGTATATATCATAATCCTTAGTATATTTATAAGAATAATAGATTTATAATTACTTATAAAAATATATATATATATAGAAAAAATTAATTATTAGAACAAATATAAATATATACTTAATAGATTTCCATAAATTATACATAGCTTCAATATCTTCATCTTTAATAGTTGTTATATCTATTCCATTATCTTCTAAGACATCACTCATATAATTAGACCAATTCTTACATATATCATTCTTTAATTGATCTTTTTTAGTCTCATCATATATCATATTTAAACGAAAACATTCAGATACAAATTGTTCTTCAGTTAACTATAATAAGTTATAGTATTTATATGCTACTTTTTAAATAATAAAAAATATTATAATAAAAAAAATTATTCTTACTCATATAATATATCTATATATATACATCATTGATTAATGATGGAAACCTATTAATGGTAGCAGTTGCAGGTAACTATACATAATAATAATAATAAAAATGAACATTAAAAAAAAAATCAATAATTCATTAAAAAATATTCAATTCTACATAAAAAAAAGATCACAAATAGATTAATAAACACATACCTTATTATTGAATTCTACAACTTGAGGAGTAAAGTTAAATGAAACACGTGTTCCTTTCTTTTCATGATGAGTTGAAACACATTTCATATTACCTAAAATACTCTCTATTGCTTTATGTTTGGCTAATGATTCAAGATGAACTTTAGCGACTTCATATTCCATTCTATGTCTAAAAATCTTTCCTCTTGAACCAGATAAAAATGTCATCTTTATACTGATGTAGTATTATATATTAAATTACAGAAATGAAATATATATACAATTTAAATAAAGAGCTATTCAACTTTTTTAAACAGGAAATTTTCATTTCTTTTTCTCTCCTCATTCGCTTTTCACGAATTTTCTCATTTTTTCTCCACTTTATTAATTTTTCTCATTATGACATTTCTTTTTGTTCTTTTTCCAAATAGTTTCTTTTTTCTGAGAAATTGTTTTTTGAAAGAAGAAAATTACTCCAAGCAAGTTTCTTTTTTATTTCAAAAATAAATAGTTGATTATTTAATAGACAGACATAAAATTGAGTATTAGTGTTGGTTGTTTCATGATATTGTGCAACATTTATTTAAGTAACAAGAATCTTCTTTTTGATTTATACAAAAAAAATTTATTATTGGTCTTCTTTGATCTTCATATTTAAAGATAAAGTAACTAAAACATAACAATGAATATTGCTAAAATAATACATCATTAGAATCAAGTGAAATTCAATATTATTGGTCAATTTAAATAAGATTTCGGTATTTATTCATGAATTGTTTAAAAAAGTTTCTTGATTATTTGAATAATTTACATATATGTTAAATATATCCTTTATGCAAAAACTAATCTCATCAAAAATAATCATTATTTATTCTATGTTAAAATAAAAGCAATTCATTTAAATAATAGTACAAGAATTATCAATATATAATATATATATATGAATGTATTATCTATACAATACATAGATTTAGAAGATTCTATATATTATAAACAAAGCAAAATATTGTATTGAATTATTTTTTTGCATAACATATAACAATAATGTTTAAATCAAGAAGATAAACATATTAAAAGAATATATATATGTGTATTATTATAGAGATAAATTAGAAAAGAAGAAGAAGAAAAGAAAATTGAAAGTAAAATCAAATATATATACAATATATATGAATAATAAAACTTGAAACAAATAAGAAATAACAACAAGAAGAAAACAATAGGTTTTGAAACATAAATATATAAATAATGAAGAAAAAACATAAAAATATATAGATATAACAGGATAACAAATATATATATTACATGCAATAAATAGTTACATAAATAAATATATATATATATATATATGGAAATAAACAAATGAATGAAGTTTTTATTATATAGTAAACTGATAATATATAGTACATAAATAAATAATTCTGAAGATAATTTATAACGATTACTAATAATAAAGAAAAAACATAAAAAAAAAAAAAAACAAACATAAATATTAAAAAATTTCCTAGATATAAACAGTTGAAAAAAAGAGATCATGAAAACTTTAAAAAAAAATGAAATGATAAAAAATTATATATATAAAAAAAAATTGAACCTTTATTGAAGAAAAGAAAGAAAGAATTTAAAACAAAATAGATATTGTTTACTAAAAATATCTATAATGAATATATATATATGTAATTAGAGTATAACTGAAAGAAGAATAAGATATATATATATATTAAGGAATTGATAATATATTATTTAACGATATTAACATGAATTAATGAATTATTTAGATTATTGAAACAAAGAAGATTCAATATATATTAATATATAAAAATATATGAAGAAGAAGAAAACAAATCAAAAGAAAAGAAAAAACACGAAATCAAATGAATGACAAAAAAAAAGAAGAATAAAAAAAAATTGTTAAAAAAAAATAATGAAATAATAAATAAAATGAATTAACAATAAATGTAGAAATATATTTGATAAAAAAGAATAAAGACGAATTTAATTTATAATACAGACAAATAATGATTCAGTAGAATACAAATAATTACAAACATAAATAATTATTATATTAATATATATATATCGATTTAAATAAAAGAAAACTTTAAAAATAAAATATATATATTATATATAAATCAATATACTATAATTATAACATAAAAAAAAGAAATTAAAAAAAATTACTTTTTACATACTAATTAATCGTCGACGATAATAATTTTCTCCTCCTTCCTGCTGATATATATAAAAGCCATCACTTTTTCTATTTGAATTATAACTATTAATAACATGACCATTTCGTTTCTTTTTATTAGCTATTTGTTGTGATAACAATCGATTCTTATATTTATATATAAGATAAATACATAATAGAATAATTATAATAAATAGAATAATTAAAAATCCAAATACATATGCATTAATAAATAAACTATAAATAATAGTTGACGCTTGTTGATTATATATACATATAGAGTTATTAAATGTATTTGAATAATTAGAGAGTTGATCTATAAATGTAGATTTGATATATAATTGATAATCATTCAGTATCTCTTTAAGAATTGAATTATCACTTTCAATTCGTACAGTAATATCATATGTATATGTATATGAATATAAAGAAATATTATTTGATAATTCAGAAACAAGAGAAAGAGTAGAAGGAAGAATATTAATTTTATTAGTTATATTTAGAATATCTATAGTTTTTATAATAACAGAAGGTTTTGAAATATTTCTTATAGATAGAATATTATATAATAATGTATGAATATAATAGATATCCATAGGAGTTAATGAATATGTAGATATATTAAATAAACTGAATGAAAGATAAAGATAGCCATTAGGATAAATAGGAAGATCTGTATATATATTATTATGTTGTATATTAACACAATATTGATTTGTAATAGGTCCCCAAACAGCATTATTATCAATATGATTACATTGTCTACATTGTACAGCTGTATTTGTATTATTACAAGGATTACATGTAATAGTATTACTAGGTATTGAAACCCAATCAGAAATAGATGGACAAGATCGATATAAAACTTGTACTAATAACATAAATATATTCGAGGCATCTTTATTCATTGCTTTGATCATAAATTGATTTGTTATAGGAGAAGTAGGTCTTCCTGTAATTATTCCTGTTTTTGAATTTAATAGAATTCCTTTAGGAAGTGTAGGTATAGACATCCATGATTCAATATATCCAGTAACAATAGGATATAAAGTAGGAATGTCTTCATCTATATACCACATAACATAACTAGATATATAAGAAATAGAAGGTGTTGACCATTTACAAGCATCTAAAATAATATCCCAATAAGGAGGTGTTCCTGGATGGCAATATCGACTTATTAGTCCTATTTGAGAAGGATGAGAACATGATTTTATGGATGTTTCACCTTCATTTGTTTCTGGCCATGAGGAATCTGCAAAACATTTTAATATATATATATTAAGAACTATATTAATTATTGTAGAGTTATTATGTGTATTAAATGCTTGTATTAAATAATAATTTGTTTCTATAGTTTGAGGAATTCCACTTATAATACCTGTAGTTGTATTAAACATTAAACCTAAAGGAAGAGAAGGATATATATACCAAGAAGTACACAATCCATTACATTTAGGTATTATATTCTCAATAGTATGATTAATTAAAACAGTATAATAAGTAGAAGGATAATAAATTTGAGGTTGTTTATATATACAATTATTAGTAATAGCAGACCATCCTGAAGTAGTACATGTTCTTTCTAAAGATCCTTCATATATAGATATATCACATAAAAAAGATCTTTTTATATTAATAGGTGTTTTTGGCCATATTGTATCTTGTTGACAAGAAACCATGGATACTGTTATATATATTGTAGCATTTATTTTAGAGGAAATACTAGTAATTTCAAATACAGTTACTGTATACATAGTAAGAGGAAATAAAGAAAGAGATTCACCATTAAAATATCCATTTTTAAAAGTAATACCATCAGGAAGAGATGTAGGATAAATACTCCATTGTAATATAGATGTAACACCAGATAAAATAGGAGTAATAGATACGATAGAATTCATTTCAAATGTATATACAGTATCATTATAATGAAGAGAAAGAGATGGTTTTGGTAATATACAAGTAGAATTAGTAATTGAACTCCAAGAAGGAGGATGTTTAGCTAAACATGTTCTTGTTTGCATACCTGTATAAGGAAGATAACAATGAATAGAAACATTTGTATTAATATGAGTAACAGGCCAATCTCCATCTTCATGGCAATATTCATCATTATCATTATTTACAATAGTTATATATAATGAAGTAAATACTACATTGTCATTATTATATGTATATAACATATATAATTTATTTTGAATAGTTGTAAGAGGTATTCCCGTGATTATTCCAGTATTTGTATTTAATGTTAATCCTGAAGGTAAAATAGTATTTGATGAGAATAATAAAGAAGGTGCATCTAAAAAAGGTACTAAAGGTATTATAGTTTCATTATATATAAATGTATATATAATATTTGGATAAGAATAAATTGTTGGACTATTTGGTATACAATTAGTATAATCTATATCTTTAAATTTACTATTAAAACAAAGTCTTCTTTTAAATCCAGTAAAAAATAAATCACAAGGAATTGATGCATAATGATTATGAATAGTAGTTATCCATCCTTCTTCTATTTCTGTAATATTTGGAATACAAAGTGAATAAGAAGAAATTGATAAATAAAATTCAGATAATTGAAAAGAAGAAAGAGATCCACAATCATTATATGTTTGACCTACTAAATGACTATTACGACATTCTTGTATTCTTAAACGATATAAATTATAAGATTGTTTAGGTATAAAATCATAAGATTTTTCTTGAAAGAATTGTGTAAAAAAATCATTAGTAACAGTATGTAATATAGTCCAAGTAATACCATCGTCATCAGATCCTTCAAATATCCATCCAGAAGGATGTCTAGTATTACAATCATTACCATTAACTAAAGTATATCGAGTTATATAATATGAAGTATATTTAGGAAATTTATAATATAGAATAACATTATTACAATCACCCATAGTTCTAAATTTAGTTCTTTTATTTTGATCAAATAAAAAACTAAGTGGATAATTATTCATAGAAAATTTATTACAAGATCCAATACCATTCATCATCATTCGATAACCACGGGAAATTTTAGATATATCTACATAAAAAGGAAAATTAATAGGAGGATTTGAAGGGTTATGTATTTCTAATGCAATAATATTCTTTCCATTTATAAGATTAATATTTGAAAATTGTATATGTATATTACCACTATAATGTATAGTAGAATTAAATTGTTCTAATGCTAATGTAGATGAAGTAATTGTTGTATTTAGAGGTAAATTAAATATTTTAAATAGAATTCCATTAATATATAATATACATCCACCATTTAAAGATATACTATAAAATAATGAAGATAAAATAATAATATCAGAAATATAAAAAGTATATCGATAATATTGTGTTGTATCTAATGGTAAATTCATTGAATCTATAGTTCCATATGTCCAATTTAATGTAGTATTGAGTATATACCATGATGAAGGTATATTAATTGTAGGTTTATGATTATAATATTCCCAAATAATATCTTCAGGTATAATAGTATATATAAATAAAAAATCAAAAGATCTAGAATTTTCACTTGGTAATAATGTATAAATACCAATAGAAGAATAATCAGTAAAAATAGAAATAAAAGAACTATCCCATCCATATTGACTCTTATCACTATTAATTAATCGAATTGTATATTGATTTTCTAATAAACAATAAGAAGAATAAGTAATAGACCATTCAGGAATAGATAATTTTTCATCAATTTGAGCAGCATTATTATCATAAAAATGAAACCCTTTTTCTATATTATTTTCATTTCTTTCATTATATATTTGAAATTGAAGTAATGAATAAGGTGATTGACATTCTTTTATAGAAATAACAATAGTAGTATAAAACTGTTGATTATAAGGATTATATGCTGTTATAGTTACAAAAACAGTTGATATAGATAATGTAGGTATTCCATATAAATATCCATCTATGCTATCTAAATATATTCCTTCTGGTAATGTCATATTAAGAATAGAAAATGAATGATAATAATAAGGAGGAGATATAGTAGGAAGATAAGAATGTATATATCCATGTATATAATTAGGATGATAATCAAAAGAAGGAATAATTAAACTAGATAAATCTATAGAATAAAATTCAATTTCTGATATTCTTAAAGGAATAGATGAAGTATTATTTGTAGAATATATATTTGTAGATGAAGTATTATTATTAAATGAATTATTATTATTAAATGAATTATTATTATTAAATGAATTATTATTATTAAATAAATTATTATTATTAAATAAATTATTATTCATAGAATATATTTGATTATTTATTATAGAATGATTTGATTGATATATATTAATAATATAATTAGAATAAGAATTTTGATGATATATAGTAAACATACATTTCTTTTCATTGGAAGAAGTCCAATGAATATTATATCGTTCATCCAATAATATACATTCATTCTGATTACAACCATAAAATAACCAAGATTGAGGATCTGATTCACGTATAGTTGAATTACTATTTATAATACAATATTTATTTACATATTCTTTTCGTTTAAAATGATAATCAAAATTTAAAGAAATATTATTAAGTTGTTTTGAATATAAATCTATATATAATTCTGTATCTAATAATCCATCTACAAGTTCAGGATAAAAATGATAATCATGTATATCTTTAATTGATATATCCCAATTACGATTCATAGAATTCATTGAAGGAATTAATATAAAATTAAAACTTAATGTTATTGGAAAAGGAGGTTTATATTTTGTACTATATACAACAGCAATGGCAAAAGTATTTTGACCAGCTTTTATATAACTATAATCTATAGTAAAATATGAAAAACTAACATCAGTTTCTGTAGTTACTGACTGTGTATTATTATGTATTCCTTCTTTAGGTACGTTAATGTCATATATATTATGATCATTTAAATAAATTAAAGTTACTATAGGAGAATTTATATAAATTTCTATACCTTGATAATTTTCTTTTTTACTAATTAATACAGTAAGTCTATAATAAACAACATTTGATAAAGAAGTAATATTAGTTGTATTATAAGGAACTGATTTCCATGTATCATCCATAATATAAAATGTGGAATGCCATCCATCTTTAGGATCTTCAGGTATATTATGATATGCAAATAATGTATTATCATTTGTACAATAATATTTTAAATTAATTAAATAATAAGAATCAAATGAAAGTAATGGATTTAAATTACCACGAAATATTATTTGTGAATTTTCTTTATTATCATAAGTTTTTGAAATAGTTAATAATGATGAATTACTCCATCTATTTGTAAATAAATTCCATAAACGAAGTTGATATATATCTGTACTAACACAAATATGATTCGAATTTGAATAATATTCAGATCCTTTTCCTTGAAAAATAACTTTTCCATTTGTTGTAGAAAGAGAATATTCTTCATAAGAACCTTGTTCTATACCATTATATTTTAAAAAGGATAATTTTACATATTCAGGAGCAACACAACTTATAATAAGTAAATTCATATTAATTTGTATAATGTTATTTATATATCCATTATAAAATTGAATAGTAATAGTATTTGAATAAGAATCAACAGGATATCCATATAATTCACCAGTATAATAATCTAAATCTATTCCTTTTGGTAAAATAAGTGAATTTGGATAAATTGTAAAATTTGTACAACCTGTATATATAGGTTTAATAGAAATAACATCCATATTATAAAAGAATTTATATGAAGAATATTCATAATATTGAGTAGTTTGAGAAATAGTAGTAGGATTATAATATAGAAATAATTGAGAAACTTCATAAGTAAGAGGAACAGATACAAAATTATACATAATAAATTTATATATAGAATATGAATGTTGATTTGAATATAATTTATTTATATATTTTGTTTGTTCATTAATCCATGAAAGACGATTCTCAAATAATAATAATTTCCATTGTTTTAAATCTGGATCATAACCATGTAAACTAAACCGATATACTTTCTTATTTATAACATGTGAAGATGTATATAATAATAATTCATTTATAAATATATAATGATCTATATATTGATAATAAATAGTATATTGATTAGTCATAGAGAATAATAAGGAACTATTATAATTATTATCAAAAAGAGGATTTACAGATACTGATTGAATATCCTGATCTTGTATTCCATAAATATGTATATTGTTCATCCTATTAATATTAAATGAATATTGAGGATAAATAACTAAATAAAATAACATATTTAATGGATTGATTTCATTTTCTATTTCTGTACAGAATGCAAATAGAAATGTATCTGTTATATTATATGTACTAAAGGATCCAATAATATGAGTATATCGCGAAGATATTGTATTAATAGTATCGTTAAGATACGACGAATGATTTGATGATAAATGTACTGAACTCGTTTTTCTTATAGGTATCGATGAATCAACTGTATATATATTTGTATTTTGTTCATATTCAGGATCAAGAGTAAAGAAATATTTATCATTTAAATATATATATGTATTTGTTTTATAATAAAGAACAACTTCAAAATATATAGGTATAAAATCAAGTTGTTTTAATGTATAAGAATATCGATAATATATATGTGAAGAAGTAGTAGAAGAAGGAATAGAAGAGAGTATACTTGTAGACCAAGAAGTATCATCATAACTTGATTTCATCCAATTAGTTGACAATGGTAAATTTAATGTATATCTCCATATTGTATTATTTGTTATTAATAAAGAGGCTATATATATATATATAATAATAATAATAATTGTAATTTCAAAAAAAAAAAAACGAAAAGAAGAATATTATTATTTTATAAATATACGATATATTTTCCATTCATCAATAGAACTATCTATTAAAGATATTTCTAATATAGTGATTTCATGAATAGACACACTTAATAATGAACCTACTGACCAACCATTCGTTGAACTACTATAAAATTATATATGAATATACAGATAATAATAATGACATTCAAAAATATTCATATTTAGCTTATTTATTAAAAATATATATATATATATTTAAAAAATAAATTAAAAAAAAATATTTATAAAAAAACTTATTGTATTCTAAAAATAACTTATATATAAAACTATATATATTTACGATGAACTAGCAACAAATGTATAAAGTGTAGGTTCCAAGCAATATACAAAATTCTGAGTTTTTCCTTGATTATCATTACTTGAAAAGAAATCTATTTCTTTACCAATATAACGACTTCCACGAAACAAAGAAAGCTCTTCTCCAACTGAATAATTACTATAAACTCTTTTGATTTGAACTTGTTGTTGATTATCATTACAAGTCAACTGTGAATAACCTAAATACATAGATCCTATAAAAGATGGAAATATACATTGTATAGCCAAAACAAGAATCCAAAGGAAATTCATGTTTAACTTGATAATGAATGAAAATTAATTGGAAAGATAATGTCTTTTAAATTATTTAAAAATTTATGGTTTTTTATGATGGATCTCCTCTTTTATTATATTTTTTCTCGTTTATTTCTCTTGATTATTTCTATTGTTTTTCAATGAAATTCAGTATCTATGAGAATTTTCTTACTTTCCTTTTGATTTATTCATATCTTTTATCATAAGAAGACTTAGATCTTCTATGATTTGAAATATTTCAGAGGACTGTATATATATTTGTTTTCATTTAGTGTTCATTGATGATAATTGTTCGAATATTTGAGTACAATAGTTGAATGCTCAAAGTAGAATGAAAAAGAGAAATTTAAAGTTATTTTTTTATATATTATAGTATAGTAATTATTGTTCAAATTGCCCTATAATGTTGATTGTATAATCATAGACTCTAAATATTGTTTTAAATGAGACAAAACATTTAAAAACGTTTTTATAAGGAATTGTATTTTGATATTCATAGTTTTATTCTCTCATTTAGAATTCAAAATCGTATCTCTATTTGTCGATTTCTGATTAATACGAATAAAAAAAGAGAGTAGAATAGATGCCAATCAATAAAAAATGAATTGAGTGAAAAGAATATGAATAATTCTGGAAATTCTAATGTTTTCTAGTCAAAAACATATTGATTCATGGGAGAAAATGATATGCATTTAAAAAGAACAGCATTTTCAAAATGAAAAAAATAATGAAAAAACGAGAAACAACTGCATTTTTGCTATTCTTTCTTTATATTTGTTGGAAAGAGGCTGTTTGAAATATAGGTTGATATTCGAAAGAAATCTCATTTGCTATTCTATACGATAATCAATAATGGATGCTACTGCTGTCGAAGATATAAAAACAGGAAATAGAATCACTGAGAGTTCAGATCCTCAAGGAAAACGAAGAGTTGCATATTTTTACGATAGTATGTAGTTTCACACATTATCTTTTTAAATTTACTATTTAAATAATAATTATAATAATCTATAGATGAAATTGGTAATTATAACTATGGAAAAACACATCCTATGAAAGTATTTTTCTAATTATTGTTTTATTTTTAATGTTAGTTATTTGAATTTCATAGAATAACTATAATATATATAAATATAGCCTCACAGAGTTCGTATGGCAAATCAGTTAATTGTAAACTATGATTTACACAAATATATGGATGTTTTCCGTCCTCATCTTTGTAATTACCTTGATTTAATGCATTTCCATGCTGACGATTATATAAATTTCTTAAGAATTATTACTCCTGAAAATAGAGATACTTATTCAAATCAACTTGCTAGATGTAATTATTATTATTATTTATTATATTATATATATCTTTTATTATTGTTATTTATTATATTATATATATCTTTTATTATTATTATTTATTATATTATATATATCTTTTATTATTGTTATTTATTATATTATATATATCTTTTATTATTGTTATTTATTATATTATATATATCTTTTATTATTGTTATTTATTATATTATATATATCTTTTATTATTGTTATTTATTATATTATATATTTTTTATTCAAGTTAATGTTGGTGATGATTGCCCTATTTTTGATGGTCTTTTTGATTATATTCGTACTTATACAAGTGGATCTATTGGTATTTATATATATATTTAAAATTATTATTATTTTTTATTATTTTTTCTTTATTATTTTTTCTTTATTATTTTTATAATTCTATTTATATATATATAAAGGTGGTGCTTGTCGTCTTAACGAGGGATTATCGGATATAGTTATAAATTGGGCTGGTGGTTTACACCATGCTAAGAAATCAGAAGCTAGTGGCTTCTGCTATGTAAATGATATTGTTCTTGCTATTCTAGAATTATTAAAGTATAGTTATATATTTATTTATTCTTATTATTGCTAGTATTTTTAATGATAAAATAACAATATATATTATTTATTTATTCTTATTATTGCTAATATTTTTTTAATGATAAAATACAAATATATAAATCTATTTATTCTTATTATTGCTAAAATTTTTTAATGATAAAATACAAATATATAAATTTATTTATTCTTATTATTGTTATTAGTTTTTTAATGATAAAATACAAATATATAAATTTATTTATTCTTATTATTGTTAATATTTTTTTAATGATAAAATAACAATATATATTATTTATTTATTCTTATTATTGTTATTAGCTTTTTAATGATAAAATTATAATATTTATTATTCTATTTTTATCAACTTTTATTATTCTAGGAAATATACACGTGTATTATATATTGATATTGATATTCACCATGGAGATGGTGTTGAAGAAGCCTTTTATTGTACAAATAGAGTTATGACTGTCTCCTTTCATAAACATAAAGATTATTTCCCTGGAACGGGAGATATTGATGTATATTTATCTATATTTATATATTAATAAACAATTATAATAAATACTCATTTTTATTATATTATTCTTTTTTATATAAAAAATTCTCTATTCATATCGTATACTATTATTATTATTATATCTAAGTATACTTTATCATAATGTTCTATTTAATGTTTATATATGAATAGGACATAGGTTGGGAAGAAGGCAAGGGATATGCAGTCAATTTCCCTCTAGATAGTGGTATGGATGATGAATCCTATGTTTCTATCTTTAAACCTGTATATATTATTATATTTATATTATTATTATATTTATTGTATTATTATATGTTCTATTATTTAGAGGAATTATCTTATTTTATATTAAATAATACTTCTACTATATATATATATATATATATAGGTAATAAAGAAGGTAATGGAAACCTATCAGCCAGAAGCTATAGTTCTTCAATGTGGTGCAGATTCTCTTAGTGGAGATCGTCTTGGATGCTTTAATCTATCTCTTAAAGGTATATATATACTATATATACTTATATGTTTTTTTTTTTTATAATTTTTTTAACTTTTTTTTTACGATACTTGACTTTTTATTTTTTTTTAATATATATATATATATATATAATTTGCATAGGTCATGGTGAATGTGTTAATTATGTTCGTCAATTTAATAAGCCTATGCTTGTTTTAGGAGGAGGTGGCTATACTATACGTAATGTATCAAGGTATATATATATGTATTATTATTATTATTATACTTATTATTATTATTATTATTATTATTATTATTATTATTATTATTATTATTATACTTATTATTATTATACTTATTATTATTATTATTATTATTATTATTATACACTTATTATACACTTATTATACACTTATTATTATTATTATTATTATTATTTATAATTATTACAATAGATGCTGGACTTATGAAACTTCTATTGTTCTTGGAAAACAAATCGATGTATATATATATATATATATAGATTTATTATATAATATATATATATATATAGAATGTATTACCTTTTAATAATTATTCTGAATATTTTGGACCTGATTATAGTCTTCATATTAAACCTAGGTATTTTATATTTATTAATATATATAAATATATATATATTTTACTACTTATTATTCTATATATATATTCTATTTATTATAGTAATATGCGTAACAGTAATTCCACAGAAAGTCTTAATAATAAAATTGCACAAATATATAGTCATTTAGACTCCTTAGAGGCTGTTCCTGGTATTCAAATCGAAACAGGATCTATTCTTAAAGTATATATATATATATATATTATTATTATTATTCATTTTTTTTAAAATTCATTTTCTTTATATATTCTAATATTTATAGTTATTTATTTATTTAAATCTATATATATATATATATTTTAGACTCCTGAAGGTACACATTTTGAAAAGGAAGATGATAGTACTATTGATGCTGATACACATTTCATAGATACAAAACATCAATCAAATATTAATCTTTAAATATCTATATACATATATATATTCTTTTACTCTTTTTCTTTCTTTCACTCATGTGTATGTATATAAATTTATTTTATATTTATTTATTTTATATCATTATCCTGTGATATATATTTTTAACTGTTTTTTCTCCTCTTAAAAAAAGAGAAAATTTATTTTATAGAATAATTATATTTATATTCATACAATTCTAGGTGTATCTTACTATATATTCATTTCTGAAGGTTTTCATAGTCTTAATCATACTTGTTTTGTAATTATTCATTCTCAATTCATTCCAATAAAACAACTATCTTTTATTCACATTTTTTTTATTTTGTAAACAAATAATTTCCATAAAAATCTTTGATTTATTCACGTAAATTATTGTCTTCTGCATTTAAACTATTCTACTTATGACCTAAAATACATATATATTATAATTTATTTCGATAAATATGGAACGACGTCAAGAAATTCCATCCTCACATTCATTATCATCAGTTTCATTTCCTTTTCAGTATAATCTTCATCTAATGTCATTTAATAAATAGTGAGATCACATTCTTCGACTTTTGTATTGAATAAAAACAGAATCAACCACAATAGGTCTTAAAACCATACTAAATAAAATACTAATTTTGATATCTATTCGAGCTTTCATTCTAATACGAATAAAAATGATCTAAACTAGTTAACCAAGCAAAAAAAATAAGAATCGAAAAAAACATTATTATTTCTTTACAAAATAATAGAGTGACAATTAACTCAATTTGATAAGATGCACCAGAAAAATGAAGGTTGTATAGGTATAATATAGGTTGAACAACAAATAATTCTATTTTATTGGACAGATTTTATAATAAACCAATAATTTGTCAGTCCTATTGAGAAGTGTTGTATTGAAAAACTAATGTTCTGTCTCTTTTTATGAATCATCGTTTTCTTTAAAATAGTCAGTCTTTTAAACTTTTTAATTCTTATTTTTCGTATTCTAATAAAATCTAAAGTCCTCGAAAATTGAAAATGAGTATTAATTTACGGTTTCAAGATAACATCAAGTGGGCTACTGAGTATTATCGAAATAACAAAAGCTGTGGTATAAAAAATTTGAGATGTTTCCCTTCATGTTCTATTGATGGACATAAGGTAATTCATTTATGAATAAATATATTCTTTTTTCTTATCAATGTATATTACATAGGACTCAGGATTTTGTGGATCTCCATTATATATTATGGTGGATATACCGGCACGTATAGAAAATCGTTTTGAAGTATTTTGTTTTTAATAATGACACATTTTCATTTATTAGAATTTTGTGTTTATGATAAAAATGTTGAATGCTTTCAAAAAAATAGTATTTTCTCACCAGAACAAATTGTAGAATTTTGTAAACTTCCTGAAAGTGGAAAATTTGAACATAAATGGTTTCCTGGAGAAGTTGTTGTATTCATTTTATTTTATTTATTTAATATTTATTTTATTATTTTATTATTTAATTATTATTATTATTTTTTTATTTAATTATTATTATTATTTTTTTATTTATATAAAATAATTTCTATGAATAAATATTATCTACATATATCTATATACTTAGGCCCGTGAAGATAAGGGATTAAGTTATACATATACTTATCAAATCAATAAAGATAAGCGTGGTTGGCATTATGGATGGAGAGGAAGCAAACATACTACGGATACTAAACATTGTCTTGTTGTATATATATAATAGTATTATTATTATTATTATTATTATTATTATTATTATTATTATTATTATTATTATCTTTATTATTATTATTATTATTATTATTATTATTATTATTATTATTATTATTATTATTATTATTATTATTATTATTATATATAATTGTAGATTTATTTATGTACAAATATAAATGGTATTCGTACAATTATGAATTCTATTATTTCTCCCTCTTTTCAAGTTTTTTGTCAACGTCGAGTTCGAAATAGGTATATATATATTTATATATATTAATATATATATTTTTTTTGTAATTAACATATTATATACTGTTATTATAATCATTATATAATATTATATATTATTGATTATTTACTATAGAGAGATTCAAGAGCATTTTCTTCAAATACAAGATTCAATATCAGATTCAGCCAATCAGAAACAATCTGATTCTTCAGATTCTTCTTCTAAGAAACATTCAAGAAAAGAATCACATTCAATTGATACATCAATAACGGAAGAAGAAAAGACAAAAACGAAAAGTATATATAATATTTTTTAGTTACCCTATGCATTTATAATATTTATATTTTTAATAATATTTATAATAATAATTATTATTATTATTATACAGTGACCATTTATTCTATTATAATTCTATAGAAATGTCTCGAAAGCGTCAAATGAGTATTCAAACTCCATCCTCCTCCTCCTCCTCCAAACAAGTAAATACATCTAAAACTACTACTAAACAGAGTACTTCAAATATGAGTAATAATAATAATAATAATAATGCCAAAAATCATATTACAAATAATGTTCCAATTCTCTCTAAACCTATTCAGAAATCACCTTCTAATCCTCCTATTCCATCTCATCCATATATTGAACCAAAAACAATACCTTCTCCTTATTCTAATGGAACTTCTTCAACAGGCATTATGTCTTATTTATATAATAACTATCAAGCTAAACGTAATATGAGTATGAATATGAATAGTATGTCTCAAGAGAATTATATATCTTCAGGATATAGAAATTATTCTATGATTAATCCATCAACTACTAAATATCCACAAAATACTACAAGAAGAATAGAAGGAAATACAATGAATCCAATTCAAGAAACTTCTCTTTCTTCCTCCTCTTCCTCCTCCTCCTCTTCTTCTTCTTCTTCTCTTTCTACTCCTTTTTCTTATCCTTATACACCTATGTATTCTTCTATACCTCCTTCCTTTCCTCCAAACTATCCACAATATCCTTATAATGATCCAAGATTTATTAATACTAATCAATATATAAATAATCCACAGTTAGATATGAATAATCAAACAACAAATAATAGTATATTATTGTTTTTATTTTTATTTTTATTTTTATTTTTATTTTATTGTTATTTTATTTTATTTTATTTTATTTTTATTTTATTTTAAATTTAATTATATTATATTATATTATATTATATTATATTATATATAGATGATATGTCCATGTTTTTATCATTATATCAGCAATATATGAATTATAATGATAGTGGATCTAACAATCATTCTTCAAATGATACTAATTTAGAAAGTTTTATAAAGGCTCTGTCATTATTAAGTAATACTAACAATAATACTAATAATACTAGCAATACTAATAATAATAATAATGATAATAATAATACAAATAGTATTACGAATAAAAATAATAATGTTATTATATCTACTATATCTACTGAAGTGGATAGTACACAAGGAACACAAAGTATGGAATCAACGAATACTTCATCATCACCTATATTAGATACGTCATCTAGAACAAGTCCTGTACTAAGTACTTCCAGTAATACTAGTAATACAAATAATAACACTAATAATAATAATAATAATACTGATAATAATAATACTATTCAAAATGATATAAATAATAATAATTTAAGAGCTTCTCTTATTCAAGCACTAGCTAATTCTAAACATCAGGATAATACTATTAATTTATTAAGAATATTACTCAGTCAATCATTAATAAATCGATTACAAAATAATAATAATAATAATAATAATAATAATAATAATAATAATAATAATAATAATAATAATAATAATAATAATAATATGATGATGAATTCTTCTTCATCTCCAGCAATAAATCCATTTCTCCCTCCAAATAATCCTAATCCTACTACTACTACTTCTTCTCTCTTTTCTCCATCTTATCCTCAATCTCAACAACATAATAATAATCACCCCTTTCGTCCTTCACAATTAAATCATTCAAATAAAAATTCTTATACTAATAGAAATACATATATAAAACCATCTATATATAAAGAAAATCAACAATCTTTCTATCCTAATAATTCTTCTTATTCACCTTATAAATCTCCTTATTTAAATACGACTCTAAACACAACATCTAATACCAATAGATATACAACTGGATCTTATTATAATGAATCATCAAATAATAATATTAATAATAATGATAATAACAATAACGGTAATAATCATAATAATAATGATAATAATACAATTAATAATAATACTACTACTAATAATAATAATCAATCCGATATGTCTACTACACAAAATATAGAGAATAATAATTCTATTATTGCTATGTGTTCTAATAATAATATAGAATTTTCAACAAAAAATGAAATCCCTTCAATACATCCTCTATATAATATGAATTCATTTGATTCTACTACAATGATAGAAAACAATTCTATTGATTCCCATGAAAATACATCAACAACATTATCATTAAATTCTACTTCTTATTCTTCTCCTTTATCTATATCTACACCTATTCATAATATATATCCTGATAGTGAACATTCACATTCATTATTAAATGGTGAATTATCTATATATTCTATTGATAACACACCTACAGATAAATTAACGAATATTATTCATAAGAATCAAAATATAGATATACATAAAGATATGGATATTGATATAAATAATAAAAATAATAACTCTTTATCAAATAATCAAATAACTTCTCAGTCTCTTGTTCCTATTACTCTTCCTTCTCCTATTCATTCTATACCTAGTATTAATATACCTATAAATACATTCTCTTCAATTGATACTACTAATCAAGATGATTATTCATTCAAGGATATATCCATTTCAAAAAATAACTCTGATTTCAATAATAACTCTATATCTATTGATACTCCTTTATCTATTCATAGTTCAATATCAAATAATAACTCGGATAGCATGTATATATCATCACCTTCTTTTTATAATAATAATAATAATAATAATAATAATTCATCACTTTCAGAAGATTTAGAATCATCTCCTTCTTATGTATATATATATATATATATATATATTTATTTATTTATTTATTCATTTTAATGTTTTATAGATAAAATATATATATTTTTATCTTTTTTTATAAGTATATAATAGATATAATTAATATATATATATTTATTCTATATATTCTATATATATTAAATCTATAGAATAATCAATATATGGATACATTTACTATAAATAATAATAATAATAATGAAACAATTCCATTTATTTCAAAACAACACGAAAATTCTCAATCGACACCATCAGTACATTATTCTACAAGTGACGAATATTCCCGTGGGAATAGTATCAATGTGGATACAGATACTCCTGAATTATTTAATAATACAAATAGTATATATTATTTATTATTATGCTATTTATTATTATTATTATTATTAGGTTCATTTGGTTATATATCATGCCCTCCTGTTAATAAATATAGTGATATATCTGGTATACTTATTATTTTTGTTTATTATTATTAATTATATATGTTTATTATTATTGATATTTATTATGATTATTTATGCTTTTCATATTAATTATATTATTGATATTTATTCTGATTCACTATATTATTTATGTTTATTGTTCTTCTTATACTATAGTATCTTCTTCTTCTCCTGATCAATATGGATCACCTCTCTCCCTTGCTCCTCTTCCTCTTCATGATAATAATGATCTAGATCGTTCTCTTAATATCAATTTAGATATTAATACTATAAATAATGGTATATTATACTTATTATATTATTATTATATTTTTATTATCTAGATTCCAATAATTTTGTTACTTTAGAAGGGGAGTGTATAATGAATACAAGTGATCGAGATTTTGAGTATAGTATTGATTACTTTGAAAGAGTTCGAAAAGAAAAGAAATCACATGTATATATATATATATATATATATATATATTATTCTATACTATATCTATTCTATAGGATAAGAAATCTATTTCTCAATCTATTTCTTCTATTTCTCCTTCTTCAAAGAAGGAATCAAATACTAATTCTATACCTACAACAGTTATATTACATTCTCCTATTAATAGTAATAATAATAATAATAATAATATACATGATATATTAAGTGATATTACAGAAAGTAATACAGAAGAAATAGATTCTCTTCCTGATGTTTCTTCTACTTCTACTTCAATTAATACTACTCATAATGAAGATGAAATGGAACATAGAATCAATTCATCTATTGTATTAACTGATACTATATATACTAGTGATACAGATCATTATAATGATATATATAGTTCAGATTATAATTCAGAATATAATTCAAGTTATGATGAGGATAATAATGTAGAAGAAGAAGAAGATTATATACCTAGTTCTATTACTATGCCATTACATACTATAAATACTCCTATAAAATCTATTTCTTCATCTTCCTCTAATCATAATGTTAAACATATTAAAAAAGAAAAACAAACAAAAGATGAAAAAGAACCTACTACTTCTTCTGAAAGTAGTACTCCTCCCGTGGTTATTACATATCCTTCAACTATCATTCCTTTCCCTATTGATACAGATAGTGATATATCAGGTATATTTGTTTATTTATTATATTATTATTATTATTATTATTATTATTATTATTAGTATTATATTATTATTATTATTATTATTATTATTATTATTATTATTATTATTATTATTATTATTATTATTATTATTATTATTATTATTATTATTATTATTATTATTATTATCTAAGATATTATTATTATTATTATTATTATTATTATTATTATTATTATTATTATTATTATTATTATTATTATTATTATTATTATTATATAGATGATCCTGATGTTCTAAATATAAGTAGAAGTTATTCAGAATCAATGAGTATATATCTATAACTATTTTTTTTTAATAAATAATCATGATATATATATAGATTTATCTCAACAAATATTCCCTTCTGTTTCAACTACTCAATCTTCATTTTCTCAACGTATATATATATATAATTATATATATATATATAATTATAAATAATTATTATATAGCTACTAAGACATCAACAAGTGCTGATTCTATTCCTATTCCTGAACAATATATAAAGAATAGTATTCCACAACCTGTAACGGAAGATCCATCTCTAATTAAACAAGGAATATTAAATAATATATTAAATACTATGCCTTTGGCTCCTTCTTTATTTCCTTCTTCGAATGATACTTCCCAATCAAAAGAGGATAACAAGAATACTATTCCAACTGTGTTCCCGTCAAATACTAATGATATAAATACTGTTTCAGATTCTCAATCATCCTTTACTCCCTGTATATATATATATATATGTATTATATACTAATAATTAAATATTATATATATATATATATATATATATATATAGCATCAACTACCATTCGTATGCCTTGTTTAAGAACATCAAATCACCCTAATAATAATAATAATAATAATAATAAAGGAATAGGAACTCGTCAATATATATCGAATTCGAATCGGTCTCAAATTAGTAAGAGTGTTCATTCTTTAGAAACAAAAGAATATTCTCGTTCTAATAAAGCTATGATTATATTGATTATATTATCTGCATTTATTGTTGGTTGTGTATCAACTTGGATATTATTTGCTAATGTAGATCAAAGAAATGAAGTATATACAAGTAGTGCATCTATTATATATCGTTATTTTGAAGAAGTTCAACGTTTATTAATTGGTACGGGTCAAATAGGTCAATGTTATAGTGATTTATTAAGATTAACTTCTTTAGGAAATCAAGATGGGCTTCAAACACAAATTATTAATGAATCGATTGAACAACAATTCTTATTCCTTCGACGTTATTATAAAGATCTTTCTGTAGGATGTCAAAAAGCCGTTTGTCCCGTTGGAGAACAACGAGCTTTTTGTCCTTCTACAACAACTACTTCTTCTATAACTTTATCTTCTACTACTATCGCTTCTTTTATAGGATTTATTATATTATTAATAGTAGGTCTTCTTATGTCATTTGGAAATCCATTTAAACATCTTTGTAATTGGAGAAAAAGACAAGGATATCAAACCATTAGTACAGAAGAAACGGTTTAAGAATAATATATATATATATATATATTATTGAGAAATTCTATTCTTAATATATATATATATATTTATTTATTTATCATTTGTAATGTTGTGTGTATTCTTTATATAATATAATATATATAATGTTATAGTAATGTGTTTATGTTTATCATGTGTATTTTATTTATATATTCTTCTTTTATTATTTCATTTTGTTTATCATTATTAGTCATCATTGTTTTTGCTATATATATATATTTTTTTTTTCTTTTCATTTTTTCCTTATAAATATACCCTATAGATAGATATATTAATTTAATAAATATTTCTTTTTCGAATAATTATGGTAAAATTATTGTATTTCAATTGATTATTTTGTTTGTTTCTATTTCAATTTTAGGTCTAAGAACGAGTCACTATTATTGTATGTAGTAGATATGAACAGTCTTATTATAAGAGATTTATGAATGACTCTTATTTGTATCATTTTGAGAATATTCTTTTTTTATAGCAATGCGTTCAACACACTTGACCATCGCAAATGTTTTCACAATAAAAAACACACATTTTCAATCAATAATCTCAATCAATATCATTTTCACAACAGATTCTTATCATCTTTTATTAACACAATGAATGATCGACGCTTTAATAACTGACATATTGACTTATACCATATATTTAGGTAAATAATTGACAAAAACAAATGAATAATTATTCCCATAATTTTTTTCCACATTTCTTTTCTTTTTTATATATTTAGTTTAAAGCAATTGAAGCTCTCCAAAAAACAGAAGACTATTCATTTTTATTGGTTTATTTATAAAAATGAATACGTTCAGCAAATCAGAAAAAGTTAAAAATTCGTTTGCCAATAGAAACTGATATATAATTTAAATATAAAAGGAAAAAATCTCAAACAGAAATAATAATGGGAAAAAAAGAATAACTTTTTTTTGATGAAGCGAAGCCATGAATGAATTATTACTTATATTAGTTCTGTTAGTGGTTTGCGTTGACTCACGTATTGTTCCTGGGTATATCACATATGACCAATTGGAAGGAAAAAACGCAACAATTTCTTATGAGTCAAATTACTTTACTATTAATGGAATAAGAACTATTTTCCTAGGTGGATCATTTGATTACTTTCGTGTTCCTTTAGGTATGATCTTTCACATAAACGACGATTAGTTTATCTATATTTTTTATTTCTTATAGATTTATGGGATTCTTCTGTTAAGAAAGCTAAGCGAGATGGATTTAATATTTTGAATGTTCCAGTCTATTGGAATGTGCACGAGGATGAAAAAGGTCAATTTAATTTTGAGGATAGTCGTAATTTATTGTTTTTCCTTGAGATATGTAAACGCAATGATATGTTTGTGAACTTAGAAATTGGACCGTATTTATTTATAGATATAATGAAAAATGAATATGATTATTATTTTTATAAATATAGATTTACACTTGAAGATTATCGTAATAACGGTTTACCAAGATGGGTTCTTTATGAACAAGTTTATACTGAAGAAGAAAAACTTGAAGCTCTTTTATCTTGGTTTCATTATATTACAACATATGTATATTATAGAATTGTTTAATATTCACTTTTTATTTATTATAGAATTATTTAATATTCACTTTTTATTTATTATATAATTATTTAATATTCACTTTTTATTTATTATAAAATTATTTAGTATTCACTTTTTATTTATTATATAGACTACAAAATATTATATTGATAACAATGGACCTATTATTATGACTACTGTATAATTCTATTTTATATATATTACTAATTTTTATATAATAGATTAATCCAATATTATCTCCTAAAATGCTTGTTTCAGATAGTATCGTAAAATCATGTATTCAAAATATTCAAGTATATATTTGATATTCTATTTATTCTATTTATTCTATTTATTATTATTTTATGTATTATTACTTTATAGCATAAAATACCTATATTAATTCGATCTTCTGATTATTTTAATGGTACCTTTGTGACCTGTAGTAAACGTGATTGTATAGCTCACCTCTTTCTTCAGCGTCATGATGAAGTAACTGGATTATTACCCGTTATTTGGCTTGAAAATCCCACGGGAGTTCAGAAATGGGGAGATATTGAGAATGATATGGATACCTCTTTAGTATCTACTGTTCAACGATCTTTAACAACTATTGGGTATATATTATTATTATTATTATTATTTATATTTATTATTCTTCTATAGTACTATTTTAGTTCGTTTCTTTGTGACTGGTGGTTGTTTCCATTCAATTCACCCTTATATTCATGGGACTATCAATAGTGCGTATGGAGGATCTCTCTATACACCTACAAACCGTGAGAATGGAATGCTCAAATATGATGGAGTAGAAAATGAAGTATTTACATATATATATATATTATTTAGTTAATATTAATAATTATATATATATATATAGCCTTTACATTCATATATTGTGAATACAAATAAATTTTTAATTTCTATTTCAGCTCTTCTTTGTAATCATAAAATGGCGTTATTTGGAGTTGATATGTATATATATTCTATATACATATGTATTATATGTTATATATATTATTTATAATATATATATATATATATATATATAGCCCTCGTGTCCATGTATATTATATTCAAGATGCTGATAAAGAAGATATATTCACTTTTATTGATAATACTAGTAATGAGTATATAAAATATATATATATATTTTTATATTATTATATTATTATTATTATATATAGAGAACAAGTAGTAGAATTGGCAGATATAAATGAGCATTTAAAAACATATATAGTTCCTGCTCGATGTGTATATGCTATTAATAGTGAAGGAATCGTTGTATATAAATCATTAGAATATTTACATATAACGCATAAGAGAATTTATGAAAACCTACAACAACCCAAATTAACAGTATATTATTATTATTATTATATTTATTATATTTATTATATTTATTATTATTATTATTATTATTATTATTATTATTAGGATATTTATTATATTTATTATTATCTATATATATAGTATGGTATTGAGAATCTTAATTCTATATCTAGTTTAAATACTAAAGTAGAGGAACATATATCATTTAAAAATCAATTAGATTTTACAAAAGATTTATCTCCTTATTTATATTATAGTGTTCAATTACCTGTAAATTTCTTTAAACGTTGGGGTATAGTAAAGAAGAAGTGTATATTAAGCATGGAAACTTATACAAATAACTTTATATATATGTATGTAAATAATGAATATCGTGGTAAAGTCAACGGTAATTATCGTTTCAATGAAAAGATATTTAGAGAAATATCTGTTATTATGGATTCAAGTATATAAATATATATATTATAAAAGAAAATATATATATTATTATTATTATTATTATTATTATTATTATTATTATTATTATTATTATTATTATTATTATTATTATTATTATTATTATTATTATTATTATTATTATTATTATTATTATTATTATTATTATTATTATTATTATTATTATTATTATTATTATTATTATTATTATTATTATTATTATTATTATTATTATTATTATTATTATTATTATTATATATTATTAATATATAGAGAGTCGAAGTTTATTGTTCTTATCAGAATCTTTATCCCCAGGATATACTTCTATCTCTCTTGGTAGGGGAGAACAATTATATCCTTATAAACGAGGTATATATATTTAAATATATATTTAAATATATATTTATATACTTCTATATAGGTATAATTGGAAATATAACTTTATGTAATGTTGATATTACAAATTATAATTGGAAAGTTCGTGTTGGTTCCCGCGGGGAATATTCTTCTGCATATCGTTTTAATATAACTAAAAATCCTTATGAAGTTGAAATTCCTTCTAAACGTAATACAAAGGGACTTGCTTCAATAAATACAGAAGAACTCTATAATCAAATATATATAGATCATTCAATAGAAATAGAACCTTCAAATTTACCACCAAATACAATTTTAAATACAAAGATTCCTATGAGTAACCGCGTAGATTTAGCATTATCTATATTGAAACAGATTCCCAAGAATAAACGACGATTCCCGTTATATCATTCCTTATGGTATACTGGAACATTTATAGCGAAACATAAGAAACAATATCAATATGTAATGACATTTGATAGTATATATATATATAGTAGTAATAATTTATGTTGAATTTTTTAAATAATTATTTAAATATTTTCGTTTATTTTTCAAATTATTATTATTATATAGATGGTCTACGTGGTATATTTTATGTAAATGGTTATGATATTAGTCGATATAATCAACAAGGATATAAAGTGAAAATGAAAGAAGAAGATGAAACCTTCTTAACAGGGTCAACTAAAGCTTATTATCATATACCGAACTGGATTATTAAAGTATATTAGTGGATTATATATTTTTATTATTTTATTTATTTTTTTTTCTATTATTATAATTTTTTTTCTATTATTATAATTTTTATTTTGTTATTTTATTCATTTTTTTTATAATGATTATTATTATATATTAATATTATCTATATCATATATATATATATAGGAAGGTGTGAATCAGATAACAACGTTTGAATTGATGACATTTCCTGATTATAAAATATCTATATATACAACTTATATGGATTATACATTAGATTCAAAAGCCTATATTTCTACTTCTTTACAGAAATATATCTTTTCGAAGGATCATCCTGATTCTATTGAATATAAATATATATCAAAACCATTAACAGAACGTATATTATCTCAAATAGTTACTTTATCTGAAGAAGGTATATATACTATTACTTATCCTTCTTATGAAGATGATGCTAATAATAATAATAATGCAGATGATGATGAAGATGATGATTCAAAACCTGTTGAAATTAGTAAAAATAATAAAGATAATGATGAAGATGAAAATGAAGGTAATAATAAAGATAATGATGAAGGTAATAATGAAAATAAAAATGAAGGTAATAATAAAGATAATGATGAAGGTAATAATGAAAATCAATCTGATGCTTCTCTTTCTAATGAGAATAAGAATACTATAAATAACAGTAACAATGATAACAATAATTCTGTTATACATAAGAAAAAGAATGATGTGATTAGTCAATTGAAAGAAATAGAAGATGTTGATGATGATGATGATGATGATAACGATAAAAAGAATATTAAGAATACTATGAAGAATAATAATGATGTTAAAGAGAACATATCAAATGATTCTGAGATTCTTAGTAATAGAGACAATAAACAAGTTGTAAAAGATACTAAGGATGATGATTCTATCCCTTCTGATGATAATAATAGTATTTCGAATAAATCTGAAGATATTATGAATGACTCAACTGTTCATAATATACAAGAGAATAGACTTGATAAGAAGGATATAGAAACAAATAGTATGTCGACTTCAAAGTCTATGGATGACAAGAAAGAAGAAGATGAAGAAGAAGAAGAGAAAACAGAGAACGTGATAAAGAATAAGAATAATGAAGATTCTCAAGAAGAAAAAGTTGATACTCATTCAATGTCAGGTAATAAAGAAGATGATGATGAAGATAAAAATAGTAATAAGAATATCAAAGAAAATAAGAAAGGGGAGAATAAGAATAATATCGTAGATACTATTAATACTAAGAAAGATGATGATGATAATAATAGTAATACTATTAATACTATTAATACTATTAATACTATTAATACTATTAATTCTGAGAATGATAATAATGAAGATGATAATAATAATAATACTATTAATATTAAGAAAAATGATGATGAAGATGATGAAGGTAATAATAATAATAATGCTATTAATACTAAGAAAGATGATGATGAAGATGATAATAATAGTAATACTATTAATACTATTAATACTAAGAAAAACGACGATAAAGATGATGAAGGTAATAATAATAATACTATTAATACTAATAGTAATAGTAATACTATTAATACTAAGAAAGATGACGACGATGAAGATGATGATAAAAATAGTAATACTATTCAAACTAAGAAAAATGATGATAATAATAATAATAGTAATACTATTCAAACTAAGAAAGATGATGATGATGATGATGAAGATGATGAAAAGGATAACAATAAAACGATAAAGCCATTATCTACAGTCAATACTCGTCATAATGAAAATACAATGATTCAAGATATTAATAAATCAAATCAGAACCGTCTGAATCATGCTGATTCATTGTCTTTAAAAGATAAAAACAATAATAATAATAATGATGAAGATGATACTGATGATGATAATCAACTTACAGTTCAAGCTAAAGTTACTTCTGAGAAGCAAAGTACTACAGCAAATAACAATCATTTACGTTCTTCTTCAATAGAAGATCTTCAACCGAATTCAAATACAAATATAATAGTAAAGAATAAAGATATTCCAAAATTGAAATTACCTTTAAAAACAGATACATTAGTATTTCCCTCAAAAGAAGAAAATGATGAAAAACGGTTTTTTCGTGAATCCCCTATTAAGAAAGAGGGGTTTATTGAAAATAATAGCGACATCAACATTAATAATCATCATAATTCTTCTAATTCCAGTAATCAAGTCAATACGAGAAGAGAAGCTAGCCACGAAAGCATTATAGAGAGCCATAGAAATAGTAATAATAATATATTAGAAGATAATACTAATAATATATCTATGGACTCTGCTGGTACTACTCGATCTATTTCAAATACAAATAATGATGAATCAAAGCAAAACTCTATGAATAATAATAATAATAATAATAATAATAATAATAATAATAATAATAATAATAATAATAATAATAATAATAATAATAATAATAATAATAATAATAATAATAATAATAATAATAATAATAATATGAATGATGATAATATTGATAATAATAATAATAATAATATAGATAATAATAATAATAATATTCATAATAATAACAATAATAATAATAATATTCATAATAAAATAAATATAAAAAATAATGATCAAAGTGAAGAATTAAAAGTGAATAAAGAATTAAATCATCAATTTGATTTATTACTTAAGAAGTCTGAAAGGATTACAAAGAAGAAAGAACGATATGCATCTCTAATAAATAATTATTCTTCACATCCTGATGCTTTTGATACTCTTTTATATGGTATTATTTGGACTAGACAATTATATTTCAATAATATTACTACAAATAATAAAGTAGATACTTCTAAATTAGCTGCTTCTCGAATTCCTTATGCATCTTATTTACAATTAGTTAAATATGCCAAGAAAAATAATGAATTCAAATCATTAACAAGTCAATCTTCTCAGAAGAATGCCGATCAATATTTAACTCATTTCAAAACATTAATTGATTCTAATAATATGATTAGTGTAAGTAATTATTTATTATATAAACAATTAAATTTAAAAGAACCTGTGTATTTGAATCCATCTTCTGAATATAATTATATGCAACAATCTTTTGATATATATATGATGAAAGTATTCTTAAAACGATTCTTATTTGTAATTATTATTGTTTTCTTTTTCTTTTTCTTTAATCTCATATAAATAATATATATATATATATATAATTATATTTTTTTTAAATGAGATACTCCTTGTATTGCTTATATTTATTATTATTCATATAAATAGTCTATATTTATTTATTGATTCTACATATTATTTTCATTATTTTTCATATTCAATATTAATATTAACTATAATAGTATTAATATTTATGTTATTTAAGAAACTATTTTTCATATTCCTTATTCTATTTGCTAATGATTTTTTTTTTATTATAATTATTATAATGTTTACACCAAAAAAAAAATACTTTTTTTTTTCATAAATAGTTGTTTTGTTTTGTTTTTTATCTATTAATTTTTTTTTTACTATTTTTATGATAGATCTATGAGTACAATAATCTCTTTACTGTATTAAAAGATCTCACGAACTATGAATCCTATTGTATTCTAATAAAAATATATTATTTCATTGACATTTTTTCAGATAAAAATGTAATCAAATATATAAGGATACTACAAGCGTTTTATTTCATTATCATACATATATTTTTGAAAAAAAATTAATAAATAAATAATACAAAACAAATAGAAAAGACAAATAAACATAACAGACATATTCTTTCAGAAACAACAGTCACAATCAAATGGACAAAGAGGTGTATTACCTCCTTTACCTATACCTAAAGACTCTGGAGTATATACTTTAAGTCCTGTTTCTTTATCAATTCTGGTGAATTCTAGAAATATTCAAATATAGTACAGAAAGTAAAATAGAGAATAAGATCACAATTTCAAAAAATATATACGTATTGACTCTTGTTGTTTGAATTGTGTTCTTGCATCAAGCTCCTTTCTGACTTTTCTCATCTCTTCTCTGTTCTTTTTAGTTTCTTCATCTACTTTCTGTTGCTTTTTAGTCTTGGCATCACTAAATAAGGAATCCATATCAAGAGAAGATTTGTGCTTTATATCTTTTACTTGTTTTTTCTCAGCAGTATGTTTCTTTTCTGTTTTTGAATGAGCATCTTTCACTTCTTTTTTAGAGTTATTTCCTGATTTTATTTGTTTCTTTTCTTTTTTTTTAGTTTCAATCATTTAAATCAAGAAAACAAATAGAATGATGAAGAATAACGACCTTTTGCTTACAAAAACAAAAAAAAGAACAATTAAAACGTCGATAAAAAGAACAATTAATCACGGGTCATACGCTAAGTACCTCGATTCTCACTTTTCTTCAAAGAAGACGAATTTATTTTTTTTTTTTGTTTTTTTTTTGTTTTTTAATTTTTTATTATATATTTGTGATAATGCTTGCATTTCGTTCTTTGTTAAGAGTTTCAAATTCTATTCGTGTTGCTTCTGCTTATAGGCCTGTAGTTTCATTTAGTACGTTATCTGGTAAAGAATCAGACGACGATTTCAAGCCAAAAAGTAAAGTTCGTAAGGACACAAATCCTGATGATCTTCAAAAATTCTTAAAGAAAATAGTTACTGAGAATCCTGTTATGCTGTTTATGAAAGGTACACCCCAAAGTCCTTCTTGTGGATTTAGTTATAAAGCTGTTCAAATATTAAAAGCTTGTCATTCTGATTTTGCTAGTGCTAATGTAATGAATGATCCTGATTTAAGAAGTGGATTGAAAACTTTCTCGTATTTATTTAGAAATAGATTTATTATCATTGTTCTATTTATTATCGTTGTTATATTCATTTATTATTATATTTATTATACATTATTATTATCATATATATATTTATTATATTTATTAATATTATTATACTTATTATTATCATATATATATATATATATATATATATATATATATATATATATATATATATATATATATATATATATATATATATATATATATATATATATATATATATATTTTATGTCTAGTGATTGGCAGACATTCCCCCAATTATATGTAAAAGGTGAGTTTATTGGTGGAGTAGATATTATGTCACAAATGTATCAATCAGGTGAATTACAAAAAGTTTTAGATAAAGCAGGAACAACAGATAAAAAGTAATCTTTTTCTTTATGTACCTTTTTTTTTAATGTTTCTTTTCTTATATTACTTTTCAATATAATACTGATTGCTCATCCTCAAATATATATGATTTATTATTATTTTTAGTGTAGATTTTCTTTGTTATTCTTTTTAATACTAATTATAAATATTTTAAAGTGATTTTAATAATAAAAGAAACAAAACAATGATATGATATACATAACGAATAGAAATTACAATATCTGCTTAAATAATTTTATAAAAATAGGATAAAAACATATGATAAACATAAAATGCAAAGTATAAAAAAGAATAAATAAAAAACAAATACACAAAGATATACAAAGATTATAAGTAGTTTTAAATAAGAAATACGCCTTTAAGAATAAATATATAAATAGAATAAGATATAAAATAATATAAAAAAATATATATATAATAATAGACTATGATACAGAGGGAATGAATAAATAAATTGAATATTAAATATAATGAATAGTATTTATAAACGAACAGTTCGATAGGATTTATTACTGGGAGCAGTCGATGTTTGTGGAGCAGAAATAGGCTGATGAGCAGGATTATAGATTTCATAAGGGAGATTATTTGTAGAAAGAGGAGAAGAAGGAATAGCAGTAACTGTTTTAACACTTAATCGTTTAGATTTACGTTGTTCTTCTTCTTTGTATTTGACATTGAGTGATATCATTAACTAGAAATAGATACGTAAAATATCAATATACAGTAGGAGAAGAATATATATATATAGTTAAATAGTACTTTAGATGAAATATATATATTTGATAATGAAGATATAAGACAAGCAATTAGATAAATATCAAAAATAATTATAGAGCAGATGATGAAACATAGAATTGCATCGAATTATATAATAGTCATATATAGAGAAATATTTTATTTCATGTATAATTAAATAAAAATAAAAAGACATACAATAATCCAAATACAGAAAAGAACAATACTTAGAGAGAATAATACAATTCCACCTGTAAATTGTTGAGAAGCACAAACACCAAAACAATCTATACTTGTGATTTTCTCTGAAGAGCAACCTGATGTATAATAATCAGCAACTATATAAGGATCATATGCATGACGCACCTATGAAGGATGTGTGGAGTTATATATAGAGAAATAAAGAAATGTTTATGAATTATATAAGAAATAGTAAGAATATAAATAATATATTAAGATTATAAAAATAGAGTAACAATACTTTATTAAGAATAATTTAGATATTAAAGAAAATAGAGAAACAATATTCTATTAAGAATAATTTAGAATATATTAATGAATATAAGAAACAATATATTTAATTCTATTAAATGAAACATTCAATGAATAATTAAAAGAAAACAAGAAATAAATATAGAGATTACGAGCATGAATAATAATATAAATAAGGAATAATACTTGAATTGTGATTTTTGGTGATGGTTTCTTTGAGTATATAATATGATTGAAATCATTCTTATAAGAACAACCAGCAGAAGAGAAACCAGTTAAAAACGGTTGAGATCTATATAAATATATATTATTTTTTTAATTTTATTATTAAATATAGAATATGCTTATTATAATACTATAAAAATTCCTTTGATAAGAAATGCTTGTAATTAAGCATATATATAATTATAATATTATAATAATAAAATAAAAATATATCATATATTCAATATATATAATAAAGAATAATAAAATACGCAGGTAAATCTAATATATAATGATCTTCATTCTTTCGAACTCTTAAGCAGATTTCACTAAATTCATAAGTCACTGTACACGAATTTAAGGCCCATTTTCCATCTCGATTCTTACATTTATCTCTACAAATCTCTCTATATATATTATTTTAATTATATAATTTGTATAAATTATTTTTATTATTTAATTATTTTAATTAAGTAAAATATATAAACTATTAAATGTATATAAATAAAAACAATTCTAATAAAACATAAACATAATAAACAAAATAATAATACAAAATATCATATATACTCTTTTTCACAACCTAAATCTTCTTTAGTAAATTTCTTAACTACTTTCTGATCAATTGTTTCGTTAAATAAAACAAAATGCCCATCATCAATGGTATATTGAGTATTTTTTTTATCTACAGTAGTTTGAAAAAATGTAGGATTTGATAGATTGCATCCTTGTTCTGGATCTCCTGTCTTCTTGCAATCATCACGAACTGGATAAAATTCTCCATCGTCTTTTGTAATCATCGTCATCGATTCTCCATTAAGTCGGAATTCTGACTTTGAAAATATATCTTGATATTCTGACCATGCTGACGAAGCATTATTATAATCTTCAAGTCGTTGAATACGTGTATTATTTGCAAATAGCATGGCAAGACCAAATATCATGATCGAAAGAGGTATGATAAGTAAAACAGAGGAACAAACAAGAAATGGATTACGACAATGACAGCAGGAACAACATTTGGATAGATGAACTGATTGATTGACAACTTTAGAACTCATTGTCTATAGTTTGTAATTAACTTTTATAAAAGTACAAAGAAAAAAAAACCGAAACACAAAGTGTTGGTTTAAAATAGTTTTTTCATAATTATGTGATAAAAATGAATCTAAAAATAAAAATAACATATGATTTTTTAAATTTTGTTATATAATCAATATTTAACTATATTTTGTTGATAAAACACGGTCCAGTAAGTGAGACAAATTGAAAAAAGTTGTTTTAAACAATAATCAGAGCTTTCTCATATAATCAATTTACCATATGCCAAATATAGAAGAATTTACGAAAGATTTAATATGTTCATAATAAAAATGATAATAAGTATAACAGGATAGCATCAGACAATTATTGAATAAGAAAAGAACATCAGAAATATAAAGATAATAAAGAAATAATAATAAATGAATATAAAAACAGTTGAATCAAGACATGAAGAATATGGGATAAATAATATACAAAAATATGTTTAATATATGTATATACAAGAGCAAAATATGTTTACTTGTGTTTCATAGATACATATTTTTTAGCATACTATATATATGGATATATAGACAGTGATTAGAAAGGAAATAATAAAATGAATGTGATTAGAATAGTAATAGTTATATACAGTTTTTGTTAATTTCAAATAATAATAAGGATCACTACCATAATTCATATAAGAATCCTATAGTGTATAGCATGAAATATATAGAGTAATAAAGAAGAAATATCAAAAAAAGATAACATTGTTTTTATAAATATATATATATGTAGAGTGATAATATATAAAAAAATAATAGAAGAATACTTTAATAATAGCTGGTTCGATTTGAGTTCCTTCATGCCATTCATTGAAGCTTGTAATACTAATAATACCGGGGTTATGACGAAGGGCTTCTTCCCACGCTTGTGTATAATATGCACCGTCATTTCTCTGACGTGTATTCATTTGATTCCAAGGACGGACAGCTGTATCAATATATCTATAGATATATATATTATATATATATTATATATTTATAATGAAAGTTAAACAATATATTAGTGGGTATAATAATATGAAAAATAATTTCATTATTTTTTTATACCATGAAACTCTTTTAAATTCTTTTATATTATATTTAAAATAATATATATTAAAGAGTAATTATTTTAAAAAATGATAATATTAGATATTAATAATTATATATCTATATATATAATATATATCATATAGTATATATATCCCGGTCCAATAGATAAGATAAGAAGATGTGGTTCTCTCATTTGTTGTGTACAATAAGATAATTGATTCCAATTATGATATGTAGATCCATAAGTAAATCCTTCAGAAGCAAAATAAGTATATATACCATTAAAATTAGATTTAGTAAGTTGTGCACAATCTGTAGCTTGTACAGCTAAACCGATGACAATAGAATCATAAGCAGTATTACGAATCTAAAAAGGAAGAATAAACATATAAATAGTATTCTTTGATGAATAATAGAGATAGAGTGATATTTATAAAAGTATATAGAATACAGTGTTTGCTCCTTTATCATCAAGAATACTATTCCATTCATTGTAGTCAATTAAATAGGAATCATATATATAAACAAGAGGCTTACGATTATAACGGTAAAATGCAGGATGATTTCCATAACTATATACATATATTATATTATATTATATTATATTATATTATATTATATTATATTATATTATATTATATTATATTATATTATATTATATTATATTATATTATATTATATTATATTATATTATATTATATTATATTATATTATATTATATTATATTATATTATATTATATTATATTATATAAAAAAACAATAAAACAAAAAAATTAATCTAAAATATAATAAAAAAAAATACGTATCAATAATATATTTAAGATCTGCTTTAACAGAGAGAGCACTTCGATCTTTATAGGGTTCGATATGAAAGGCTATTTTAATATGATATTTATTAGCTAAATCCATAATGATTGGCATATAATTATCAACAGAAAGAAAGCCATCATCAGAAAGACTATGAGGATACCTATATAGATATATATATATTAATCATTTATAAATAATAATAATAAATAATATCATATTCAAATACAAAATTGTTATTTTAAAAAATCATTAAAATAGTAAAAGAATATATATATATATACCAAGAAACTACTAATACACCAATACCTGCAATTACAGAGTATTTCATATGAGTCTCAATAACCTATATATATATATATCAAATAGTTATAAAGAATCAATGAAAAAATAAGTATACTTGTTCATCAATAGAGGAATAAGGTCCTAATAATGGATAAAAGGATGACGCAACATCATCAGGAGGATTATGTTGTTTAATTGGATACTGACGATTCACTGATTCAGTCCAATGAGGTAATGTCTTATGATTCCAATGTCTCCATTTCCCATCATGTGCTTCAGAACCATACCATGGATAATAAAAAGAATGAACTAAATCGGATACAAACAAAGGTGAATCAATAGATGTAGTTCCTTTAGTAATAGATTGAACTAATTCAGAATCATCAATAAACGCATTTTTATTTGAATTTTTCTTTGTTAAAGTGAGTCTAGAAGTAACTTTAGGAAGAACACCTCGTAAAGTATGTTTTTCTTGTGTATTTTCATTCTCTTCGGTAATCTCTCCTTGTATTTGATCATTTCGTTCATTTGAATTCATAATACCTAAAGATCTAAAGTAAATATTAATAGTAGAAATTACTATTTTCTGTGTTTTGATTTTGAATTATAATGCTTCCACTAATTGAATCATTCTGAGATCCATAATTCGTATTTTTTCGTGGATAAAATGAGAAAGTTTGGGTTTCATCTTGAGATACAACAATCATTGCTAGACATAATGCAGCAATCAAGAATAAAGATAACGAAAGAAATATTTGATAGTTTACTTTCATTTGACTTATAAGCAAACTAAATAATTAAAAATAGAATTGAAGTAATCTTGAGAAATTTGCATATATCACTAAAGTTTCGATGAATTCTCTTGATTCAGAAAAGTACATATGTTTCTGTGTTTTCTATTTTTATAAAGTGTTATATATAATGTATACATCTTCAGAAAGACTTTTCTGATTCATAAGAGTATAAATATAAGTGATAAGCGAATAAAAGTCAGCAATTGATTACTAAACGTATTTTTTTATTTAAATAAATGTCGAAATTATTGTGATTTATTATTTGTAATTCTTATATTTATAAATAATAAATAGAAACATACGACTAAAATAATAATGATTGATAAATTGTATATGTATATATGTTCTTTCTTATTTAAAGATACTTTAATAGTTTACGTTCTTCATTTTGTCTATATTTTATATTTTTTCATTTTTTTTATCTATGAAAATAATGTATATCAAACAATAAATAAAATAAAGCAAAAATATATTTTTCTAAACAAATTTTTTTGATGATAAAAAGTAAAGAGAAAAAAGATAAAGGTATTTAAAATAAGATTTAATTTGCTTAGAGAGTTGTTCTATGTAAAGATTCTGCCTTGAATATCTTAAAGGTATCTGGATGGGTTATAGTCATTTTGACTATTGGTTTCTTTATGTTTTTTATGGCTGTAACACCTCCTAACAAACATTTTGATCAAAATGATATTCTTCAGTGGGTTGCAGGATTATTATTTCGATGGTTATTTGGAGTATTGATCTTTATTGCCGTTTTCAATTTGTTATGTTCTATGTGTGTTAGAAAGGTTCCTTGCTGTGGAATACTTATATCCTTTTATAATAAATGATTCTAAAATATTTATATGAAAAAATAATATATATATATATATATATATATATATATATCTTAATAAAGTGTTGAAATGTATTTTAATTTGTTTTTATTATAAGAATCTATTTAAGTTTCTTTAATAACTATACGATTTTGTTGTTCTTTGTTTTACATTAATTCTCGGCATTATATCTGTTTTTACTATATCGAATTCGCTATGGTATCTTGAAGATTTCGATGTATATATATATATATATTTTCTTACTGTTATTTCCTATAAGAAACAATTCTATTTTTATTTATATATATAAATATATATATTTAGACTTCACATCATTCTCCTACTCAAGATAATATTATTGAATTAATTCATAGTAATCTTATTAAGTTTTTTAATTCTACACAAGAAGTTGAATATTATAATAATCTTCAAGTATATATATATATATATTTATATATATTTATTTTTTATAAACAATTATTGATTATAGTTCTATATATTTAGTTAATATTCACTATATTTAATTTATATATTTTCTATATTCTAAAGGAATCTTGTCATTGTTGTGGGTTTATGGATCGAAATGACGACATGGGTATCAACACACCTTATGAGAGTGAAGCTTGTATAGATAAAAATGCAGGACCTTGTTTACCCAAAGTTGTCTCAGTATATATGATTAATATTATAAGTTATTATATTATTATGTGATTATTATAAGTTGCTATATGATTATTATAAGTTATTATATGATTATTATAAGTTATAAGAATAATACTATAATAATACTATAATAATAATAATAATACTATAATAATAATAATAAACATAATAAACATAATAATACCTTATTATTGATTAGAAATCATTATATCACTATCTAATATAATTATTTAAATAAGTTATTCTTTTATATAGACTGTAAGAACAATAGCCAATTCAACAAGAGATATTATTATTGCTATTTGTGTTATTTGTGTATGTTTCTATAATCTATATATACATATCTATTAACCTTAATAACACTTTGTATTTCATATATATATATATATATATATATATTATTATTATAGGTTTATGTTATATGTATTTTATCGTGGACAATATCTGTGTTTATTCGTGATATAGAAAGACCTATAATTGTATACGATGCTCAAAGTTTAATGTCTGATGAAGGTTCCTTTGATTTCGACTTGGAAAATATGCCCAAACAATTTGTTTATGTTTATCCACCTAGTGTTCAACGACGCTCAAAGAAGAAATCAGATCTAACTATTTCTAATTAAGTGTTCTGCTATCGTTGTATTCTTAACTTCACTTTTCTCTGTTTCATTTTTTTTATTTGTCATAATCTGGTTTGTTCCTAGTCTCTAATTCCATATATTGAAACTAATATAGTCAAATAACTTTCTAGCTCTTTCACTTAATTTAAAACTAATTTTATCAACATATCTAACAATTTATTTCACACAATTAGCTCGATATCATACTAAAACATATAAAAACAATACAGAGAGTATCATCTAAGATATAGACAATAAAATCATTAGATTTAACTAGTGAATTACTTGACTATAACGTTAATGAATGCGATTTTAATTTTTAAAAATTCGGAAATTAATGAGAATTATAAAATGCTGACATGATGTCCATGAAAAAGGAACCGTCCATTCATGTATCTCTTTGTTTTAATAAAAACTCACTTTTTGAATTCGAATCAGTTAGAATTCTATTATCGTTCTTCCATAGAAAATAACAATATTCATAAATTCCCTTCATTATCTCCCCAAAATTATTGAATACTCATCTAACCGACGGGTGTCGTTGGATATTCTTTTTTTCTGTTACTAAAAGAACCATTAAAATCAATGGCTCAAATAATCTCATTTGCTTCTGGAACAAAAAAGAAAATCTAGATCGTAGAATTCTTTTGAGTTCTACGTTTACGTATACTTTTTCTTTTTTAGATTATTTTTATATCATAAATTCTTTTCTTTTATAAAGAATAAAAAATTAATTAATTTTATTGTAAATAAATAATATGGCTTCTGTAGAATATGGTTTTGAAGTTGAAGCAGCTCATAAGGGTTGTGTACGTTTTTTATATACTATTATTTTTTAATTTTTTTTTTATCTTTTTTCTTTGTATAGTCTGCTGTTATTAGAAATAAGAACTGTTCTAATGGTTCTTTCGTCACAAAGAAATACGTTGAATGCGAAACATTGTATATTTTCATTATTTCTACACTGTATGTCTTATTGTAATATTTTTTTATTTAGATATGATAATTTCCAACGTGGTTTAAAATTAAATCCTAATGGTCCCTGTATGGGTTACAGACCCTTAGTATGTAATTCATAATCGTTATTAATAATTCACAATTTTATTTGATTTTTTAAATATATATTTTAAAATTATTTATGTTCTTTAATGTCTTTATTTTTAATAATAATTATTTTTTTAGGATGCTGAAGGAAAGGCTCTTCCCTTTAAATTTTTCACATTCACTGAAATCTGGCAAAGAATTCAAAATTTTGCTTCTGGTCTTCTTTATTTAGATCTAGTTCCTAAAGTTGATAATTTATGTTTATTATCTAATTGAATTCTTTATGTTTATTGTGTTTTTCTAAATTTAGATACTATTTATTTAAATTTTTATTTAATTCAGATATAAATCTAAATATATATAGTTATGTATTCTTGGTATTTATGCTCACAATTGTGTAGAATGGGGTCTTTCTGAACAAACTTGTAATTCTTATTCATTTACACTTTGTCCTATTTATGATACTTTAACACAAGACAGTGTTGATTTTATATTTAAACAAACTCAAATGAAGACCTGTATCTGTGGTTCTAATGAAACCTTTAAAGTATATATTTGTGTATAAATTATTTATATATATGTATTCTATTTATAACAATAAATAATTTTAAATTGTATTATTATTATTATTTTTATAGGTTTTATCTAATATTGAAAAGTATGAAAGTTTAAAGGCTATTGTTCAAATAGGTGATGTATCTAAGAAAGATTATGATATTGCTAGAGATTGTGTATGTATTTATTATCATTATTTATATAATTTAAAATATGAATTATTATTAATAGTTATATATATATTTTATAGGGTGTAATTATATATACATTTAAGGAAATAGAAGAAGTAGGTGCTAATCATCCTCATGCTCCTATAGTTCCTACTCCTGAAGATATTCATACTATTTGCTATACTTCAGGTACTACAGGTATGCCTAAAGGTGCTTTAATTTCACATAAGGCTTTTTGTTCTAATATGTATGCTTGCTTAATGCAAGGTATAGAAGGATGTACTCAAGATAGTTATTTATCCTATTTACCTATGGCTCATGTTTTAGAACGTTTAGTACAAAACTTAGTATTAAATTGTGGTGGTAAAGTTGGTTATTATCAAGGATCTACTAAGACTTTAGTTGATGATCTTAAAGCTTTTAGACCTACTGTATTTGTCAGTGTTCCTAGATTATTAACTCGTATTTATGATACTGTTCTTAAACAAGTTGAAAAATCTAGTTATATATCTCAATATTTATTCCATGCTGCTTTATCTGCTAAAACTGAAGGATTAAAACAAGGTTATTATTATAATAGACTTTGGGATACTCTTGTTTTTAATAATATTAAAACTTCTATTGGTTTAGATAAATGTTGGCTTATTTTAAGTGGTTCTGCTCCTCTTCCTCCTGAATGTATGACTTTCTTAAGATGTTTAATTAGTGATTCTGTTTGTGAAGGTTATGGTGCTACTGAAATTTGTGGATGCTCTCTTCTTCAAGCTAGAAATGATTTCACTATTGGTATATATATATATTTATTATTTTTATAAATAACAATTTTATATAATATTTTTTAAAAATAATATTTTAGAAATAATAATAAAAATATCTAAAATAATAATAAAAAAATCTAAAATAATAATAAAAATATCTAAAATAATAATAAAAATATCTAAAATAATAATAAAAATATAATTATAGGTAATGTTGGTGGTCCTACTACTGCTTGTGAAATTAAGTTAGTTGATGTTCCAGAAATGGGATATTTAACTACTGATCGTGAACATAATGGTCAACTTTGTATTGCTCGTGGTGAAGTATTATTCAGAGGTCCTTTATTATTCTCTGGTTATTATAAGAATCCTGAAGAAACCAAGGCTGCTATTGATGAAGAAGGATGGTATCACACAGGTGATGTTGCTGTTTTATTACCTAATTATGCTATTAAAATTGTAGATAGAAAGAAGAATTTCTTTAAATTATCTCAAGGTGAATATGTTGCTGCTGAGAAATTAGAACTTATTTATTCTCAATGTAAATATATTTCTCAAGTACTTATTTATGGTGATAGTAGTCGTAATTATTTAATTGCTATTGTCGTTCCTGATAAACATTCTGTTATGGATTGGTATAAACAAACTACTGGCAATGAAAGTGATTTCAAGACTATTTGTCAATCTAAAGAACTTAAAGATCTTATTCAAAATGATTTCAATAGAATTCAAAAAGAAAATCAATTAAGAGGTATTGAAAAAGTTAAGAATCTTGTTATTGATTCTGAACCTTGGAGTGTTGAAAATGATTTACTTACTCCTACTTTCAAATTAAAGAGAAATGCTGTTCAAAAGAAATATTTTGATAAGATTCAAGAAGCTTATAAAGCTTAAATGTAACCATTATTCTCATATATTTATTTTGCTTTCTTATATATATATATATAATGTGAATCTTCTGCTTTTTTAAAAGTTTTTTTTTAAATATATATTATCAATAAAAAATTGATATAAATATTTTCTTTATTTTATTGATGATTCATTCTATTATATATGTTTTTATAATTATTCTTTTCTTGTTTTCATTGTATATTCTGTTTGTAATGTAAACCTTAAATATTCATATAGCTCGTGTGCTCTTTCTTAATAGCTTGTATATTTGTATTAACATATATTGTTTTGTTTCCTTTTTGTAATGACAATTATTTTTATTAATTAATATTTTATGTGTACGTGATTCACTCTCACATATAAAACAAAAATGATGAAAAACATTTACAAAACCTTATAGATTATTGGTTTTATTTATATATACATAGACTACTACTTATTCTCTAAAGTAGAACGATAATGCTTATATACATAGTTTCTTACATAATATAAATATCTAAGAATCATTTTATATCGTTGTTGATCATATAAAATGGGACAAAAAGTATTCACACAAGTATTATGCAATACATCGTTGATATTCATACATTTTTGACAATTTCTCAAAGTATTCTAAGAATATATATAATAATAGTATAGATATATACATGATAATAAAATTCATGTTCTTTTATCAATTTTGAAAGTACAATTAATACATATGAAGGATAACTAGGTATTAATAGAATTAGTATTCAATATATAAAATAACTTATAAGTATTAAATATGTAAAGAACATAATAAATAGAATAATAATTATATAAATAGAATAATATTAATAATAATATAAACATATAAATATAATAATATAAACATATAAATAAAATAATAAATATATAAACATAATAATGAACATATATACTTCAGACACTCACTACATATATCAAATTCAATTCCTTGTTTATTACATATCAGACAAGTATTCTTCTTAAAAAAATGAGTAATATTATTCATTCTCTCTAGAGATGTCTGATTGGTTATCACATTATTAGTCTCAATTCTATTGGCTAAAATAGATTCAGGAAAAAAAGAACATTCTATTGGCCAATCAGAATCTCCAGTCAATAGATTCTCAGGAATCGATGGAATAACCGCAGGAAGAGAAATCTCACTAAGTGATAAATACCAACTCATAATATCCACATGAATTACATCAAATACCTATATATATGTATATATTCATAGAATATAAATATAAATATTGACTAATAAATAGATAGGCTAATATATATATACTCTTTTTAATACTGGGATTACCTGTTTAAGTATATAATAAGTACTATTTATTCTATAGGAATGATTCTGCAAATAATCACGGGGAGAAATTACTAAATCTTTTAAAGCTGCAGAAGGTGGTCCAAAGATAACAATATACGGAACACGTTGTTTATATATAGGCTCTGCTCTAATATATATATATATATATATATATATATATATATATATATATATATATATATATATATATTATAATAATAATAAATACCTTGGATCTTGTTTCATCTTTTGAAGAGCAATAACCGCGGGAGGAGGTATATTTGTAAGTGATTTATAATCTCCTAATTTGACTTCTTTGAAGAATATAAACTCATGAATAGGAAGGAAGGAAGAAGAGAGAAGAGAACGAAATTCGGATTGAAGATATCTATATATATATATATTGATTGTTATATGTATATAATAATAATAGATAATAAAAAAATAGAATGAAAAAAATGAATATATTGTTACAATAATACTTTATATATATATATACTGTTTAATAGTTCCTAAATCTCGATGACTGCATAAATACATTAATATATTCGTGAATAATCGCTGAACATATAAACATTGATCACGACGAACTGTCTCTATTCCTTTACTTTGTAAAAAGGGTGTTGCTGATGGTGATGTGTAGCACATTCCACAATAATGTTTTTTAGATATCAGAACCGCGGGGAAATATACTTTTTCGAATTTTAATCGTATAGGAGAAGGAAAGTGAGATGTAATTGTATCTATATATATAATAAATAATATATATATATACCTGCAATATAGTTTCCCATATCATATGCTTGTTGAACAGAATAACCCTTTAAATGGACAAATATACTATCGGTATCTCCATAGCTATATATAATCATGAGAATAATAAGTATAATGGTTACAATAATTATCATATATATATACATACATGACTTCAGCTCCCTGTATATTATCTTCTATGTATTGAATACTATATCTCAGAACATCTCGTCCAGTTTCTACTACACTATCCCCCAAGTGACTACAAGGCATACGACCGGAATAACCGGCAGACATGTAGCTATATAATAATAATAATAATAATAATATACATAGATATATATATATACCCATATGTAACATTTGCTACCATCTTCAACGAATATTGACGGGAATCCATCTTTCTAAATAAATAAATAAATAAATAAATAAATAAATATATATATATATATAAATACTTATCTTTTTTCTCTGGATCCGCATTTTTTATCATAACTCTATATATATATATATATAAATAATATATATATATATATATACCTAGTTGTTAATATATCTTTTAGCATAGTACAAAACATTCCTTCTCGAAGCGATTTCCCCGCGAATACACATCCATTTGAAGATATGTAATAATCCCCGTGGGAATATGCTTGTTCTACAGCACTTTTTGTAGGTTTAAAACTAGAATCAAATCCAATACCACTGTAAAAAGAGGTATGAGTCTTCTTATTAAGAATACCAATTAAAGTGGAAAAACACATGTTATAACCGATAATAACAGAAGGATATAGTGATTGAAAGTCTAATACAACTACGGGTGATGTATATATATTTGATTTTGGCTCTAAAACCATGGGAATACACTCCATTGGAGGCTGGAAGTATAACTATATATATATATATATAAAGAAAAAGAGAAAAAACATGAATAGATATAATAGTATACTTCTTTTTCAGTAGTATTTCTACAGAGAAAGTTGAATTCCTTATTTAACCTTAAATATAGATTCTCTACACGGTATTGACTACCACGAACATACATATCTTCAATATCTACACCATGAACACGTGATGTCTCCATCATTTCATTGGATATATCTAAATCACGTACAATGGTCAAATCCGATTGGGTTTTATACACGAGAAACTGAAGAATCTCAACGACTGTGCTTTTATTTTTATACCTATATAAATGTTATTATATTATATTGAACATATATATATAATAATCGTTACATATATACATAAAAGAACATCTACACAATATATATATATAGAGTATACATTTTAGTAATAGTAGTATCTGAATATACAGGTATTCTCTTCTTATAAATAGCATATATATAGTAATCAAAGTCATAAGAGAGGAGGGAGGTCTTCTTTCGTAGTAATCGCCATAAATTAATTACTATATATATATAGGTATTATAAAAATGAAGAAAAGAGAATACATATATTGTATATATTAAAAATAAATAAATAAATAAATAATAAATAACTATTAAATACATAAATAAATAAATAATGTAAATAAATATAAATAAATATATATATAAATATAAATAAATAAATAAAATAAAACAAATAAATATCTACCAAGTCTTCCATCAATTGTAATAGCACTTCCTTTTTTACTTAAATATTTTGATTTATATCTATTTACATAGACTTTAATATTTTCTTGATATTCGTCACATATATTCTCCTCATAAAAAAACACGAAATGACCGTTTTCATTTGATAATGACGCAGGACATACAATACGTGCTTCTGGATCACTAATAATATCTCGAAAACGAAGAATAAAGTCCTCATTTTGAGGGTCATAATCATGGGAATTTTGTACATATTGATATAAAGATGTAGAATGAAGATAATAGATAATATCTTCTGTTGTAGTATATATAAAAGGTGTTCTTGATATATATAGAGAAAGAGGTATATGTAGGTATAAACAACGATCAAATATATATCCCAAAGAAGACTTCTGAGTCTATTTATATGAATAATAGATTTATTATGAAGAATAAATGAATTATATATATATTTATTTTATATATGAATAATAGATTTATTATGTAGAATAGATGAATTATATATATATTTATTTTATATATGAATAATAGATTTATTATGTAGAATAAATGAATTATATATATATTTATTTTATATATGAATAATAGATTTATTATGTAGAATAAATGAATTATATATATATTTATTTAATATATATATACTTCATATCCAAATAGAATGTCAGGGTCATAATATACAACTATATATATAAATATATATATCAACTCTATCTCATGCTCTACACGATATAGAGATAACCGCGGGAATCTTGAGGATATATATTGTTCTAAATAAATTAATAAATAATATGTATACGTATATATATAAATATACTTTGGTATTCATCACAATAATCACAATCACCCCCTATATATATATATATATATATATATATATATATATTATTATATTTACATAAGATAATTCCAGTAATTGGCTCTTTTTCAGCTTCATAATAACTATATATATATATAACTATATATATAACTATATAAATACATCTCTTGTATAGAAAAACACAATGCCATTATTTGATTGGTTGCAGGATCTGGTGACACATCCTCTGTCACTTCAATAAGTACCTCTACACTCATAAAAGTTAACATCTATATAATAATATAAATACTCAAATAATATCATAGAAAACTATTCTATATATATATTAATTATTAGATATATATATACTTTTTCTTTATATTGAATAGAATCCTTATTTGATTCTTCACAGAATTGTGAATTATTAGTAGTATTATTTATAGTATTATTAATATTGTCGTTATTCTCTTCTTCTTTCTTCTTCTTCTCTATACATATCTTTGGAGATGGAGGAATAGGTATATAATCATAACAACATATTTCTACATCTTTAGAATTCCCGTAGGAATAACCGGAATTATCAATATATATATCAGATAATATATTAGTCCAATGATCCATTCCTAATCTATATATATATATATAGTTATATATATAGTTATATATATACATTGGAGTAGCTTGAGTCTCTGTAACATTTTCACTGGAATCATTTTTATATCTATAATATAATATATATATATATATATATATATATATATATATATATATACTTGTAATATAATTGACGTGATATGGAAGTATCAAAGAGAGGATCAAAATAAGCTTCTACATATATATATATATATTTATATAGATAAGATACCTAATTTATATGGGTTAGAATTAACAGCAAAATTATTATCCTTCTGATTACCGCGGTTATTTGAAGCTGATTTTGATGGTTGTATATAGTCATAAATAGAAGTGGCGGGATGCAATGGCGGGTAATAATGAATAGGGAGATCATATCTATATATATAAATATATAAATTTTTATTATATATATTATATATTATATATATATATATATACCGAAGCATAGAAGAAAGAGAAAGAGAGGGTGATATCGGTATAGGATTATATATAAATAAAGTAGTTTCACAATTATTCTCATTGATACTAGTGTCAATTGATTTATTCCCATGAATATGAATATCATCATATGATATTGTTCCATCCACTATAAATATATGTAATATATATATATGTATATATACGCGTAGCTGAGCTATCATCAGTAATAGATAGGGTATTCCGAAGGGAGTTTTCAAGTATTTCTGAGTGCTGATTGGATTGCTGTTGAATTAATGATATATTGGGAGGACAAGGAGGGGAAATCGTAATATTAGTATTATTAATATTATTAATATTATTAGTATTATTAATACTATTAGAATTATTAGAATTATGAGGAGAAACTGTATTACTAGAATTATTAGTATTACTAGTATTATTACTATTATTATTAATGGATAAAGAATAAGTTAATAGACTATTCTTTAAATTACATGAGTTATCTAGATTATTTGTATTTTCAGGATTATTTTTACTATTTAATAGGGGTAATAGATTTGAGTGAGAAGAAGAATTAGAATTATTATCTATATACAGAGTGTCTATTTCAGGAAGTATTTGAGATTGAGAAAAAATGGTTTGAATTGACATACTAGATAGAAATGTATATAGATAGAGAAGTCATCAATATATATATATAGATATATAGATATAATAAATATATGAAAAAAAAATATAAAATGATAAAAATAAAATAAAATAAATAAAATAATAGATACTTGTTATCATTATTTTCATTTATGTTTTCTATATTATTATTCACATATAGATCTTCTATATTAATGTCTGTATTAGTAGCATTATTAGAAAGAGGAGGAGAAGAAGACAAAGAGTGAGCTAAAGAGAAAAAGAGATATAATTAGGTAATAATAATACTAAAAAAATAATGATATATATATAAAAATAATAATAATATTAACAATAATAATATATATAAAAAATATATATATACTATTGCAACAATTATAAAGTGCTTCTTCACATTTCTATAAAAAATATATATATAATTTAAAAATATAAAAAATACTTGAGAAAGAAGAACTTCTTCGCCTTCTTCTTGTGAATAACCAATAGGAATTGAAGGTTCTGAAACAGTATTCTGACTGAGATGTGATTTGTTATAGTTTATATCTTCTGTTACATTATTATTATTATTATTATTAGAGTTATCAGAGCTATTACTTAAAAGAACTCGTTTTTCTCTATAATCATGATCTAGAGTGGAATTAGAGAATACAGATCTAGAGATATTATCCTTATTATTTATATCTACATCTTTTACTATATCTATGCCATTATCATTATAAACATTTTTATTATTATCAATATCAATATCTTTATTATTATCAATATTAATATTAATATCTTTATTATTATCAGTATTTATATCTATAATACTTTCTATACTATTACTATTTTCTTCTTCTTCTTCATCATCATCATTATCACTATACTCAAACTGACTCATTCTCTCATTTTCTTGATTTATATCTATTGTCATTTCTTCATCTTCATCATCTTCCTCTTGCAGTAGATCATTGTTTCCATGGGAATATGCATTCTTCAATGGATATTTAGTCTGAGAATAGTTATTTTTCATAGGATCAGATAGTTTATGGTGATTATTTGTATATATCATTTTCACGCAATTATCATTACAATCAATATAATTATCATTATTATTTAAAAATAATGTGCTATTTATTGAAGAAGAAGAAGAAGAAAGAGGATTTGATGGAGATATAGGTATATTCATAGATGTATGTATATAAGTATTAGAATGACCAACAGGAATAGTAGGAAGAGAATGAGTATTTATAGAAGATATAGGTAGAGATAGAGATATATCTTTGGGATTATTTGAGGAGAATAACTGTCGTTTTACTTGTGTATCTTTTAATTGAATAGAATCTATAGATATATCATGATCCGAATTGATAGGAGAAGAACTTTCTTGAGATGGTGGAATAGAAAGAGTATTTGATTGTATACTTTTTGTATTTTTAATCTTCAAAATAGAGTATAAAGAAGGAGAATATGGAGTATTATTTTTATTATTATTATTATTATTATTATTATTATTATTATTATTATTATTATGAATAGTGTCTTGCTCAGCAGGAGAAGGAATAGGAGAGTGATTTTGACTTATAGAGAGAGATTCCGATAAGGGAGATTTAATAGTATTAGGCGTATTAATAATATTAGGCGTATTAATAGTATTAGGAGTATTAATAATAGAATTCATTTTATTATTAGGAGTATTAATAATAGAATTCATTTTATTATTAGGAGTATTAATATTATTAATAGTCTTTATATTTTGTGAAATAGGCGTAGATTCAGAAGAAGAATGTGTATCTATATATGAGCATAAAGATGTATTTAAACAAACTTTATTCTTCTGTGGAGTTTTATAAATCTCTTTTTCTTTTTTCAACTGTTTTTCTTTAATAATATTTTGAGCAGTTTCTTCAAATTGCTTATACAGTTGTTTTTGAGCCATTGTTTTTGGACTTTCCTGTCTTTCTATATCATCAGATAAATCCGGGATATCTTGTGTTCCATATTGTTCTTGAATTACTTGATAAATAGTTTTTAACGAAGGTATCTATATATATATATATTTTTTTATGAATACATTTATAATTATTTAATTATAAAAAAAATATTATATAAATATATTATATAATATATTTATAAGAAATATAAATTTATATAAAATATATAAATAGATAACATACTTTAAGTTCAAGTGTTGAACTAGTTAGTGTTTGAGAGATAGAAGGATATATATCTGTATATATAACATCATATTCAGAAACAGCTATAGATTGTCTTGGATATGAAGGAATTGAATCAGGAGTTATATATAATACTATATATATATAAAGGAATATAATAATAATAGTAAGCAAGCATATTAATAATAATAATAATAAAAATAATAATAAATCTATATATTTACCATTATCAACAGAAGGTATTGAATAATTATGAAAATGTGAATCACGTATCTATATAAATAAGAATAATTTCTTAATTAATATAGAATAAAAAAAAACAATTATTCTTTAAATCTGTCTATTTACTTTAGCTTGACTTATAATAATATTAGTCATTGGATATAAACATAAATCCGTGAGAAATTTCAATTTATAGGAATATTGATGTTCAAAAACTGTAAAGCAAATACCATCTATTCCTCCAGATCCTAAAAGATTTCCTAGTCGCTTAATCAATGACTGATTATATCTATATTACAGATTAAATTAAAAAAATACTTTTAATATAACATAAATACATTGTAATTCGTAACACAGGTGAGTAGATATCATGATATCCATATATACTAACTGATCTTTCAATTGATAACTATATATAAAATATATATCACCTGATATAAAAATGTATAATAACGTTTATTCTTTAAAAAAATACTGAATGAACATGTTTCACTGTTTGAACAACGGATTTCTTATAATCTATAAAATTGAGGGATTATATCAAATGAATAATTTAATAAAATACTTTTATAAGTCAACATTTGATCAATTGCTTTTTCTAATTTCATTTCAAATTCATCTAACCATTTGTCAATATTGTCACCAAGTGCTACATCCTCAAGCCCAATGTATAAATAAGGAAAATACTATAGAAGAATAATATATTTTAAATAATTATGAACATACATCATGAACATGTATACAACAAAGCTGATTATTGTCTTTATAGCCGAAGAGACGCGTAATTGGCTTATAACAAGAAAATGAAGTTGTATGATACTTTTCTACCCAACTCTTTGATGCTCCAGTCTTGATATATGTGAATTCTCTATACGAATCCTATATGAATAAGTAGTTTATTAACTAATTATATAAATAAAAAATACAATTTTGAATAATCGTAGTTTAAATTGTGATGAGTCTTGTATAGATCCACTTTGCATGACAGAAAGATAGCCAAATATCACAAATATAACTGTGTAAGTGTATCTTGTTGTTGATAAAATGAAATGAATATTTTTTCCCTCGCTTTTTCTTCTTCTTGCTCTTGTTCATGGATATTTGTGTTTCTTTCAGCAAATCTATTATTTCTTCTTTAGATGAACAGAATGAATATATTTTAAGATTGTGCATATATAAATAAATATAAATGATAAGACGTTTCATATATAAATAAATATAAATGATAAATTTCAACAAAACAAATGTATAACTATAAAAATAATGTTAACCCATATTATGTGAAGTATATATACTTATTAGATAAGAAATACTGTTTATAACTGAAAAGAAAGTAGTTTAAAATATAAATAAAAAAAAAACACTTTAAAGTTATATATAAATAATTCAATAAGAATAAATGAAAGAGTATATAAATAGTAGATATAAAAATAAAAAACAAAGAAATAGAAAAAGAAGAAAAAAAAAGTTAAATTATGAAGTCAACATAGATAAGAAATAAATAAATAGTGTATTATATGTAACAATACATATATACATATATATATATATATAAACATCTAATAAATAAATAAATATATGAAATACAAATATTGATTCCTTATATAGCATCATCATCATCGTCCTCTTTTTCTTCTTTTCCATTTAGAGTGATTTTTAGAGGAAGAGAATTAGTATAATTATTTGCATCATTATTACTACTAAGATCGGTACTATGAATAGTATTTAATTCTTCATTGATATGTAATGATTTAGATTGTTCATCATAACCATCATCAATAACTTTATCATCTAATTCATCAATCATAGTTTGAGAATGATTATCTTCAATAATATCTACATCAATAGGTTCACCCATTTTAGATTGCATAGCAATAGAAACAGAATTAATATCTTTAGTTGGAAGATCGATGTCAAGAAGATCTACATCATTTTCTAATTTACTCTTTTTTAATTTAGGTACTTTAAGGAATTTACAGACTACTAAAGCAATAATAAGTAATACTATGCAAACACAATCACCTATAATATAATCACCATCAAGAGTACCATAGAATATATAACTAATACCAGCTATAATACCAAGTACAAAGTTATATTCTGAAGAAATCGAAGTAAATAAAGCAGTATTCACACCAGTAGCAGCAGCAGTAAGAATAGTAGTATCTGAAATAGGAGAAGCTAATTCACCAAAACTAGAACCCGATAAACAAGCACCAATAGTAGCTTCTAATAATGAAGGTTGAACAATTTTAATAATATTAACAGAAAGAGGAATAAAAATACTAAATGTAACCCAAGCATTTCCAAGAGAAAAAGCTAAGAATCCTGAGAAAATATAAACAATAATAGGAAGTAACCATCCAGGGAAATTACCATTAACAATAAGATTACCAATATATTGACCAGTTCCGAGTAAATCATTACTATAATAAGCTAAAGACCATGCTAAGACTAATAATAAAATAGTAGACATCATTTCAGCAATACCATCTTTAACAGCATCCATAAAGGATAAGAAGGGCATTAATTTACGAGGTAAGAAGAATATAAAACATAAGATAATAGCAAATAATGTACCTACTGAAAGACATACAGTTGTTTCAGCTTCAGAAAAAGCAGTTGAAACATCTTTTCCATCGAAAAACCCACCACTATATAACATTAATAATATAGAAGTGATAATAAGGATAAGAATAGGAAAGATAAGATCAAAAACTGTAGCTTTCATAAGAGATTGACATTTTTTATTTGTTTTTGAATCATCTACTTTTTCATTTTTCTTAGATTTTACATTCTTTTCTATTTTGTTTTCTTTTTCTTTAGTTTTTTCTTCCTCTATTTGTTTGTTATGAAGACAATGTTCTTTAGCTTGATTCTCTCTAGCAGCCATTTGACCGAAATCATAATCGAAGAGAATAATAATTAATAAGAAGATGAAGAAAAGTAAAGGAAGAGAACAGTAGGGAATTGAACGTATAAAAGCTGAGAAGGCATCTGTTACTTGAGCCATAGAGATCTGAGATAGAATAGCAGCACCCCAACTAGAAATTGGTATAACTAAAGCACAATTAATAGCCATTCCCTTAATAATGTACGAAATTTTGTAAGGTGAGATTCCCACAGTATCAGCAACAGGTCTCATAATTGTACCATTACTCAAGCAGTTGAAATAATCATCGACAAAGAGAAAAAGACCTAACAAAAACGTAAAAAAGTTCGTAGCTCTTTTAGATTTAATAACTCCAGAAATCCAACGACTATAAGCTTGAGTACTACCTGATTTCTTCATAATTTCAACGAGTCCTCCCATAAGAAGAATAAAAATAAGTAACGAGACTTCTTCAGTTGCTTTTGAACTGATAACATTAATGAAATTTGTGAACACAGTAATGAAGTTACCTCCATCGTAACATTCATAGATAATAGAACCAACAAATGCAGCAAAAAAAAGTGAGAAAATGACCTCTTTCGTAATAAAAGCTAATATAATAGCGATGAGCGGAGGTATTAATGAGATGATTCCTGCTTCATAAGCTTTCATTTTTATTATTTGAATGAATATGATGGAAAAATAGTTTTTATATATAACCAACAAAGTTCTGTAGGGAATCATTTGACAAAGAATTGTTTGATGACCATCAATATGGGTACATAAAATGATTGGCTCTTGTTTCCGATAAAATCATTTTTATTGGCTTTTCTCGATTTGGAGAACCATTAAGAATTCAGTTCCAATCATTAAAAAATATATATTGTTATGTTTCTTAGTGTTTACATTGTTTTGGGATTCTCGTTTTTGTATAAGAGAAGTACTAAAATTACAAAAGTGTCGCTTCTTTTATCATATATGAAAATCAATTTTGTTCTATGTCAGAATCTTCTATTTTTATCATGATCAAAGTAGAGTATATAAGTTTACAAAAAATTAGAAAGAAATTCACTGATGTTTTTTCTGTTTTTTATATTCATGAATAAATAATCATTTTTGTTGCCAGAATCCCATACAAAGACGATCTATTTTTTTAATAAAAACACGGTTTTGTTGAATCTGTATTATTCTCGTGATTATTATAGTGGAAACTTTAAGATTCAATCATACTGCTTGTTTGTGGAGTTCATCTTCCATTTTGTTCTTTTTGATTTATGTTAACTATTTGCCTTTGTTTTTCTGACCAATCGTGGGATTTCTTTTCTTTTTTAACTTATTTAAATATTTTATATCAACGTATTTTTTTTTAATTGAATAGCGTAAATAATGTTGTCCATCAAATTTATATTCCTAAATTGAAAACGAACTGAACTTTTTTTCGCATTAGTCAAGAGAATTCTCCTGTAGTGTTTATGGTTTGCTACTATCTTTGAATATTTCAATGTTCTATAGTCACATATCATGTATTTAAGAATGCTAATAATTGACAGTAGAGAAAATGAAACTCATAACTTCTTTATGTCGTTTTTTGTACTACTCTGAACTGTTCTTATATGTAACTGATACTTCCTAACAAGAACAGAAGTCATTTTATTTCTTCATATGTATTTTTTTTTTTATAAATGAGAAAGAATTATGGTTTTATGTTCTTAGATCTCGTTCATTATTCAATTGATTTGATTTCAAATGACTTTCTTCTTAGAATTTCTAATTGAATACAAAGAAGAAACAAAACAAAACGTGATAATGAAAACGAAGAAATTATGTTTATTTTTTCATATTTCTTCACGAAGTTTCCTTATTCAGAATATGATCATATCTCATTTGACTTTATTTTTGAAATAGGATATATATCCATAAAACTATTTTAGTCCATTCAAATTTATTAATCTCTATTATCTTTATTTTTAAATACGTTGAACAATGAAGACAGTAGATGCTCAATGTGCTGCTATACCTACTGAATCTGATAATACTACAAATGACTGTGAAGCTTCATTTATAAGGACTACATTTGAGGTTTGCTTTGCTATTTATGTTGTTTTGTATGTAACAGGTGCGTTATCTGTCTTTACAGGAAATATTGATTCTTTTCGATATGAACAGAATGTTACACCCTTAACGAATCCATACTTCGTTTATGGAATTATCTCATTGTATATATTATCTTCTATAGTTTATCTCATATTATAATATTATTATAGTTATGTAGTCTCTATATTTTTTTTACAAAAATATATGAAAGACAAACCTCCACTTGATGTGAAATACTTTACTATTGTCCATAATTTTATACTTGTTGTTCTTTCAGGATACTTAACTTATGGAATTAGTTCTGTCGTATTTCCTTATATTTATAAGAATGGATTTCGAAACTCCTTCTGTAATCCAGGTATATATATGTATATATATTAATACTTAAAATCTTTATGAGATGTTTGAATATGATTATATATATTTATTCATATATATCATATTCTAGAATTACATAATAATGGGTATCTTCATATGCTGTATTATCTTAATTATTTATTGAAATTCTATGAACATATTGATACATATATTCTTATTGTTAAAAAGAAAAACGTTATTTTTCTACACTGGTATCATCATGCATGTATATATTTTTATATTGTTTTAATTCATTTTTATAGTATTTTTTGTGTAAATATTATATTAAATAATAGATATTTATTGTTTGTATATTGTTATATATAGTAACTGCTATATTAACCTATGTTCAACAAAATACATATACTACTGTTCAATGGGTACCTATTCTTGCTAATGTTTTTGTATATATATATATGTTATTTATAATTTTTTATATTGCTTTTATTAATATATATATAATTTATTGTATTATTTTTTATTATTATATATAATTTATTATATATTATTATATATTATTATTATGTATTCTATATTTTTATATTATCATATAAATCATGGTTTTATAGGTACATGTTATGATGTATTCCTATTATTTATTCAGTTCGTTAAAGATCAATGTTTGGTGGAAACAATATATAACACAATTACAAATATTACAATTTGTTATTGATATTACTATTTGTGCTTATACAGCTATACAACTATATACTTATCCCGATACTTGTCCTGGACAATATAGTGCTATTTGGACTGGGATTCCAATTTTAAGTTCATATCTTGTTCTTTTCTTAGACTTTTTCAAAAAAAGTTATTTAAAGAAAAAAGTCATAAAAACAGAATAATCATTCTTATTATTATTACATAAATATTTCTTTTTAATCATCAATATTTCAATGTTCTATTCTTAATGGTAAATAAGAAATGTATATTTATTTTATAATTGTTCCTTTTGATATTCATTCTTTTGTTAATAAAAAAATATATATTTCAAAATAATTTAATTATTAAATGAATCTTCAATATATTTACCTGTCTAGTTTATTAAAAAAATATATAGAGTATATTAGAATACAGAACATTAAAGAACAAAATAAGAATAGAGAAGAACAATTCATCTATATGAAAAAGGTGAAAACATTGCTTAATTTATGCTAGTCATCTTAATAACATAATATTCTTGACAAGGAATTTGTCTAACATTAAGATTAGGAAGAGTGACAGTAATCTTTTCTCCATCTATATAAAAATAAATAAGAATAATAAAAATAATCAAATATTAATAAATAAATAAATAAATAAATAAAAAAACAAATAAATAAAAAAAACAGCCATTACATACCTTGTTTAAATTCAACAGGTTTATCAGATCCCATAAGAGACATTTTTGTATTTTCAGTGAGTTGAGGAGAAGAAAGAGTAACAGTATTATCTTCAGGCCATTCAGTAAGAATAGCATAAACAGCACTTAAATCCTTACGTTCTGTGAAATATACTTTCTTATCTTCATCTTGAACTCTCCAAGGTACGCTCTTATATATAGCCTCACCATTAACTTTCATCCAATCACCAAGTTGTATTAAACGTTCTTGCATCATAGGAACAATACGACCATCAGCAGTAGGACCAACATTTAATAACTATAATTATATTAATGAAACTGGATAAAATATTCTTGATTATAATAATAAAATAAAAATAAAATAATAATAAAATAAAAATAAAATATAATAACAATAAAACAAAAATAAAATATAATAATAATATTAATAAAATAAAAATAAAATATAATAATAAAACAAAAATAAAATATAATAATAAAACAAAAATAAAATGTAATAATAACAATAAATAAAACTACTATATAAATACCATATTACCACCATAAGCAACAGTAGGAATAAATTTATCTAAAAGTTCTCTTAAAGTAAAATATTTATTTATATAGAAATCTTCTCTTCTATCATATCCCCAACTATCTTTTTGAATAGTCATAGCATTCTCCCATTTATGAGGTAATAAATGACCCGGTTCATAACGATCGGGACCACTATAATAACCACCATGATTCTGAGAACAACCAGCACCCCAACGATCATTTACAACTACTGTATCTTTTACAGGAGATTCATTATATCTATAAATATATAAATAAAATTAGTATTCATTTAAGTACATATAATAAAAGAAACTATATATATATATTAAACAAATATGTATACTAAATAATAAATTAAAATTAATAAAAAAATATACAACCAAGCTAAGAATTCAGGAGATTTCCAATAATCAGAATTAACTTCCCAATCACCATCCACCCAAAGTAATTCAGGTTTATAAGTATTAACTAATTCTTTAAACATTGGAAGATAATGATTATTCACATATTCTTGAGTCGTAAAACCATTTTCTTTATCTTTTAAATATAAAGGATTAAACCATTCATATAAACTATGATAAGTACCAAAAGTCATATTATGTTTACGAACAGCATCAGCTAATTCTCCAAGAAGATCTCTATGAGGACCAACATCCTTGGCATTCCAATTCCAAGCATACTTGCTTGGCCATAAAGTGAAACCTTCATGATGTTTAGAAGTTAATACTACATATTTAGCACCAGACTTTTCAAAGACTTCAGCCCAACGTTCAGGATCATACATTTCAGCTTTGAAATCCTTTACAAAATCTTGATACTTAAAATCTTCACCATAAGTCTTCTTATGGAATTCGTTAATATCCTGATCACCATCAACAAACCATCTCCTATATATTTAAATCAATAATCTTAACTTTATACAATAGATAAATCAGGAAAATGTAAATCTATCAAAATTAGTAGTACACAACATACCAGTACCACTCATTCTTGAACGCAGGAACAGAGAAAAGACCCCAATGGATGAAAATACCTAATTTGGATTCATCAAACCAGGAAGGAAGAGGACGACTATCAACAGATTCCCAAGTGGGATCATAAGCAAGAGCTAATACAGCGAACAACAGAAACACAAATTTCATTGTTTATTTTTAGAACAAAACAAATATTTTTTGATAGTATTGTGAAATGAAACAGGATTAAGAGAACGCAATCTTTGTGTTTTTTAATCTCACAAAACCCTAAAACAGATGATATAATAACTGTTTTTATTGGTAGTTTTTTATTGAGAATCGAATAATTCTTATGATAAGCAATCATCTGAATGACCATAATTAAATACCCCTATATTAATGAGAACTCTCTATTTAGATACCTGTATCCAATAAAAACGTTCTAAAGATGTCTATCTTCTTATAGAAGGATGAAAATTATGGTTCTTATTGATATGGCAACGGACACAAGATATATAGAATTAGCTATTCATAACATTAAAAATGAAGGTATTTCTCTTCTATTATTCAAATATAGAGATAAATAAAATTTGAGGAATCATAAATAACATAGAATGAGAGAGAAATAAGTGAAATAAATGTTTTCAAGAAAAACGTAATGAATTGTCAGAAACCAAACAAGTATCAAGTACTTTACTGAATAAGCATTGCTTTTAGACACACGACAATAAAATGTACTACATTATCTACTCAATATCGGTCATCTTTAAAACATACATTTCTTGACATGGAACTTGTCTTACATTCAAAATAGGTAAGTAAATATGAACTTGATTATCAACTAGAGAGAATAATAAATATTATGATACGTGAGAATTTGTTAATAGATAAGATATTATCAATAGATAATAAATAGAATATATAAATAATATAATAAACATATATATATACGCATCTTAGTTACAAGAGGTTTTTTATATCCCATGAGATAGACGGAGGAATGTTGAGTGAGAGTAACGTTCTTGAGATTTACGGTATTATCTTCAGGCCATTCAGTAAGAATAGCATAAACAGCATCTAAATCTTTACGTTGAGTATAATAAACAAGAGAAGTTTGATTTTGAAGTCTCCAAGGAACAGTTTTATATATAGCTTCACCGTTGACTTTCATCCAATCACCAAGTTGTATTAAACGTTCTTGCATCAATGGCATTATACGACCATCAGCAGTAGGACCAACATTTAATAACTAGAATTATATTTATATAATAAGAAATAGTATATTTATATAATAATAATAATAATAATAATAATAATAATAATAATAATAATAATAATAATAATAATAATAATAATAATAATAATAATAATAATATATCTGATAATAATAATATATCTGATAATAATAATAATATATATATATCTACCATATTACCACCAAAGGCAACAGTACTGACTAAAGTATGTAATAATTCATGAAGTGAATAATAACCATTATTCAAATAATCTTCATTTCTAGCATATCCCCAACTATCCTTTTGAATAGTCATCGCGTCTTCCCATTTATGAGGTAATAAATGACCCGGTTCATAACGATCCGGACCACTATAGAAATCCCCGTGGGTCTGAGCAGTTCCTACACCCCAACGATCATTAGTAACAATAGTATCTTTTACAGGAGATTCATTATATCTATATATATATATATATATATATATAGTATAATTATTCATATAAAAAAAGTATAAAATTGAATATTATTTATATATAGAATCTAATATAAAATATAATATAAAATAAAAAAGAAACAAAATAAATATATATAACTAGATTGATTTATCTATATATACAACCAAGCTAAGAATTGTTCTGCTTGCCAATAAGTACAATTCGTTTCCCAATCACCATCAACCCATATTACTTCAGGTTTATAAGTATTTATAAGTTCTTTCATTTGAGGCATTAAATGTGTTTCAATAAATGTATTTGTAGTAAAATTATTAGCTCTATCCTCCATATATAAAGGATTATACCATTCAAATAAACTATAATAAGTACCAAAAGTCATATTATATTTACGAACAGCATTAGCTAATTCACCTACTAAATCTCTATGAGGACCAACATCTTTAGCATTCCAATTCCATGAATATTTACTTGGCCACATAGTAAAACCTTCATGATGTTTTGTAGTTAATACTACATATTGGGCACCTATATAAATATTTAAATAGAAATAAATACGAATAGAATAATATATAATCATTATATTAATACAAGAAATATGGAATAACAAACTTACCAGATTTCTGAAAAACTTCAGCCCAACGCTCAGGTTCATACATTTCAGCTTTAAACATATTAGCAAAATCTTGATATTTAAAATTCTTTCCATAAACACGTTCATGAAATTCGACATATTTCTCTTGATGTAAAGAATCAAGATGCTCCCTAAATGATATTATATATATTTAATGAAATGCTGTGTGAAAAAGATAAATGAATATCAAAATTACGTACCAGTACCATTCACTCAAATAGGAAGGAACAGAGAAAACACCCCAATGTACAAAAATACCTAACTTGGCATCATCATACCACTGAGGTAAAGGTCTCTTATCTAATGATTCCCAATTAGGCTCATAGGCAACTGCTAAAGCTATTAAAAAGAATAACAAAAATTTCATATCTACAACTATAGTTAAGAATAAAGAAAATATTCTTAAAAAGATGTAATGGTGAAACGAGTTGTTATAAAGTAATCAATTATGTTTCTGTGTTTATTCATGGGAAAATGAATTTCTTAAAAATATTATTTAACGATACTTTGTGTTATAAGAAATGCATTACAGCATATTAATGGACATATCAGAATGTCCAGAATAGACCTTGTAGATACCAGAAACTATGAACTTAGAATATTTAATCATAACACTATGGACATTTTTTCAGGTTTCTGTCAAAAGGTCCAACGACTTTTTTGTTTTGGTTTCCCCAGTGGTGAGCAGTGAAAATTTTTAAATATGTAGCTGACAAAAGGTTATTTGATTTTTCTGTTTGGTTTCCCCAGTGGTGGAGCAGTGAAAAAATTTTAAAGGGTAGCTGACAAAAGGTCCAACGACTTTTTTGCTTTGGTTTCCCCAGTGGTGAGCAGTGAAATTTTTTGTCAGAGTTTCAGTGATTTTATAAAATCGAAAAGCAGTGCAAAAGTATGACGCACCTTAAAACAATAATTGGCGAATAAAAATGGTTTTAAATATTCTCTATTTTTTCATTTATTGGCTTTTTTTATTCTTTTTGTGGTGTAATAATAAACGATATAACAAAACAAACAAATTAAATATTATCAAATAATCATAAAAACAAATAATAGAAAACAATAATAATAAATATATAAAAAAAAGATAATAAAACATATAATAAATAATATAATAAAATATATATAATATTTAATTTATAATATTTCAACCAGGACAGTTTCAGTCTTTAATTTGCATTTAAGCCTAACCAACCTATATAAAGAGATGATATTAGTTAAGTATTACTAATAATAATATATATATAACATTTTAAAATAATAATAAAATAAAAAATATATACCTTTTCTAATCATTACAAGACAGGCAAGGAATCAAAGACAAAGAACCATCCTATAAAAGATATATGATAAATAGTATAATGAATAAAACAATATAATTAAATATATATATATACTTTTTATAAACCATTCTCCAATTGGCCAACAACGACAGCAACAGAACTTATGGAAACCTATATAAAGATAGAGTGAGTTGTAGAATATAATAATATATGATATAATAAAATAATATAGAATAATAAAATATAAATATATACATTACTCCTATATAAATATAAAGTGGGGTTAGTTATATAATATGTAATAGATAATATAGATATATATGTACCTTTTATTCATGTTGATTCCCTTCATTCTAGACCCAAGCAGCATAACTATAAAAATAATTAGAAAAAGAAATATATATATATATACCTATAAGAGAACCATAACCACACACAAGAAGGAGCAGAACACTTAAGGAGACCAGGAATAGCCACAGCAAGAAGCAGAGACAGCTACTATAGAAAATGAATGAATAGAGTAGAAAAAAATAAAATATAAAGAAACAGCAAACACCTACCATCATAATAGTATCATATGATATGAAATAAAGTAATAATTTAATAATACATCATTATAATGATATAAGATATAATAAAATAAATATGTGATAAGTCATGTAGGATTTTGTTTTGTTATAAAAGGGTGTAATAGGAATTTAGAAGATATAGCTGAAATAATGAAAATAAACATGAATAATCTCATATCTACTAAATATAGAGAATCTTCATCATAAATAAAATGAATGGTTAAGAATAAAAGAGAAAGAGAAATTTTATTTCTATGAGGAAAATGGATATTGTTATTGTTATTTTCAATTTATCCTAATTATTATTAATACTATAAAAAATGTTTTATTTTAAAGAATTATATATTTATTTATCATTATAATGTTTTATAATTAGTTTAGACGACAGAAGAGTCATTTTTATAGTTAATTATCAAAATTATTCTTAGTATCACTTTGTAAGTATAACTTATTTTTTAAATAAACCTAGGCTATAATACAGACTTATAGAGAAGACCCTGAGACTTCTAATCCCAAAACAAAAGTGATTCATATAATTCAGAATGATTGTCTGAATCTTCATTTAGAGTATTAATTTGAGTCACATACTTTCAATAAAATGATTAAATAAAGAGAAAGATGATAAAAAAGGTCTAGAGTCAAAATTGTTATGAAATATCAACTTTTTAATCTATTTGTGTAGATTTTCAATTATTTTAATATCATAATATGACTGAAAAGAAACAAAAAACATTTTAAAGTCAATTAAGTCAACAATTGTAATCAAGTAAAAGTCTTTTAAAACCTCTTCATAAACTCAAAACGTATAGAGTGAGTGTTTTCCAGTTAAAATAATGTTTATTGTTACAATAATATCAAAAACAAATCAAATTATTATTTTATAATTACTCAAGAACAACTTTTTCTATCAACTAAGGACTCATAGCTATCAAATATGCATATGAATAAGCAAAAATAATATTTTGTATATTTTTAATTGAAAAGTCAGAATCGTGTTGATAGTTTACTATAAAACAAATGCAAAAATCACTTTTTTATCAAAAAAATGTTTAATCTCATTAATCGTTATATTCATGATTTATTCATTGTCTACTTACCGTGTTTAATCATCTTCAGTGATTTTTAGTGAAACTAAAATTATTTCAAATATATATTTTATTTTCAATAATAACAGAAACGTCTCATATTGCATATTTAGTGTCTAAATGAAGTTTAAACATGACAGTGATATCAATTAATCAAAAATTATAAAATATAAAGAATCTCCATTTTTATGACTTGTCTTAAATCATGTTAAGAGTAAATGAATGAATAGTTTCATTAGTCATCTGTATGATTTTAGTATTATTTTCAAAATATTTTGTTTTTTAACAAGAATAAATTCTTAATTTATTGTTTATCAAGTCAAAAATGTATTTAAATGATTTTTTTCTACTGTACAAGGATACACTGATCATATGAAAAAAAAATTGCACAGAATCTTTTGATAATCTATTTTTGAAAAATGAGAATTATTTTTTGGAACTAAACTAATATTTTACGTATAAACATTATAAAATCTCCTGAACAATCTTTTGAGAAGATTCTGTGTTCGACAATACACTTAATTAAGTAATTGATAATTGTTGGAATATTTTTGTATTGAATAAACTGTTTTGAATGTTTCTATGAATCATCTATATACAACTAATACATTTAATGATTAAATAAATACACATATAAAGAAAAAAATAGTAATTAACATAATTGATCTTCACCTCTCTGAATATATATTTTTTGAAAATCTTATACAATATGAATATTAAAACCTATATATACATAAAATAGTTATATAAACGACCTTAAGACAGGAATTGAACCTGTTTTCAATCATAAATTGATTGAAACTTACCAATTTAAGCTTAAGGATAATATAGAGGAAAAGTAATATAAAGGGATATATAATAATACGAAAATAAGTATGAAAAAAAATATATGTATAAGAGAAAACGATGCTAAATATAGGAGGGAAAAATGAAAAGAGAATAAATAGAGAAAAATATAAAGTTAATGAGATAGGGATAATTAATGAAATTAATAAAAAAGAATTAAAATAATAATATAGAGAAAAAAAAATATAAATATAGAGATCTATAAGTAAGGTATTGAAGAGAAGATTAGAGGAGAAATGGGAAAAGCATGAGGAAGAAGAAGAAGAAGAAGAAGAAGATGATGATGATGATGATGATGATGAAGAAGAAGAAGAATATGTAGAAGATGATGATGATGATGAAGAAGAAGAAAAAGAAGAATATGTAAAAGAAGAAGAAGATGAAGAAGAATATGTAGAAGAAGAAGAAGAATATGTAGAAGAAGAAGAAGAATATGTAGAAGAAGAAGAAGAAGAAGAAGAAGAAGAAGAAGAAGAATATGTAGAAGAATATGTAGAAGATGATGAAGATGAAGAAGATGAAGAAGAAGAAGAAGAAGAAGAATATGTAGGAGAATATGTAGAAGATGATGATGATGAAGAAGAAGAAGAAGAAGGAGAATATGTAGAAGATGATGATGAAGAAGAAGAAGAAGAAGATGATGATGATGATGATGATGATGATGATGAAGAAGAAGAATATGTAGAAGATGATGATGAAGAAGAAGAAGGAAATAATTATAACCAGAAGAAGATGGAGAATAAATAGAATAATAAGAAGATGCTTGTGAAGAAGAGATAAGGAAGAAGAAGAAGAAGAAGAAGAAGAAGATGAAGAAGATGAGAAGAAGAAGATGAAGAAGATAATATTGAGATGTATATGAAAAAAATAAGAGATAACAGAATAATATATAGAAAATGTAGAATAAAAATAATAAGATGAATAAGAAGAAGATAATGAAATGCAGATGAAGATGAAGAAAACGAAAAAGGAGATAAGAAAGAAGAATAAGAAGAAGGAAATGAATAAATACAAGAAGAAGATGAAGAATAAATAGATTAAAAAGAAGAACAAGAAGATGAAGGTGAAGAGCTAAGAAAGAAGGTGAAGAAGAATAGAAAGAAGGTAAAAAATAAAAAGAAAAGTAAGATGAGAATGAAGAAGATGAACAAGAAGAGAAAGAAGAATGAACAAGAAACATATATTGAGATGCAGAAAAATAAAAATAAATAAAATAAATAGATCGATAGATAGATAGATAGATATATAGATAGACAGAAGGAGATAGAGATGGAAATATAGAAAGAGAAATACAAAGATAAAAATAGATAGATAGATAGATAGATGAATAGAAAGAAAGAAGAAAAGAGAGACATAAAGAAGAAATTAGATAGAAAGAGATAGAATTCTATATAGAATGAGAGATATACAAAAGAAATCAAATGAAATAGAGAATAAGATAAAAATAGATACAAGAATAAAGATAAAAAGAGAAATAGAGGAGTAGGGAAGGTGTATAAAAAAGAAAGAATATAAAGATAGGTAGAGAGGAATTGAGAAGGATAGAGAAGGAGGAGGAAAACAGATAGAATTGGAAGACGAAGAAAAGAAGATGAGACGAAGAAGGGAGAAAAAAGGAGCAGGAAGTGAATATCAAGAAAGATAAATTTATATAGAAAAAAATTAGAAAGAAAAATACATACAAAGAAAACGATAGGGAATGATAGAGAGAATTATAATTTGAATGACATAGAGAGAAGGAGAGACAAAGCAAGATAAAGAAGTATAATAGAAAAAACAAAGAAGAAAAAAAGAAGAATAAAAAAAGAAAAGATAGAACAATAGTATATGAGAGAAGAAAGAGACAGAAAGAAAACGGGAAATAGGGTAGAGACATAGAAGGTAATAAAATATATAGAAGGGGAGAGGGGATTGAGATAAATAAATAAATAGATAGATAGATAGATAGATAGATAGATAGATAGATAGATAGATAGATAGATAGATAGATAGATAGATAGATAGATAGATAGATAGATAGATAGATAGATAGATAGATAGAGATAGAAGAATACCGAAAGATATAGAGAAGGAGATAAATATTAATAAAAAGGAAAATATGGATAGAGAGGAGATAGAATCAAACAGAGAAGGAGAAGTAGATAAAAGTTGAGAGAAGGAGAAGTAGATTAAAATAAAAACAAATAGCAAGAGTTAAAAGGAAGAAGGGAAGAATATAGAATGATTTGAAGAATGAGATGTATATAGAAGTGAATAGAAGGAAATAGAGAAGGAGAAGTAGATAGAAAAGATTAAAAATAGAAGGAGATAGAAAGATAAGAGAATGATATAGATACAATAGAATGAGATAGAGAAGATAAAGTAGATAGAAATGGATAGAAATAAGAAAAATAAATAGGATAAGAGAGAAAGAGAGATAAAAGGATATAAAAGGATATAGAAGGAGAGAAAGCGGATTGAGATGTAGTAAGATGGAAGGATGTAGATGGAAATAGAGAAGTAGATAGAAGATGATGGAGAATAAAGAGGAGATAGAAGAGGAGATAGAAGGAGAAAAAGAAGAAGAGGAAGTAAATTAAGTTAGAAGGAGATATAATAAGATAGAGAAGTAGATATACGTAGATATAAGGAAATATACGAAGATATAAGTAGATAAGAGAAAATAGAAGGAAATAGAGAATGAGATTGAAACACATAAATGAGGTAGAATGAGATAGATAAGGATAGAGAAATATGAAGAGAAATATAGGAATACAGAGAGATAGAATGATGTTGAAAGAGAAAGAAAAGGAAAGACTGAAGATTGAGACAGAAGGAGTAGCTGAGATAAAAGGAAGATAGAGAAGGAAATTGAAAGATGAAGGAAGAAGGAGAGAAGATGAAAGAAGAAGAATATAGAAGAAGATAGAGAATGAGATAATAGGGATAGAAAGAGAAAAATAGGAAAAAAAGATGGTTAGAAGAAAATAGAAAAGGAGAAAGAAGGAGAGATAGAAGGAGAAATAGAAGGATATAAAAGAGATTAAGAAAGAAGTTAGAGACAAGAAGATATAGATATATAGAAAGAAATAAAAGGATTAAATAGAAGATTAAGATAGAAGAAAAGAGACAAAATAGAAGTAGATATAACAATATAGAGAATGAAAGGATAGAAATAAAAATAGAAAATAGATAACTAGAACATAAGAATATATAATAATAGAGAGAAGGAGAGAGAGAAGAAAAAGTAGATATAAAGTGGAAAAGGAGACATAGAAGGAAATATAAAAGGAAACAAGAAGGTAGAAAGAGACATATAAGATAAAATAGACAGGGACAGAGAGAAATAAATGGAAAAAGAATAAGGATAAAGATGGATACGAGAATAGAGAGGGAGAGAAGGAAGATTGAGATAGAATTATACAGAAAGAGGAGAGAAGGAAGATAAAGAAGGAAAATAGGGCAGTAAAAAAAAGGGAATCAGAAGGAGGAGAGAAGAAGTATGAGAAGAATAGAAAGAAGGAAGAGGAGGAAGGCAAATAATAGAAGAGAACTATATATATAATAAATAGTGATATAAATATAAATAAGAAGATGAAGATCTGAAAAAAGCAAAGAATTATATGGAGAAGAAGAAGAAGAAGAGGAAGAGGAAGAAAAGGAGGGTATACACTAATACATGTCGAGGAAAAAGAAGTATAGAATAAGGAGAAGAGGATAACAGGATAAAAGAAAAAGACATAACGAAATACAATGTAAATAGAATAGTGATTAAGAAAGAGTAATGAAAGAGTGATATAAAAGGGAAGCGAAGATAAGAGAGAGGTATAATTAAAAAAAAGAAAAATAAAGGAATTTAGATAGAAGAAAAAAATAAAAGAAAAATGAAGATCTGAGGAAGATAATGAATCAAAGGGAGAGACAAGGATATAGGCTGGAGACAAGGCATAGGAAGAAGTAATAAAGAAAGAAGATGAAGAAATAAGGAGATAAAAGTGTAGAAGGAAGAAAATGAAGAAGAGAGAAGAAGGAATCATTTTGTGTAAGAAGAAGAAATAAAGAAGAACTAGATAATAAATAAATAAATAAATAAATAAATAAATAAACATACCTAATAGAAAAAAATGAATTTGGTGATGTTGAGTCATAGGGAAAGATAACCAACAGAAACAGTAGAAAACAACCTAAATAAATAAATAATAATAAATAAAAATATAAAAATAATGAAAATAAATAATAAAATGAATTAGAATTCTAATTCAAGAAAAAAAAAAGAAAGTTAATAATAGATAGAATGAATATACGATAAGTATTTTATCATATAATATTACAGCAATATAAAAAATAAAAAGATAAGAGATAATTATAAAAATAAATAAATACATATATACTTTGAAAACAGTTTGACATCATAGACGTTGTTGACATGGACTGAAGAGGACTCTTATAACCACGGACGAGCAGGAACCTATACATGCTAGAGAATGGGAGAATGTTAATATGGGTAAAGAATAAAAAATAGCAATATACATACAAGGGAACAGTCTGAAGTTAAAATGAGCTTCTATTTTTAAAAATAAAGGCAAATAAAAATAGAATAAAAATAAAAAAAATATGTAACAAATGAAATATTTTCTAAGTCAATAGGCTCAATAGCGTATGGGTGTCTTCAGGTCTTAAAAGAAAAATCATTTTTGCGGGAATATCAAGAAATTCAAAAAAGTATATTTTCCCTCCTTTTTTCGCTGTCACTTTTTTTTAATATTTTTGACTTTATAGTATTAAAATCGATTCTTACAGGCATGTATAGACACTTTATACCACTTTTGAAACTAAAAATCAAATATTCAAAAATGAGTGAAAATCACAACAAGCAAGAAAAACAATTTTGTAAGCTGAGTATGTTGTGTATAAGTATGTCTAACAACAGAGATGATAAAAACGCACAACTCCTCTTGGTTTAGGACATAATTATGAATTCTCTTAAAAAAGCTATTTTAAACCTTAAAACGATACCCTGAACTATAAATCAAGTCCTGAATGATATTCTAAAGTCATATTTTTAAAAACAGGTTTATTGACGATAATCAATAAACAAAAACAAGAGCTTCTGTTTTACTTTTCTTTTTTGAATTTTTAATTGTTTTGACTTTCTAGGGTAGTTGGCTAAAAGAATGCTGTCGTCTTTAGGCTAAAAAATTATGAATAAAAAAGTCAAGTCATTTTATTGTTTTTTCCTTGGGAAATCAAAAAGAAGAAATTTTTAGGTGTGTGTTGATTTAGGCTGTATAATGGTTTATATTGTAAAAGGACTTGACGAGAATGATTGAAATGATAATATATCACTCAGAGAATACACAAATTTTAAAAACTTCTCACTCATGTAATCCATTCCTGAATTATAGACTTCAGAGAAAAAATTAAAGTCTTTTTGGTTTTAAACAGTCATTTTAAATCATAAAACACTGTAAAATAGTCAATATTTAGAATGTCTATGATTATATAAATAAACAATATATTTTGTAGAGTTATTTTTAAGTTTTTCTCGTCAAAAAGAGAGAAACTTGACAAGTTGGCGGACACTCTTTTCTCGAGTTTAGGCCAACGTATTTTTGATTAAAAAATCCCAGTCATTTTGTTGTTTCTCTTACGGGAAATAGGGTCAAAAAAACACAAAATGTCCATAGTGTAACTCCGAAGGTGATTAGTAAACTTCTAATTAGTCTCTATTTATACAGAGCATACACTTTATCTCGTCTTAGTAATATTTTTTTATTGTTTAAGGAGATTGTTTTAATTACAAATTGTTAAAATATCACTGTATTAATAAAATACAATAATAAATAGAATTATAGAGTTAAGTAAAGTATTCCTAAAACATAATTAAAAAGAAAATGAAAAATTATTAAAATAAAAAAAAAAAATAGATTTATTTTTTGTTTTTCTTGATAGGTTTTAAGGGTATTTTCTTTGGACGTGAGTTATAGTTATTATTATCGGAAGGAAAAGATCGTTTTATAGTAGGTTTAGGTTTAATTGTTTCTTGTTGTTTGTCTGAAATAGGCATAGAATGAATATCATTTGAATGATCTGTTTCTTCTTTTTCTTCATTTTCATCTTCTTTCATAGCCTATATTTTGAAATAAAATTAATATATAATTAAATTAATATATAATAAAATTAATAAATAATAAAATTAATATATAATAAAATAAATATATAATAATAATACCATTTTATTTTCTTCCCATGATTGGAATTCTCTTAGAATTCGTTGTTCTTCTGCTACTTGATGTAGAATGGGTGGAATCTTTTGATCTGATAGTGAATAAGAATGATTGAATAAAAAGAATAATAAATAAAAAGAATAATGAATAAAAAGAATAATAAATAAAAAGAATAATAAATAAAAAGAATAATAAATAAAAAGAATAATAAATAAAAATAAATAAATCTATATATATATACTAGATGCTTTGAGTAATAATTCAAGGTCAGGAACGAGAGCAAAGAATCGACCTGTGAGAAAGGATCGACTATATCCCACAATACCTTTTCGACCTGTACGACCTATACGATGAACATAGGTTCCTAGATTACTAGGGAAGTCATAGTTAAGAACATAATTTAAGTTTGGGATATCCATTCCTCTTCCTAAGACATCCGTAGTAACAAGAATCTGAATAGCACCAGAACGAAACTTTTGAAGAAGGATTGTACGAATTTCTTGAGAAAGTTGACCATGTAGAATAGCGACATTTAAGGGCTTAGGAGGACGTTTGGATTCTGTAGTATTTTGTTCTTTATGTTTTAAATATGGATTTCCTTCATCCCATTTATCATGAATAAATTGATAGACTTCTCTTGCATTACGAATTGTATTTACAAATATACATATTAAAGATCTCTGACGTTTTCCATTCTTCTTATCTTCTTCTAATACATACTATAGAAGAAGAAGAAGAATATATTTATATAATATATAATATATAAATAAAATAAATAAAATAATAATAAATAAAATAATAAATAAAATAAAATAATAAATAAAACAAACTCGAATGAAATCCATAAGTTTTCGTTGTTTCTTGTGTTCAGCACAAATATGTACGTCTTGAATAATATTATTACAAATAGAGATCTCTGTATTTCTTGAAGAGAGAAGAGAAGGAGGAGAAATAGATATAAGAATAGGACTCTTTGAAGTCATCCAACGACTAGTCAACTCTTTTATCTATATATATATATAATAATTATTATTATCATTATATATATACATTCTCTTGATAAGTAGCACTAAATAATAAACATTGAATATCTATAGAAAGAAAGAAATAATTATCAATATAAAATACTATATATATATACTCTTCTTCTTCTTCTCCTCTTCTGTATCTATTGGATATAAATATGTATATATCGTTTGTAATTGATCTTTAAAACCCATATCCAGCATTTTATCTGCTTCATCAAATATTATTGTATGAATAGAATCACAATTCACTTTCTTATTCTCCAATAAATCAACTAATCTTCCTGGAGTAGCTATTAATATATTACATTTCGATTCTAATAATGATTTTAATTGATTATCCTTTCCTACACCTCCTGTAACTAAACTCGAATTAATATTAAATATCTTTTGAATCTTCAAACATAAATTATATATCTATATATTTAATAATAATAAATAAATAAAACATATAAATAACTATATAATAAATAAATAAAACATATAAATAACTATATAATAAATAAATAAAACATATAAATAACTATATAATAAATAAATAAAACATATATTTATAAAATACTTGTTGAGCTAATTCTCTTGTTGGAGTCAATATCAATGCATCTGGAACACAATAATCTTTATTTATTAATGAATCAAATGTATGACGTTGCTTCTGAAATATTTTTTCCATCGTAGGAAGTAAAAAACTCAATGTTTTACCACTTCCTGTCTCAGCTTTCGTAATCACTTCTTCATTATTAATTAAAGGATACCAAGACCATTCTTGAACTGGAGTCGGATTCACAAGTTTTAATAATGTTGATACCTCATAAAATCGAGTAGACAATTTCGTATCATTAAAAGATTTGATAGGATCCGAATATAATTGCTTCTTCTCTACATCATCTACATCGATTGTCACTGTTTCACAAAAATTTAATTCTTCACTATTCTCCACCATATCTTATAACCTCAATAATTATTTTTATTAATAAAATAAAACAATATAAAGTTATAAAAAGTATTTTTTTATTTTTTTTTTTTTAATTTCTTTTTGAAATTTTTTTTTTTAATTTTTTAAAATTTCTTTTTATAAAATACTTTTTATTACTTGGAATATTATATTCTCTTATTCTCTTTATAAACTTAAAAACTCAAAAACAAAAAACAAATAAAAATAGTTGAATGAATAAATTACATTTATAATTGTCTAAATGAGTACATAAAAATATTTGATAATAATATTGATTAAAAGGGAATATCATTAACATAAAATATAATGTATTTTAGGAAAAACTTGATACTTGACAAAAATAATATAAAAATTTATACATACAAAAGAATAATAATAGATATAAAAGAAAAAGAAATGAAATGAAATTCTACACATGAATATATTTACATTATCGTAATAAGAAATAGGCTTAAATAATAAACATTTATGTTTTAAATAAATGAAGAAGACAAATATATATATATGTATTCATATAAATTAATGAAGATACTTATTATACTAATCGTTATTTCTTATAGAAATAATTAAAATAAATAGATATGTATAATAAAACTATTTATATTAAGAATAAAAAATAGAAAAAGGAAAAAAGAAAAGATAAAAATATAGTATATATTGTATTTAGATAAATATATATGTATATATTTAATTATTAATACGAATAAGGGAACAATATTTAGTTATCACGTGACGAATGTACATATTAAAGAATCCATAAGAATGATTGGTTGTTGAGTAGATGAAGCACGAGGATTGAGGTAACGGCGTGGTCGTTGGCAGAAGCAGACGAAGCTGCTTACGAAGCTGACGAAGCAGTTCGTCATAACTAACAGACTAGAAGATATATATATATATATATATATATATATATCGAATTATTATTGTTATAATTAATATAAAAGTGTATTGGTATATAGATAATAAATAAAACAGTATATATATATATATATATACATCTGAGTTAGTATTTGCTTCTGTTAAGGGACTGTCAGGCGTCGGAGTCATATGAATACCCTCATATAATATATCCAATAACTATTTATATATATATATATATATATAATATTGCTATTAGATATATTATATGTATTATATATATATATATACATCAAGAATGGGTACAATATAATCCCTCAATTCAGGGATTTGACATAACGGACGTAACTGCATATAACGATGTAGAGACTCATATATCTATATATATATGTATATATAAACAAATATCTATATATGTATATATACAAGAGAGATATTCTTTTCTTTATTTGCAGAAACCATAATAATATACATATATTGAAGAAGATATTGTGTGTATTGTTCATAACTATATATAATAATAAAAATATAAAATTATATGTATATATACAGTAATTCATTTGATTGATCTATTTTTTGTATATAATGATTAATATTATCGCAATCAATAATTTCATTGGCATTCTTTGTATATATATATTTATTTTTTATGAAGAAAAATAAATCGAATATTCGAATACTAGAATAACTATATATATATAACAAGAATATTAGGAATACACGAATAGAATTATATAATATATATATATATATATATTTATAATATATATACATATGAATATCCGTGGGAAATTGAAGGAGGTTGAGAAGAAGAGAGAATCCTGTGGTTAAGAGGAATGCATACTATATATATACATAAATATAAATATATATAAATATACATCATTATCGTTACAACACTGAATAATCAATCGAATAATTATACATATCAAAAAGCTACCTATAAATATATAAATAAAACTAAAAGAATATATATGTATACCAATATTAATAGTATCTTGAATATTTCTCTCTACAAACCATAATGGCTTTTCAATATAATTATTAAATAAAGCACTCACAAAGGAAGGAGACTATATTATATATATCAATAAAGTATTAAAATAAACATAATATATATATATATATATATATATATATATATATATATATATATATATATATATACTTCTGAAAGAAGAAGAAGAATGGATAAAATGACAGAGAGCGTGTCATTGATTTCAGGATTAGATGAAGAATAAGTATATATAGCATCTATATATATATAATAATAATAATAAAAATAATATATATACATAGTAAATCTAATAAATATTCTTCATAGTCATTTTTACTAATTACATAGTCTTTAAAGGAAGGGATATATACTAATAAACAATAGAAAAGAACCAAACTATATAATAATAATAATAATAATAATAGAGTACAAATATACTTTGGTTCATAAATAATATTCTTAATAAGTTTATTATATATAGGAGAGAATTGAATTTGGCGGGAAATGGAATTGGTGGAATTATTCAGTTGAGAAGAGGAATTATCACTGTGATGATTATTTCTATATATTTATAATAATGAACTATTCAATAACATCATATATATATACTTATAAATCTTCATAATATTTTGATATGGATTAATTCGATAAACATCAGTACACGTCAGTAAACAGATTAAAATCTCACTATATATACATATATAGTCTTGACGAGACACGGAACCCGCTCCTGCAGGAATTAAACGAGAAATCCCCGTGAATATTTGGAAAAGATAAGAAGAATCAGCAGATGGTATTTCAGGAATACGACAGGATCTATAAATATATATAAATATATAATATAAATATAAATATAAATATAAATATAAATATAAATATATAGTATAAATTAAATATAAATATAAATATAAATATAAATATAAATATAAATATAAATATAAATATAAATATAAATATAAATATAAATATAAATATAAATATAAATATAAATATAAATATAAATATAAATATAAATATAAATATAAATATAAATATAAATATAAATATAAATATAAATATAAATATAAATATAAATATAAATATAAATATAAATATAAATATAAATATAAATATAAATATAAATATAAATATAATATAAATATAAATATAAATATAAATATAAATATAAATATATATACGTGTTAGGATTGGAGGCAATATTGAGAAGAAGTGTATACATTAGTTCTGATGCCCTATATATAATGAGAATACTAATATAGAATACTATAATATACCATGTAGATGCATAATGAATTTCTTCTTCTTCTTCTTCTCCTTCTAAATCATCCTTATTTTCATGGTTATTTGAAGATATTTCAGAACTAGCTTTTTCTTCATGAGTCTCAGAAGATTTCATTTGCTTTGAATCACTGAGATTCCCTTGGGAATGTGCACCTTCTTCAAAGGATGTCCATGGATTCTCATGATTATAAAGGAATGTTTCTCCAGTAATCATAAAAAGATCAATAAAAAAATTTTCAGAATAATAAGGAGAAACAGTTGAACTACACCATGTAGTACCTTTTGACTATATATTATTATGATTATTATAATTATGAGTAGTTATTAAAAATTTTTTTTTTCATAAATTTATAAAAATGATTTATTATAAATTTATTAAAATTATTTATCATAAATTTATTAAAATTATTTATCATAAATTTATTAAAATTATTTATTATAATTTTGATATAATTAAAAACATGAGTTATAAGAATATAAAAACATAAATTTATTTTATATATATAATATAAAAAAAGTGAATTAGCTATATATACCTTCTTATAAAATAGTTCGATAAATAGTGATAATATTTCTAAATATAATCCATCTGTAGAGTCTTTAGGTTTATATAATATTAATATATTAATAATTAACAAGGACAATTTCATTATAGAATAACCATACATATCGGAAATATATACTATATAGAATATAATAAATATATATATATCATAGAAATAATCAATAGAATAACATCTATAAAGAATATTTATATACAATAGGAATAGATTTCTTTGTAATCTTTAGGAGATAGATGGGGAATACCAAAAAGAAGAGGAAGCTCGTCATCAGCACAAAACGTGAATAAATATTTGAATATAATTCGTAATATATATATGCCATTGGAAAGTTTTGTAATAGATATCTTTTTAGTATCATCCTATAGTATACAATTTTTATTAATAAGAAACTATAATTGATTGTAAATGATAGTTGAATACTTACAGCAGAATTGTCAGCTTGAAAATCAATTGTGGATGCAAACATAAAGATGTAATTCATAAACATTTCTAAATTATGAGTACTTGATGCATTCTGACCTATAAACGAGAGTAAAAGAAACAAAAAGCAAGAATATACAAAGATTAGCTAACATTGGTTGTATCATTGTGTAAAAATCATTGGAATGAATACTACTAGATGCACACTTACTCAATATATCATTCCAAACATTAGATTCGATACTAATCTCTTCATCTCCACAAAATTCTGCAAAAGAATTCATAAATACAGCTGTTTCTGAGTCTTCCATTCAGTATGCTAATATCTCAAATTAATATATGACAAGAATATAAGGCTACTCTTGAGTTATATAGTAAAAATAGTCTTTTTGAATTTTTCTTATTGTGTTAACTCTTATGGAAATATTTGTTTTATCCCTTCATTAAAGGAAATATTCTTGATTTTCTTTTCATGATTTTGCTAAAATAGTTTTTTCTATTCTAATATTATTCTTTCTGTATTGAATGCTTTTTATGTTTGAAACAACTCTTGATAACTGATGCGATGTATTAAAATCGTTTTTTTTTGTGTTTAATCATCATGTGACAGTGAATAGTAGCAAATTCGTATATAGTTTATTGTGAAATAAAGTAGTAACATTTGCTATGTTATCCGAACTTGGAATTTCTTTGCTATACTATATTGCTTTCGAGATTGATAGATTATTTCTTTTTTTGATATATTGTTTATATAGTTTACGTGAGTGTGTATTAATACTATATTGTCTTCATAATATATAATGAATATCTTTTGAAATAGCATTTGTTTGTGAAAAATTTGTTTTTTTACTTGTGTATATCAGAAATATATCAACATACATATCCGAGTCACACTTTATTAAAATGATTTTATCGTAAGAAACAAAAATAAATGTGAATATGAATAAAGTATTACAAGAATAGATAATAATTGGTATATTTATAATGAAAAATAATCACTTCGAATTAAATTATTCTTTAAAATAAAATCGTGAACATGTATTTTAATATCATGAATGATTGTTTTTAGATCTGTACATTCAATTACATTAATCTTATTGGATAATATCGTAACGGCATCTTCAAAATCAAATAGATCTTGTTTATATGTAGTAGAGATTATTTCATTTATAGAAAGAGAAAGTAAATTGTGAATACTTATAGAGACACATCGTAAAGGGTATATATATTTCATCCATTCTTTATATATATATAATTATTATTAATGAATGTATATACATAGATTATTATTATGAATGCATATAAATAGATTATTATTCATGAATGTATATAAATAGATTATTATTATAAATAAGTATACATAATAAATAAAACTATTACTAATAAATATAAACTATATATATACCCACAACAAATGTTTGTTGTTCTGCGATTCCCGTGATTATAGAAATAAATGAAGATAAAAATGGAAGATTTACCTTTAAAAAAATTGGGATAAAAATAAAATAAAATAAAAATAAAATAAAATAAAATATACATCAGAAATAAGGACTATATCTTTCCATGAAGAATAAATTGTGTTTCGATATTCCTGAGGGCCTTTCAGGGTTTCTCGAAATAATGATTCAGTTATTATAGATGGAATTGTCTATATATATAATTATATATATGTATATATATAATATACACTATTATTAGAGTTCAAATAATGAATTATATTGATAAGCATGTGACAATAATGGATTCGATCTTTAGACCACAGGAGATCACGTGTCTTTTGAATATATGCAAGAGCTACTTCCAATAGATTTACCAAAAACTCAGGGTAATCATGTGACTTGAAATGTGAATTTATGGTTTGAATAGCATTATATATATGTATATTGTTATCTGTATCTAAAACCTTCATCTATATATATATAATATATAATATATAATATATAATATATAATATATAATATATATATATACATATCCTTGTAGATAATTGGTTCCTATTTGTGTATATATATAGGATGGAGGGTCAAATAAATCATTATACATTTCAGAAGATAATTGTTGAATATCTTTATTCTCATCATACTGTGAATACTCAATAACTACTAATAACTATAGAATAATATAGATACTTTGTAATTACATAGTTTTATAGATACCTATATATATATATATATATATATATATACATTATAGAGTGTAGAGAGAAAGAGATCGGGGTCTTTTTTCACGTATTTATATATTAATTGATACCAATAGAGAGAAACAGATGATGTTGAAGAAGATACAAGACTATTAATTATGAGTGTTGAGGACTTTATAAGAACTGATTTGGGCATATAAACATATACTATATATATTTGATAATAACAATAATAATATTCTTTATAGTATTATGATAGAATAAAGACAATATAGTTGAGTTTATTACTTATATATATATATACAAGTAGTAAACATATCAATGTATTGGCTATTTAAAGATGTATATAGAGGAAGAGAAGAGAGAAGAGGAAGATAACTCGATGAAAATACATCAGATATTAAATCCTATATAGAAAGATTTGTAATGAAAAGATATACTAAAAAGAGTAGTTGATAAAAAAGATAGTATTTATATATAGTTATATTATAAATTTACTGGTTTCAGAAGAGGTAAGAGTGTCTGAATAAGTCTTAAAGAAGTATATAAATAGAGTATATTATCATTATAAAGAAGTGTTTTAAGAATAAGTTCCTTTATGGGTTTCACGTCCAACTCTGATATCTATATATATATATATATATATATATATATATATAATAATAATAATAATAATAATAATAATAATAATAATAATAATAATAATAATAATAATAATAATAATAATAATAATAATAATAATAATAATAATAATAATAATAATAATAATAATAATAATAATAATAATAATAATAATAATAATAATAATAATAATAATAATAATAATAATAATAATAATAATAATAATAATAATAATAATAATAATAATAATAATAATAATAATAATAATAATAATAATAATAACAATAATAATAAATATACATAAGGGATAAGATAGAGAATAGTTTTGTAAGTATTTGATTGTGTATATAATTTAATTTGTTTATTTTGAATTTCTTCTTTTGATATATTCATAGTTGACGTATGATGCTATACATATATATATATATATACATATATTAAAAAAATCATTTATAAATTAGAAATAAAAAAGAATAAAGAACATTAGGTTATAAAACAATATATATACAGTCATGTAATTAAGTTTTTTATTATCCTCCTTTTTAATTTGTTTATAAAGAAGTTCAATACATATATATACATAAGGACTTATAGACTCTTTAAATTCCTATATATATATATATATATATATAATATAATATAATATAATATATAAATTCATAAATGATATTAATGACGTTATTCATATATTCTGTAACTAATGAGGGATCTGGAACAATATCAATATAATGCGAATAAAGCTGAAATACTTGTGTATAATCAATAGTAGAATTTAAAGTTAATGAATCCAGTTCTTCATCCCGGCTTTTAATCCCTCCATCTTCATCAATAGATATATCTTGAGAAGGAGTAGTAGAATGTCTTGTAATACTATTTATTATATAACTCTGAACTCGGTCTAACTATAAATAATACATTATTAATCATAGAATTAAATATATATATTTTATACAGTTTTCTTTTGAAGCTGAATATTATCAAAAAAAATTTCTTGAAATGATTGTAATACTGTTTCAAGTAAATGAGGGATTTCAAGGTTTAGGCGGGAATACAGCGAGGGATATGTGAATAGATCTTGAACCGTCAAGAAAAATATCTTTAAATATTTATGAAAGAAAATGGAATTGTGATATATAAATTAATATATATATATATACATTTAAGTTATTTGTATTATTAGAAGTTGCATATTTATAGAGGAGAGGTAGAAGAGAAGGATATATATCTATTATTAAAGACTATATATAGAATAGTATATATATATGTATATATATACCTTATTCGACTTTATAATATTATTCCATAATCTATTTGTACAAATGGATATATATTTATTTATAGAGAATCGATTGATATATATATATAATGATGAAGATAAAGGAAGAGATGGAAGAGAATATCCTATATATACATTTATTTTTATTATATATATTCATTTTTATGTATTAATTTGTATATATTTATTTATATATATTCACTTATATCTTTATATATATATATTTATATCTTTATAAATATACCTGTATCAATAAGATGATCAAATATATATATCATTTTTTCTTCTAAATCTAAATAAATAATAATAATTAAAGAAATATATATATATATATAATACTGGTATCATTCTTTGTGTCATTATTATTTATATATATATAGGATTCCAAGAAAAGAAAGAATAAATTATGTCTAGAAAGTGTATAAATGTTTAGAAATATATATATATATATATATATATATAATTACAGTTGCATTTGTTGGCATAAATTATATATATATGTATATGTGTTAGAGATTGTTAGTGGATAAAGAATAGAGGAGAGGAATTGAGAAATAGCATCTGTTCCTTCTATATATTTATATATATATATTATTATTATTATTATAATGATGTATAAAAATTATATACAATATATTTATATACCAATAGATGTATTTTTATTGAAAAGAACGACTAAATCAGCGATACAAATGACTTTCGCAGTAGGGGACCCATACTTATAAAGTGTTATTAAACACTCACTAGCAGATGTCTATATATAAATTAGGGAATAAAATAATATGAAATATAAATAAATTATAAATAAATAAATAAATAAATAAATTACAGAAATTCGTTTATCTGTAGATTGTGCCATTTTAAAAACAAGAAAAAATATTTGGTTCAGAAATGGTTCAACCAATGGTTTATCATCAATTCGTCCATCTAGCCAATCATATCGATCAACAATAGTTTCTTGAGCATATGTTTCTTTATATATATCAATATCTTGTTCTTTCTTCTTCTTCTCCTCTTCTATATATACCTTTCTATTCTCTATTAATAAGATCTCTTTAAGAATATATAAACCACAGAGACTTAGCGATGTAGAAGAAGAAGGAGAAAAGAAAGAAGTAAATAGATAATATAAATTATCAGATATATCTATATATATTAATATTATAAACAAAATAAATTATATAATAAATAATTATTATTAATGTTTTTAAACAAAATAAATTATATAATAAATAATATTATTAATGTTTTTAAACAAAATAAATTATATAATATATTATTATTATTAATGTTATAAACAAAATTCCCAAAAAAAAATATATATATATAAATACTAATTTTTCTTATATAGAATAATTGTCCATATATAGTTGTAGATATATTAACGAATTCTTTGTTTAAACTATTTAAATATAGTTCTATATATGTATATATATCTTGAAATATATATTCAGAAAGAGAAACTATTTGTGTTTCATTCCACTTTCCTAAATCATCGATATTTCGTGCGGCGACCGAAATATATGGAAGAATACCTAATACTACAGGGACTAATTGATTCATATCCCCACGGGAAAAACGTGATTTAGATCGATCTTGTATTTCAACTAATAAATCTTTTATATATGCATATACATATAAAGGTAATTTTGGATAATCTATATATAAAATGTTATATATATACAAAAATAATCTATAAAATATAAATACTAAAATGACATATATAAAGAAGATGTTTAAGAAGAGAAATGGCAATTGATATATATTTAATAGATGCTGATGATAATAATTGCTGTATATATGTATATGCTAAAAGAAGATAACCTATATATATTTGATTTAATAAATAAGTATAATGATATATATAATAAAAATAATAATAATAATAATAATAATAATAATAATAATAATAATAATAATAAATAGAATAATAATAATAATAATAATAATATAGAATATATATACATTGATTGACAAAGGGTGTGAGCATATATACATAAAGTGATAGTGTATATATATATATATCGATATCATTAAGAAGAGATGATGTTGTAGGAGTATATAATGATTGTAATTTTGATATATATGTAGATAAGGTTGTTATATAAAACTATATACATTATATATAACAATACTACTACTAATAATAATGATAATAATAATATATACATCATTTGTCATGTAATAGTAAGAATATTTGATAATATTATATGCATATGTTTTCTGTTCACTTTCTTTTTCAGTATAAATATAACTTTCTAGATTTTTATAAATCTCAGGTTTATATATATAATTAGATGGATCCTGAAACACTGATTGGAGGGGAGTCACGTGATTGATGATAGACTCATTGAGTTCACCCAATGAATTTAAAGAGTTTTCTAAAACAATTTCATATTTCTCAGAAGAACTGGATGAATCTATTTATGTATATAAACATATAATACTAGTAAAATATATATATATACTAGAATCTTCACTATATAAGTCATCATCTATATATAGATAAATAATAATAATAAAAACAATATATATATACCCTCAATAGGTTGTATATTAAGATTCTTTAGATTGATGGGTATATCTTTATATAGATATTTATATATATCTCCATATTTATGATTATATTGAGAGACATTATATAATGAGAAATAAAGGAAAGAATGATAAAGAGAGATTAGTTGATATATATAGATATAAGTTGATTTGTAAAGAACTGAGGAAGAGGAGAAATGAGATAAAATATAAACATAGAGAGACACCATATACTAGGGAATATATATATATATATATATATATATATATATATATATATATAGGAATTCAGAGTTAGTAAAAAGAATAAATATAAATATATATAAAGGAAAATAAAGGTTAAGAAAATAAATAAATATGATTATTAATTATTACAGAACAAATATAGAGATATAATAAAAAACTAGTCATTATTATTAAAAGATAAGCAATAATATACATATGCAATTTGATCTCTTTCTTTATTTTCAATATTTATATCAATTTTATTGTCTATATATGTATATCTAAATAATTTCCATATATATAGAATAAGAGTAGAGTAACTAGATTCAGTATAATACATATAACGCGTTTTCGAATAGATATCAAAAGGGAGTAATGCTATATATATATATATATATATATAGATATAGATATTTAAGATTTAAAAGAAACTAATTATATGATTATTATTGATTATAAATACTGAATATGAATATTGACATTATATGAATAAATAATATAAAATATATATACATGTTTGAATATTATCTATATAATATGATATTAATGTAGATTGACTAAAGAAATCAATATATATAGACAGATCTTCATTATATATAGAAGAAGAACAAATTAAAGAGCAAATATAATTATTCTTATCCTCATTTTCTTCCTGATATAGATATAAAAAGTAGTCCGATAATCTCGGGAATGAAGAAAGTGGAGTCTTATATAATGATCTAGAAAAGAGTATATGTAAAGAATAATAAACGAATATATATAATGAATAAAAATATATATCTATATTTCTGTTTATATATAAATAAAAAAGATATAATTAAATAATATAATAAATAAAAATATAAGATATATATTTTTTGCTCATATATAGAATAAAAAGATAAAATTAAATAAAAAAAATACTTAATAGCTTCTTCTTTGATTTCTTTCCATGAACTACCAGAGTAATATATATATAGATAGAGAGAAAGTGGAGAAGTGACTGGAATACTATTCTGACACCAATAGAGTATACATTTATGAATATAAATACTTTTTGACAATGTAGCATAAGTGAAAAGCATAGACTGTATAGAAAAATGAAAAAAAAATATATGAATATATAAATAATATATACATAATATATATGAATAGTGATTACATATTATAATTAAAATAAAGATTATATATTTATAATAATAATATACATTAAGAATAGTTTTCAGTTGTTCATTACAATATTCATAAATATGACTCATACTACATATTGTTTGATATAGATTCCCGCGAATATTTTCATATTTAGATCGTTTCCATTTTTCAATAGAGTTATTCATATAGATTTCTTCATTATGTAGTTCTGTGAATAAGATTAAGAAATGAGTAGGAATAAAATATATATCTTTAGAACATCTTCTATATATTTCATAGAGTAAATGTAATATACATATATGTATTTCATTGAATAAGATTATATTATCATTAGCAATAAGACATTCTTTTGATTGTAAATCAAATAATAAAGTAGTAGATAGATTCTTAGAAATAGAATTATTTTCGTGGTTATTTTCAAGTATAGATTGATAAGGAGAGAGGATAGTAGTAGAATACATATATAGATCTCTTTGTTTACGTATAGAAAGAAGAAGAGGGAAAAGATCTGAATAAATAGTTGATGCTATAGGTTGAATAATAGAATACATATCATGTTGAATAATATCATAAAGTAGATTGAGTCCATTATGTAGAATATGTATATCTTGATAATGATTAGTGATTATATCATGACAAAGAGGGACTAAAACTGGAATATCTTCAGAATATATATGTTTTGAAACAAGAAGAGAGAGTATATAGGATCGAACAGAAAGAGGAAGAGGTAAAGAAGGTAAAGAAGGGAAGATAGGAGATGGAGAAGGAGAGGAAGATGAATTATATACACATTCTTTTATAAGAGAATGAATAAGTGATTGATGAAGTGATAATGAAGAAGAAATATTAGAATTTGAAGAAGAAATATTAGAATTTGAAGAAGAAATATTAGAATTTGAAGAAGAAATATTAGAATTTGAAGAAGAATTCAAATTAGAATTTGAAGAAGAATTCAAATTAGAATTCAAATCTAAAGAAGATCCTTCTAGAATAAATTGATTAATATATTTATCTCCAATAGTTTTCAAGGGTTCTTCACAAAAATGAAGAATACAATATAAACAAATAGTGTCTGTTTGTTGAAAAAGAATGAATAATTGTGATAAAGAGACTCGAAGTTGTATATATTGTTCTTTAGTTAATATATACTTAAATAGACCATGTAATTGTGTATATGGAAAATTAGTTTGAATAGAGTCATAAGTTGTTGTCATTATAGTAGAAAATGATGGATATATTAATAGATATCTAGAAAGAAGAAGCAAAATAGATAATGAAGATGAATGTATTAATGATATTTCATGTATAATATTATCTGATATATTTATTCTAGATAAACAACCACATAACAAATTAATACACACAGTCTATAAATATATATATATATATATATATATATATATATATATATTTATAATTAAAAAAAATTAAAATATTATTATATCTAATGAATAATAACTCAAATATATATGTATATAATTAGAAAAAAATAACAATACTTGAAGGGATGGAGTCAAAGAAGGTGAAATATGAGTCAGTACAACTACAAGTGCTTTCATATACTCATCATCGTTAACTCTTGTAAATGATATCTGCATAAATCTATAAGAACAAATAGATAATATAGAAATTCAATGAGAATATACAATTCACTGAATGTACCCAGAAGAGGATTATTATCTGAAACGGCTAATTCACATAAAAACGATAATGGAATACAAAGAGCCTATATTAATAACAAAAAGAGATATAAAAAAGACATACAGGTTCTGATGTTACTTTTTCTTTTACTTTTCTAAGTACAGTTAGAGCAGGTAACTTGAGTTTTGGTATTTTAAGACAATCAAACAATGTTTTAAGATACATAGGCAAATTGGTATTCAGCGTTTGATTCGATAAGTAATTAATATCATGACTAATCGATATTAGAAGTTCTTCTGACATGCTATATTTATATCTTTCGTTTGATTTCAAAAGAAATAAATTGTTCTAAAAATTAATTTTGTTTCATTTTTTTTAGGAATTAATTTTCATTCTTTTCAAAATTATACAACATAGTATAAGGCCTATATTATGATAGAGTGGTTTGAAATTAAAAATCTTGTGAATAAGAAAACAATTTGGTAAGGCAAAAAGAATTAACTTTATATATATACCCAAAAATATATAAAATGAATGTATCCTGCATTGATTAGATATTTTGAGATTATAGAATTGCATATATAAAGAAAAATAATTTACTATTACTAAAATGGAAATAAATTTTGATATTAATTATAAGATTTTTCGAAATAGAACTGGTAATGAAAAATAATTAATGATTATTAAAAAAGGAGATAATATATATATATATATATAATAACGTTTAAAAATGAAAAATAAATTAATTAAAAATACATAATATATATATATATTTTAAGAAAGGAAATTTGTGGTGTGTGAATAAAATAGTATATAAATAGGACTAATCAAATGATATATATAAAATAGAACTTAGTCAACAGATAACAGATAGATACGTTTAAAAAAATAATTTTTATACTAAAAAAGAGTGTGTTGAAAAATATATATATATATATATATATATAAATACATGAATAAGAAAACTTTGTATTAATTTGATTTACAAAAGAAAATGTGAATATTTAGGATTTCATAATATGAAATTAAAAATAAGTAAATTAAAAATAAGTAAATTAAAAAAAAAGTAATTGAAAAATAATTAATTGAAAAATAAGTAATTGAAAAATAAGTAATTGAAAAATAAGTAATTGAAAAATATATAAAACATATATACATATATTTGATATATATACATGTAAAAAATAAATCAAAAAGAAAATATGAAAAAAAATTGTAAAACTGTTTAAAAAACATAAATAAATAAAAATATATATATTAATGTTAAGAATGTCTATGTTGATTTTCATGAAATTGTGGTATATATATACCTGGATCTTGTATATAGTATTGTTGTTTAGATTGAATATGTAATGCTTTAGGAACATTGAATTTATTTTGTGAATTATCTGAATATTGAATAACACAAGGTTCTTCTGGTTTAAACGGTGGTGAATGACTATTCGTAGAATTGGAAGGAGTAGTAACATAAGAAGGAGTAGCCATGTAGGAAGTAGAAGATAATAAGGAGGCTGTAGGATGAGATGTAGTAGAGACAGAAGATATTGAGGGTCTCGAAGAGGCTGTGTCATCAGGAGAGTTAACGGCTTGTAACGAAATTGAAGGAGATTGATTTTGATAAGGAATATATTGCTTCTTTTGAGTTTTTATTTTATCAGGTAAAAATGTATAAAAACAAGAGAGAATAATATTAATAACCTATATAGAAAAATAAAAATAGAAAGGAATATATTGAGTATAAAAAGAAAACAATATAAAGCGATTTTAGAAAAAAATATATTTTGAAGAAAAAAAATGGTGATATAATATATATATATATATACCAAGAAAAATATAGTGACAAAAAACAGAATAATAAATCCAACTAAATAAGCGTCGAAAGTGTATATAGATTAAGGTGACTATAATAGAAAATGAATGAAGCAATAAACGAATGGATTGTATAGGATATTGATAAAAACAAGTGTATAATTAAAACTATTTATTTTATAAATTGAATATATATATATATATCTAGATGGATATTTTTATTGCAGCATTATAGCATATATCAGTATAAGGTGTAGGATTGAAACAAGGGTCGGCTGCATATGTACTATTTATACCAAGGGAATCATTTTGATCAAGAAAACCACAACAATCTATTAACTCCTATATATATATAATATTATTAAGGATGAATAATAATAAATTAAAATAAGCAAAAAAATAATAAAAACAATAAAATAAATAATAAAATAAATAAATAAATAAAATAAATGAAAAATAAAATAAAATAAATAAAATAAAATGATAAAAAAAAATACTGTAGTATTAGTATATATATCTTTGATTTCTGGATCTTCTTCACTAAACGTTATAATTTGTTCACGTAATTCGTGAGCAAATCGATTCACTTCAGGATCTGATAAATCCTATAGAATTATATATAGTATTTTATATAATGAAATAATGTATATAAAGTATAATCATCTTAATATACAGAATAAGCTCTCACATTATTTAACATCTCAAAAATGTATTGAATAATAACCATAGTAGCACAACAAATTATAATATAAATAACAGCTAAAAATATAAGGCAACATCCGCATCCACATCGAGAAAAACAGGCAGATAATGTAGTAACAGAGCCGAAAAATACAATAGTTACAACCCCTAATATAAACATTAAGTAAGTAACAAAGGAAAAAAGTGTATAATAATCATTGTCTGTTATATAGGCACTCTTTTGAAAGATAATAAACATAATAACTGCCACACATAATGCGGCAATATTGAAGTAGATAATAGAGTCCAAAACTCTTTGTTCTATAATATATATAAACTTATTCAGAATATCGTAATCATACTGGCAACTTTTTTTGTACCCATCTTGTAATACTAAAATAATGAAAGAATAATATTTTAATGAATTCTCATATCCCCATAAAACCGTACTGGAAATCAGTGCATTTTTTATGTATTTCCCATGAAAATATATACAGTTCTTTTTTTTTAATTTTTTTTTGAATTTGTTTTTTAAATCGAATATATATACTTATCTGAATATTATCAATATAATATAAAATATATTTAAATTTAAAGTGAGACTGTTTAAGAAACTCTTTAGTATTGTTTTGGAACAGTAATTTCAAAATTATATAATAATTGTTAATAAAACAATGAGAATGAGAAGAAAAGAAGATATGAAGGCTTGAAGTGTTTTTAGCTTAAAATTCATGTGATAATTCGTTTCTTTAATGAAAATTTATAAATTACTAAGAAAGTATCATATTTATAGATATATAGATTGAACAAAAGTATATAAGTTGTCATAGGTTAGAAAACATTTTTTTTTTTTGAATAAAACAAAACATTTAAAGAAAAAATAGTTCTTTTTAAATCATAAAAAAGTGAAATAATCAAACATTCATGTGATAAATAGATAAATATTATGAAATACAAAAATAATAAAAAAAAAGAAAAGTGAAAAATATAGAAAGAAAGTGAAAAATATATATTATTTAATTATTTTTAATAGTAGTAAAAAAAATAATATATTTTAAAATATATATATATAATAGAAATATATAATAATATATGACAGATGATTTTAAAATAAGAATTTATAATTAATTACAGCCATTAGTGAAATGTAGAATAATATGGAATACTATAATAGCTAATATTGTATATCCTACAGGTTTATAATGTTCAATTAAATAATGAATTAAACTAAATTGAGGTAATTTAGATTTGGATTCACATTCATCAAAATAATCTTTTAATAATAATATAAATTGACAATAAGGACACTCTGTTTCTTGAGTATTTTCCGTTGAAGTATTTCGCTCAATTTGTTGAGATTCAACACCTCCTTCAGAATCAATTAATATAGTTACTGTATCTCGATTATTCTATAGTTTAATAAAAAATTATTTTATTTTATTCATAGTTATATAATATAATAAATATATTTATTAATAAAAAAGATATATATTAAAAGTTTATAATCAATATATATATACATGTTGTTTAATAAGATCTTCAATATTATGATGGCAATTGAAACACGTATGACTCGTTGAACTCGTATTGGTAAATAAAGCTATATATATATATATAATATTTATTATTTAAATTAAATAAATCTATATATATAATATTTATTATTTAAATTAAATAAATCTATATATATAATATTTATTATTTAAATTAAATAAATCTATATATATAATATTTATTATATTAATTAAATAAATCTATATATATAATATTTATTATATTAATTAAATAAATCTATATATATAATATTTATTATATTAATTAAATAAATCTATATATATAATATTTATTATATTAATTAAATAAATCTATATATATATATTTATTTTATAACAAAATAAAAATTTATATATACTATATTAATTAAAAAAAACACAATATATATATACATTTATATTTTTCTTCAAGTGTATTCGATTGTTCTGGATTTTTCTTAGATAAATAATCATAAGTAATTGAATCTTGAATTTGTTTAATATAAACATCAAGTTTTGATACATCTCCTTTTCGTTTTTCTATTTCTTTTAATAATTTTGAATTTTCAGAACTTAATACTTCATTATCTTTTATTTTATTTTCTATATTTTTTTGTTTCTTTTCTTTTTCTTCTAAAAGCTGACATTTATTCTTATATTCTTTCATATTATTCTCATAATCTTGTTCTCTTCTCATATATTCAGATTGTTTTTCTTCGAATTCTTTTTGATTCTTTTCTAATATAGTCAATCGATTCCTATATTCTTCTTCTTTCTTATTTAATAAGTCTTCTTTAGTATCATAATTTAACAGTTTTTCTTCTAAATCATCAAAAGATTCTTTTACTATTTGTTTTTGATCTTCTACATATTGAGATTGTTTTATAGATTCTTCATCTCGTTGTTGTGCTTGATTTATTTGATCTTCAAATTGTTTCTTTACACTTTCGATCATATATTGTTTCTTTATATTCAAATCTTCTTCTTCTTTCTTTATTTCTTCACTACGACGATCTAAATCTTCTAATTTATGAGATAATTCTAATTTATTCTTATTTATAGAACTATTCTCATTCTTTTCTTCTTCAATTAATATATTTAATGATTCTTCCTTCTTTTTTAATTCAATAAGAATCATTTCTTTATCTTCTTTTTCTTTCTTTATTTCATTCAATTGATCACTTAAGGATTTCTTATCTATCTCAATTTGACATTTTTCTTTTTCAATTGATTCTTTTTCTTTATCAATTAATTCTTTTTCTTTATCAATAGATACTTTCATCTCTTCTATAGATTTTAATTCATTTTCATTCTTCTCTAGAGATTCTTCTAATTCTTTCTTTCGATTTTCTATATCTTGAATTTTTTCTTCATATTTCTCATTATATTCTGAAATTTCTTGTAATCGTTTTTCTATTTCGAATTTCTTTTTCTCATTCTCTTCTTGAAGAATTATATTATTTTGTTGAATACATTTCGTTTCTTCTAATTGAGATACAATTACTTTATTTTTATCTTCGATTTCTTTTTCTCTTCGAATTAAATCATTATTCTTTTCTATATATATATTCATATTCTTCACATATTCTTCAATTTTCATATTATTATCTTTCGTTTGTTCTTCTAGTTCTTGTTCTCGACGTTTTAAATTATCTTCACGATTATTCATAATTCTCTCTTTATCCATTACATCATTCATACTCTTCTCTATACGACTACTTAATACTTTATTCTCTTGTTTCTTCTGTTCTAAATCATCTTCATCCCATTTCAAATCTTCTTCACGATCTTGTAACGACATCATCTTTTCATCTAATTCTTCAGATTTCTTTGTTAATAATAACTCTTTCTTTTCATTCTCACTTTGTTTTACTAGAATGAATTGCTCTTTTTCATTCAATTCCTTCTCTAATTCTTGTATATGATGTTCACGTTCTTCTATAGAGATCTTCTTCTTATTTATTTCTTCTAAATCTTTCGACATTGATTCTTTCTTTACATGAATCTCTTCATCTATTTCTCGAGACATACGTAGTTTTTCTGTTTGAAGACTCTCTTGTAATTTATTATTTTGCTCTTCTAAAGATAATTGTAATACTTTCTTTTGTTCAATTTCTTCTTTATATACAACTATTTGTTTTTGAAGAGATTCAGAATCAGATTGAAGACTTGTTAAAGATATTTTAATAGCATCAATATTCTTTAACTCTTCATTCATTTCTTTCTCTTGATTTTCTAAATCAATAAGAATATTCTTATGATTTTCTATATTTTTCTTTAATGATAATAATACAGTTTCTTGTTCTTTTGTTTCATTCACAATATTATTTTTCTGATTAGAAATAGTAGATTCTTGTTCTTTTAAAGATATATTTTGTTTCTCTATATCTTTTTCTTTTATTTCTAATTCTTGTTGAAGTACTATTATTTGATCTTTTTCATTCTTTAATAATTCAAGATTATTCTGATATTCTTCCATTTTTTGAGTATATTCATTCTTATTTTTAGAAATAATATCTTCTTCTTCTTGAACTTTCTTTACTTTCTCTTCATATTCATTATTCTTTTTATTCATTTCGAATTCAAAAGAAGACTTTATAGTCTCATATTCTTGTATTTTTCTATTATATTCTTTTTCTTTTTCATCTAAAGAATGTTCTCTTTCTTCTAGTTCATTATATTTCTTAGTATTTTGTTCTTGTACTAAATGATCAATTTCTTCTTTTTTCTTATTTAATTCAATTTCTTTCATTTTTAATTCTTCTTTATGATGTTCATATATAGATAGTGTATTCTTAATATCATTTTCTTTTTCTTGTAAAGTAGATAGTTGAGATTGATATTCATTCCATTTTATAGCATATTCATTAGTTTGTTGTTCTAATATATCTTTATTTTCATTATACACTTGAATATTCTTATTAAAATCATCTTTTTGTTTTATATATTCATCTTGTTTTGTTTCTAATGATATAATTTGCTCTTTTAGGTCTTTTTCTTTATTATTTAATTCATCTTCTTTTTCATTTAATAGAAGTTTGTCTTGTTCTAATGATTCTTTCAATGAATTGTATTCTTTTTCTTGTTGAATAATGGATTCTTCTTTCTTTTTCAACTCTTCTTCTTTTCTAATTAATTCAGATTGAAGAGATTCAGTGTTATGTTGAATCTGACTGAATTCTTGTTGTTTTATTTCAAATTGATTCTTATCTTCTTCAAATTGATTCTTATCTTCTTCAAATTGATTCTTTTCTTCTTCAAAATGATTTTTATTTTCTTCAAATTGATTCTTATCTTCTTCAAATTGATTCTTATCTTCTTCAAAATTTTTCTTTTCTTTTTCAAAATAATTCTTTTCTTCTTCAAAACGATTTTTATTTTCTTCAAACAACATACTATTCTTATTTAATTCTTCTTTTTCTTTACTTATTTCATTCTTCTTTGTTTCTAGAATAGTTTCTAAATCATTTAGTTCTTGTTGTTTCTTATTCATATTTACTTGTTGATCACATAATACTTTTTCATATGATTCTTTATCTTTAGTAAATTGTTCTACATTCTTTTTATAAATAGAATTTTCTTTTTCAAGACTAATTCTTTGTTGATCTACTTCTTTTAATTTTTGTTCATAATTCTCTATAAGTAAATTTAATTGTTCAGAATTCTCTTGTAATTCTTTTTGTTCTATTTTACGTGATATTTCATTTTTCAAGGATTCAATTTGTTGAATATTTGAAGAAATATTTTGTTGATTCTTTTCTATTTGTTCTTTTAAATCATTATTATCTTTTAATTGAATCTCATATGTAGATTTCAATTCATTCAAATTTATAGTATATTCTTGATACTCTTTTTGTTTTTCTATATATATTGTTTCTATAGATTGTTTATTATTCTTAAGTTCTTCAATTGAACAGACTAAATCTTTTTCTTCTTGTTTCTTTTCAACTATAGAAGTCTCTAAAGTATTTAATTCTATTTGGAATTGTTTCTTCTCATCATTATATTGTTGATTACATATAGTAATATCATTTGATTTTTCTTGTATAGTTTTTTCTAATTCAATTAACTCATTTTCTTTTAATGATTTAGACGATACTAATTGTTGAATAGAATCTACTAATGTTTCTTTATTTTGAATCATACTATTATATTCTTCTTTCATTTGTTCATATTGTTTTGATAACACATTGATTTTATCTTCTAAAGTATTAATAGTTTTATTATAAGATTCTTCTTTTTCTAATAATTCTTTATATTGATTTGATATATTCTTATATTTTTCTTGAGTAGTTTGAAGTGATAGTTCACAATCATTTAATAATGATTGCTTTTCTTCATATATCTTTATTATCTCTTCTAATTCATTCTTATTATTGTTAATAGTTTTCAATAATTCTTCTTCTTCTTTGTGATTCTTTTCAAATTCATTCTTTTTCAATTCTATATCATTATTATAATTATTTATAATAATTTGATTCTCTTTAATTTGTTTTTTTAATTGATCTATTTCTTCAAGAAGTGAACTATTTTGAGATTGATATTCATGATTATTTTGTATTAAAGACTTATTTATCTTGGCATTTTCTTCAATATCTTGTTGAAGAGTGTCTAAAGTTTGTTTACTTGTATCAATTTGAGATTGAATATCCACTAATAATATATTTTGATTTTCAATATCGACTTGACATTGATCTTTACTCTTCTTAAGTTCATCTATTTGATTTGTTATCGAAACTAAAATAGATTTATTCTCCTCTAATTGTTTTGATATAATTTGTAAATTATTCTGTTTTTCTTCATAATCAAGTTGAACTGTATGTATTTGTTCTTGAAGAGATGTATATTCATTATGTGTCCTATCTACTAATTCTTTTTCTTTAATATATTGTTCTTGAAGAGATGTATATTCATTATGTATCTTATCTACTAATTCTTTTTCTTTAATATATTGTTCTTGAAGAATTTCTGTATCTTTAATTAATTGTAATTGATTCTTATAAGATTCACATATATTCATATATTCATTATTTTTAGTTTCAATAGTATTTTCTATTTCTTCTAAAGAATGTTTATTTGTAGAAATCAATTCTATTAATGAATCATTCTCTTTTTTATTCTTCTCCATATTTTCTTGTAATATCTTATTATCATTTATATATTGATTCTTTTCTTCATTCATTTCTTGATAAGAATTATTGATATTCGAATAATCTTCTTGTAAAGTTTTTAATTCTTTTGATTTCTCTTCAATTTGTATTAATAGTATTTCATATTCTTTTGATTGTTTTTCATATTGTTCTTGAATAGTATCTATTTTATATTGAAGAGATATCATTACTTCTTCTTGTTCAGATTGTTTATTTACTTGTTTTTCTAATAAAATCGAACGATCATGAATAAATTGTTCTATTTCTTGAAGAGAAGATGTTTTTGTAGTAATCGATTTATTTAATTCACTATATATAGTTTCTTTCTTTTCTATTTCATCCATATAATAAGTATATTTTTGAGTTAAATATGATAATCGTTGTTCATCTGTATTGAATTGTTCAATTTCATTATTAATATCTTTATATTTATTATCAAATTGATCTTGAAGAGATTGTAATTCTTCTGTTTTTTGACGTACTTCATCTTTCTTCTTATTTAATAATACTAATTTATCATCATACATTTGTTGCCATTTCTTATTTGATTCTTCTTCTTCTTTATCTTCATTCACTAATATAGCTACAAGTTGTTCATACTGATTACTTACTTCATTTACATTATTCTGCAAATTCATTGTACTTACTTTATGATTATTTAATGATCCTAATATAGTATCTAATCGTTTCTTCTTTGTTTCTACTAATTCCAATGATTCATTGACTTGCTTTTCTTTAATTTCTAAAGCTTTTTGAATTTGAATTTGTTTTTCTTTTATTTTATCAAGAGACTCATAATCTTTATATTTCTTCACTTGTATTTGTAAATCAGATGCTAATTTCTTTAAAGAATTCTCTTTTTCATTTAATTCTTTTGATTTATTTACATTCTTTTCATGATCTTCTAATGATTCTTTTTCTAACTTACATATAATTTGTGTTTTCTCTTCTATTTCCTTTAAAGATTGATTGATTTGTTCTTCTTTTTCATGAAGTAGTTTCATTTTCTCTTCATTTTGAATCATATTATCAGTATATTCATGAACATCTTTCAATAAATTAGTTTGAAACTCTTTTAATTGTTCTAATTGCTGTTCAATAGATGTTTGCATTTCTATTTGAATAGATTTCATTTGTTCTAAAGTAGTTGAACTTATAGGATTATTATTCTTTAATTGATTATACTCTTCTTTTAATTTATTTATTTTCTTTTCTTCTAATTCTAATGTTTGCTCCCATTGAAGTAAAGTATCATTTCGTTGATCTAATTCAATTCTTATTTTATTCAAATTATTCTTTTCTTCAACTATTTCTTCATTCTCTTTTTCTAAATTTTCATGTTCATTTTTTATATGTTCCAAATTAATAGAAGTTATTTGTTGTACTTGATTTACTTCTATATTCTTTTGATTATAAATATTTTGAAGCAATGTAACTTGATTTAATTTTGATAAAATTAAAGACTCTTTTTCTTTTAAAGCACTTTCCTTTGCTTTTATTGTATTCTCTCGTTCAGTTAATGCAGCAGTTTTCTTTGTAATTCCTTCACTTGCATTTAAAAGTGTTTGACGAAGAGACATACATTTTGTTTTTAAAGCAGTGAATTCTTTTCTAGCTTTATCAAGCTGTTCTGAATCTTTTTGAACTTTATCTTCACGTTTAATCAATAATTCAACTTGTTTTTGTAATTCATCACCTTTTAAAGAACCTATACAATAATAAAAATCAATATATATATTTTTTATGACTTTAATAAATATCAAAATGGTAAAAATAAATACGATAATCAAGAATGACTAATTGATTTTCGGGTGTCAATGTTTGATTATTCACAGTTTGAGACACAGAATTCAAAGAGGAATCTCCAGATTCAGTCTCGTCACTCATTAATAATGTATATATATTAAGATACGAATCAGTGAATTTTTTATAAAAAATATCAAAAGAATCATCCTCTAAATCATCAGAATCCTGATTATCTGGACAAATTAGAGTCAATGTCGATAATAATTCCTGGTATTTTTCTTCATAAGAATCCGCAATATATTTTAATAAGGAAAATCGATTTTCGTATAAAATACTCTTTTTCTGAAGTTCTATAAGTAGTTGATTCTTTCTCTTCAATGAATCCTCTATAAAAAATAGATAATGAGTGATATATAGAATTTGTTTATGTGTTTTATAAAGTAAATATACATAAAAGAATAAATTGGCTATGAATCATCAGAATAGTGATAAATTATAAAATTAAGAAAAGAAATATTTATGAAAATGCAAATAATTTCTTCAAAAAATAGAATATATACGTGATTTCTTTTCGTATTCTTGAAAGCAGTAGTTGACAAATATATGGAATTGATCATCGGAAAGTAAGTTTCTAATCATTTGAATGTCACCGTTGATTTGAATTTCATACATATTTAACGATTGTTTATAGATTATAACTTCTGTATCAAGATCATGAATTTTCTTTTCTTTATCAAGATTCGTAACTCGTAATACATCAACATAATTTTCTAATTCAAAAATTCTTGTTTTGTAAAAATTATTTTGGGAAAGGTTTTTCTCATGTATCGTATTGATAATAGTAAATAATCGTTGAGTTGCATTACTACATGTATCTAGTTCTTTGGATTGTTTCACAATAATAGTTTTTAAATATTCATTAGATTGTTGAAATTGTATAGATACTTTTTGATACTCAATATTTTGTAATGTTAGATCTGTAATTCCTTTTTCATTATTAATTTGATTGATCTGTTTTTTTAATATAGAAATCTCATCTTCTTTCTTCATTAAACTCATTTTTGTAGCAGAAGTCTATAGAGAGAATTTTTTTATTTTTTTAAATTTCTTTTTACTATAATTTATTTATTATATAAAAAAAAAATGTTTTTTATTATTTATAATATGTATTATATAAATATAATTTTTATTATATAAAATATAGTTGAAGAATAAAATAATAAAAATATATAATTCTATATACTTTTTCTTCTAATTGTGCATATCGTGTTTTTATTTGCGTTAATTGATTTTGACATGATAATTTATATGCTTCTATAACCATATTATATTCAGGATGACATATATTCAAAAAACTCTTTAATTCATTTAATTGCTTATCTAATTGCTCTGTATTAAATCGTTTACTATTTAACTAGATTTATAAATGTTTATAAAAGTCAATTAATAATACATTTATATATTCATAAAAATTAAAATTAAAAAAAAAATGAGTCAATAAATAATTGTATATATATATATAATAGATACCATTTTCATAGAAGGAGATAGAAATGGGATTTGAGCTCCATCATTATCAACAGAATCATCTTGAAGAATCTCCAAACCTTTTTGAGCCTATTTATTATATATATACTAAATATTATTTATATATATAAATAATATCAAATATAGATACATAATTGATTATAAAAAAAATATGTTTAAAACATACATTTGCTTTTAATAATGATAATTTATTATAATATTCAGGATTTGTTTTCGAAAGAAGTACATTGACATTGGATCTATTATAAAGATTTATAAATATTTATTATTTTATAAAAATATAAATAATTATAAATAATTATAAATAATTATAAATAATTATAAATAATTTTACTGTTGTTTTTCTTGTGAACTTCTAAAATCTAATATTTTTGTCCTATATACATATATTAATTTTTTGAATTATATTCATATAGATATATAAATAAAGAATTAATATTCATACTGACCATCTCTTAACTGAACTGAACGAAATTGTGTTTCTTTTGGTGAATTACTAGAAGATTCAATATTTTTAGTTGAATAATACATATCTAGAATTATACCTATTTTCTTTTGACAACGAATTCGATTGTTGAAGAGATTCAGAGTTCCTAAAAATATAAATAGAGAAATAAAGTCATTCAACTTATCTTATACTTTTCTTTATCAAAGAACTGAAACATATTTATCTTCTATTTATTCAAATAATCTTCTTCGAACCTTTAAAATGGAATTCAAATTCAAAATTATCTTTTGGAGATAACCCGAATTCTAGTTCTTTTTTTACGCCATTTTTCAACAGTTTTATGATTATTACAATTTACATTTCTAATTTAAATTATCCTTATTTTATACTTTAAAATGATGAAATCATTATAAATATATTATTCAATTATTATATAGTTAATTCTAAAATATATGAAATTAGTTTTTATTCAACATTTAGATAATATAGTTTTTATTAATGCACTAAATTATTAAAATGATTTCAATGAACTATCATTTAAACTTTTAAAAATGGTTTATTAATTGAATATAACCTCTTTAATCATCAAAACACATTATTTCTAATGATAACGCTATTTATGTGTTTTAATGCATAGATTTAAATTCTACAACTCTACTTGCTATTTTATCACCACTCATATTAATAAAAGACTTATATCTATATCAGAAACAAAGATAGAATGCAAATAATTGATATTTTCTTCTAATATGATTGAAAGTATTATTTTCATGCACATAAGGTTGTGTCTCACTTGTTCTTGATAATAATTACTAATATATCTTAGTTGATAATTAAAAAAAAAGAAAAACAGATTCTTGTCGAACACGATTTCTATAGCGAACTTCGTTTTTTCTGCTTCTTTTTTCAAAAGAATTCTAAAGAGTTCTTAACGAATTAGAGTCGCTTTATTGTTCTGAATGCTTTCTTTCTATTGGCTCTTCTCCTTTTCTTTGCGTTCATTTTTCTTCTCACTAAGAACTGACTATTGCCGTATTTTTTTTAATATCAAATCCATGATTATAGTTATGTCGTTAGCAAATAATATTTTTATTTTGATTAAGTTTTATTATAATGCCTCGAGAATTATTATTTGAGATTCGTATTCCTATGCCTTTTTCTATAAACGACGCTATTCACGGGTATCGTTGGATGGGTTTACATGCTGCTGAAGCTTCTACTGGAAACGGAGAAGGTTGTCAGTGGAATAAACATGAAAAGTATTTAAAAAGAGATTCTTTTTATTTAATTTCATTTTTTTTTATCAAACTAAAAATTAACTTTTTATATTTTAGATATACTGTAACAAAAGAAGAATTGCATGATTTATTTGGAAAATCATTTCCTATTCCTGATTATACGGGAGACTATGATGAAAAAAAGTATTTATTCTTATTATTTATCATGTTATTGATTTTTATAAAAAAAGTTATCTTTGGAGATAATTTAGGAGCAGCCAAATATCTGATTACAAAAGGTAAATTATATATATGTTATTATCATTATTTTTTTATAAGTTTTTAATAATTATGGATCTATTCTATATTGGCATAGAAAACAGTATTATTTTGGTTACTATTATTATGTATAGATACAATATGTACGGAAGAGAAATGTTATACTTCTGGGGTCACTAGTATTTCGTATACAAAGTTCTCTGTTATGTCTGATTCTACTTTCAATATGAAGTGTGCATCTACATTTACATCAGGAAATGTATATAAATATATATTTATTAGAATCATATACTCTCTATAATTGTTTTTCATATTATATATATATAATATATATATTATTATTCATGATTTCTTATCTATAAAGACTATTGATGAAAATGTATTTAAATTGAATGAAAATGAATTATCAAGAAGAGAAATTATTGATATTAACTGGAAAACAGCTGAAAAAGATATTAAAACACCTGAATGTTGTGTATGTGTTTTTCTTTTTTTCATATTGATTTATAAACATATATCATTTCTATATCATTCACTATAACTATTTATATAGAGTCTGAAGAATTTCAGTTCAAAATGTCGTAATAAAGTATCTTATAGTAATTATATTCAAGAAGATTTAAGTGATACATGCTATTTCTACAGATTGATCAGTGTCACATATCCTTATTGTTTTATTATGTTTCTTATATATTATATATTATTATATATTATATATTATTATTATATTATTATATATATTATATATATTATTTTATATATTCTTTATTATTCCTTAATTAATTTACATTTAATTCATTTTCTGGTTCTATTGTTCTTCCTGTATTTAAGACTCAACAAGTTAAATTCACTTGTAAAATATGTCAAGATCTTATTCTTAATATCGATGAATGGTGTTCATTGACAGAACGACAATTTGATAATTATCAGAAACAAGTTATGAATGACCTTAAAAAACTTATTAAGAATAATAAACCTATACGATTAGAGTATGCTATTTATTCTTCTACTCTCTCTAATATAAATATATATATATAGTATGTTATTTATTCTTCTACTCTATCAAATATAATATATATATATATTCTTTATAGAACATCTGTAAATTAATTGCCTTTCCCTGGAATTCATTATCACCTTGATTTTTATAATCTAGTCCTACTCTTATTATTGTGTTTTATTATATGCATATATATATTTGCTTAGCACTTCGTTTATTTCCTATTCGTTTCACTTTTCCTATTTCTTTTTCACTTTTTTTATTAAACCTATTTTTCTTGTTTTCTTTTTGCTTATTATTGCTTTATCGATTAAAGCATCTACTGTTTGAATTCTTTTGTTTCGTCTAAATAACTTACACGCATTTGCTTTTTACTCAATTTTTATATCACCTACATAGTTATCTTCTAACAATCATCTTCCTCTCATTAATATAAACATCAAAAGAATTAAAATTTATACAATCTATATAACAACTAGGATTTTCGTTCAAACTCTCACTTCAAAGCAATATCCAGATCCTTTGCAAGTAATCTCGAGAATATTTATTTCAAAAAAATCACATCATTATACCCATTGTTTTTAATTACAAATAGACTTTGTCTTCTCAACATATATATATATTTATTTACTTTCATAGACTTTATTTCATTTTAGAAATATTCTTTTTAAGCAATTTTAAACTCAACAAGAGATCAAAACACTTATTCAAAAAAAATGTCTTAAAACACCAGAAATCGAATCAGTGCCTTTCTTGATTTATCTGAATTTCAAATATTTCTTTTTTCAAATTATTTGTATTATGATAATGAATTACGTGTTAGTTTTTATTCTAATACTTTATTCTGGTTTTTTATTTCGTGGATTCTTTGTAGCTGAACCCATTTCGTCACAGAAAGTACGAATCATGGCATGCTCTAATAATTCAAATTTCCAAAATCCAAGACTTCGAGAAACACAAATGGAAACAATCTCCTTGAATACTATTATTCAAGATAATAAAACAACTGAAGAAAAATGCTATGATCATTACAATAAGAGACTTGATAATTTAAAAAGCATTGATATGAATAGTATGAATTATTATTATTATTATTATTTAATTTACTTTTTGTTTATATATTTATATATATAGAGATCCAAGATATATCTAGTGAAGCATTTCGTGAGCATTTTCTACCTGAAGATTTCGACATGAGTACTCAACATGACCGTATTGTTCTTTTTAAAATTCAAAATTATGGATTTGGTAATAAAATGCTTTGTTTGTCAAATGCATTGTTCTTAGCAACAATGGTTCATCGTAATCTAACAAGTATATCTAAATCTTTTCTCTCTTTTGTGTCTCTCTCTTTTTCTCTGTGTGTAGGGAAGATGTTTTATTATTTTTTTTTATTTCTTATAATTCTTATTATATATATATATATAGTTTGTGGTTGGCCAGCTGCACGTAAATATTTCAAATTCCATTCAAGTATTCGAATCATCAAAACATGTCGTATTTATTTTATTTATATCATTTTATTTATATTATTTTATTATTTTATTTTATTATATTATTTTATTGATTATATATTATAATACATTTTATATATTATAATACATTTTATATATTATAATACATTTTATATATTATAATACATTTTATATATTATAATACATTTTATATATTATAATAAATTTTATATATTATAATAAATTTTATTTATTTAATACAAATATCAATAGATTTATGACTACATGTATATAGCTAAAATAGAGAAGAGTTCTGTTTTTACTGATTATACGGAGTTGTTAACAAATAATACTAAGCTTCTAGCTACGAAATTAGAAGAACCGTTTCTATATATAGATACATGTCGTCCTATCTTAGAACCTATATTAAATCATAATTCTTTTTCTTCTTCTTTTCATTTATTTGATCATCATCATGTTAGTAAATATAATCAAAAAGATAATTATCGACGATATGTTTTTACTAATTTAATTATTCCTTCAAAATCATTAATTCGTAAACTATGTCCAATTAAACATCAGTATGAATATGATAATTTGATGGGACTTCAAATAAGAACTGGAGATCAAAGCGATTTTAATACTTTTGATAATACCACATTCTTAGTAGGAAATACATATAAAGAATTATTAAGAAGAGTGATTATTATTAACGATGGAATTATATATCCACTAAAATGGTATAGATTTATATTCATTTTTAAATGTTTCTAGTTTATATTATTTTATATTTATATTATTTTATATTTATATTATTTTATATTTATATTATTTTATATTTATATTATTTTATATTTATATTATTCTATATTTATATTATTTTATATTTATATTATTTTATATTTATATTATTTTATATTTATATTATTTTATATTTATATTATTTATATTATTTTATATTTATATTATTTATATATTATTCTATATTTATATTATTTTATATTTATATTATTTTATATTTATATTATTTTATATTTATATTATTTTATATTTATATTATTTATATTATTTTATATTTATATTATTTATATATTATTCTATATCAATTATTACATATATACTCTTATTCCATAGGTTTGTTGTATCTGATTCTTCATCTATGAAAAAGACGATGAAGGAGAAATTAGGTGATTTAATGCTTAGTTATGATTCCGTTATCGTTCATTCAGGAACATCTTCTTTAACAGAAGTTAACGATGGGAATTATGATGCACTTATTGAGTTATATTTATTAGGATTATGTAAATTTATTATTGCTACTCCAAGAAGTACATTTGGTGTATTTGCAAAAGTATTAAATGAATACTGGACCGATATTACTATACTCAACAAAACATAATCCTATACTATCTCATCTTATATATTTCTTATATTTCTTAATGTTTTCTTTTATTCTATTATTCATTTTTTCTTGTTGTTCTAACATACTTTATTATTATCTTTTTTATCTGAATATAAATTTTTGTTTTTTTTATTATTATTAAATATCTTTTCTTTTTATATTTTTTTATTCCATATATGGTTAGCACAAGAATAATTTTATCACTTTTTCAACTGTAAATAAACAAATTCCCTTCTTTGTTTTGTTGTTTATAAAAATAATTGCTTCAAAATTTTTATTTAAAAAATAATTTAATTATTTAAAAAAAATAAAAAATTTCTTTTTTTATTACTTTCATTCCACTTTCTTTGATTCGTTTTGTATTAAATAATAATATTAATATTGGATTTGCGTATAAATTCACATGAGCACTAATAATAATTATCCTCTGTATCCTTTGCCAAGTTCAGTATCAACTGTGCAATCAACATCTACAAATAATCAACCAATTCTAACATATTCCGCTCCTACTAATTCGTATAGTACTCAAAATAGTACAAATACAATAAATCCAATAACGAATCCATATAATTATGATACTACCACAAATACATATGCTTCCTCTTTGAATACACCTATACCTACTCAACTAACACAATCCTTTATACAACCTCAACAATCATCAACACAAAACCTCGTGAATTCTTACCCTATTTCATACAATCAAACATTATATCCTCCCAATTCTTCAGCATATACAAATATGCAACCTCCTCCATTACCACCACAACCACCAAAACAACCTAATATACCTATTACTAACTCTATAACAAAAACGAATTCAATCTATCCTCAATCTATATCTAATAATTCTTACACTTCACCTACATCCACAATAAATATTCCTCTTCCATTAACTATGGTTCCTCCTCCTCCAGTTTTATCTTCTCTACCAGCATTACCAAATCAATCTCAACATTCTTTATCTACTCTTCCTCTACCAATAGCTTCCTCTTCATTCTCTCTTCCTCCTCTTCCATCTCCATCTATACCCCCTCTCTCTTCCTCTCTCTATCCTCTTCCTCTTCCTCCTCCTCCTTCTCTTCTTTTATCTTCTAATCCTCTATTAAATTCTATATATATCAATAAACCTATTCAACATGTATTTTTTTTGTTTTTTGTTTTATTTATATTATTTATTTATTATTTATTTATTTATTTATTTATATATTTATTTATTATTTATATTATATGTATATTATACATCTTAGTATTATTATTATTGTTATTATCGTATATATATATATATATAGGAAGTTATAGATGCATGGAATCTCTTCCATCCTCCAGGAAGATATTCAAGACCAAAATATATATGCATTATTCTTAGAGGAATTCCTGGTATATATATATATATATTTTCATCTATAAAAAAAAATATTCATAAATATTTTTTTATAAATAAAGTTATATATATATATATATATATATATAGGATCTGGAAAATCTTATGTTGCTCAACGTTTAAAAGAAGTCGAAGATTATTATGCCTCCCAAAACAATATATCTATCCCTACTATAAAAATACTTTCTATGGATACTATTATTGAAGAAATCAGCGGAGAAAAAAGGAAACGAAGTGAAACTTGGGACATGGATTATGAATTAGTATATATATATATATATTTATAGGTTAAATTGTTTTGTTTCACTATTTTATTATTCATATTTTTTTATAATAAACTATTCTATTAGATATAATTATATATATATAATAGAAAAATCGTGACAATATGGTAGAATTTGTATCCCGTGTTTGTGGTCGTAAGATTCCCGTGGTTATTATCGATAATATGAATTTAAAAGCATCTGACTATACCATGTATATATATATACATATATAAATTAATATATATATATATAGATATTCACAAATTGCTGTATCCAAAGGATATACTGTTTATTTACTAGAAATGAAAACAGATCTTAAGGTATATTAATATTATTTAAATATAATTATTTGTATATATAATCAATAGAAATGTACAACACAAAATATTCATGGTTATTCTGCGCCATCACTGTGTAAACTCGTCACGTTACTCGAGAAATCGGATCCTTCATATCCCCTACTGGATTATTCTGTATATTATTATTATTATTATTATTATTATATATTTATTATTATTATTATTATTATTATTATTATTATTATTATTATTATTATACTTATATTGTTATCCTGTTTTAAAAAAAGAAATATCTATAGACAATTCTTCAATTTCCCGCCAAATCGGAATCTCCAGTTTCTTCTTCACTTCCTTCAAAAGAAACTACTTCTATTGCTCCTGCGTCATCTCTATCGACTTCATCAACAAATATAAATGTAACAAACAATAATAAAAATAGTATTCCATCATCATCATCTTCATCCTTATCAACAATATCCACGAATTCTTCAGGAACACGTGCTACAAATAAAAAGCTAATTACAAAAGAAAATACAACTCATAAAAAAATAGTTAGTTCTTCTATATCTATTCAAAGTATATATCAACTTTATTTGTATTTTAATTATCTATATATATATATATTTTCACTATATTTATTTATCTTAATATTATTTCTTCCTTCTTATTATTTATATCAATAAACCTTATTATTATACATATTATATTATATAGATACTAAAAAGAGTAAATGGGAAGATAGTTCTGATGAAGAATAATAAGATATATTTTATTCTTTTTTAGTTTTTTTGTATACCATTCTTTTATAGTATTATATTTGATTACCAATACTTTTTTAATATTGTTTTTGTAATTTTAAGTTTATTTTTATAATTGATTATTATATTGGCATTTGATTAGCATTCTTAAAACATCAGCTTTTATGTATAATTCAATTATTATTGTTTTTTAATATAAAATCAGATTGTATAACAAAAAATATTCCCAATAAAAATATTTTTTATATAATGCTAAAATAGTATGTATGACACAATATATAATGAATCATGTTCAATAAAATATGAAGTTATGATATATATAACAATTAAATATAAATAATAATATATATGAAAATGAAATATAAATAGTAAAAAAGTTTAGTGTTTTAATTGAACTCTTTGTTGTCACATATAAAGTGATTATTTTTATATTTTTATAGATCAGTTGACTTCTAATTGCTTTAACTTATTTAAGAACTGATTCAGTTGCTCTTCAGGAAGTGTTTTCCAGTCTTTTATGGTCATAAATTCCTTTAATAACGATTGTAGCGATGAAGAAAGAGGAGAAAGAGTAGTCAATGCTTCTATGGGTTCATCGTTCTCTATACATCTCAATAAATCTTTTGCTCGATCTGTAATTCCCGCGGGGACTCCAGCTATTTGTGCGCAATAGATCCCATAACTATCGTTACAAATCCCTGGTACTACCCGAAATAGAGGAGTGATTGCTTTATGAGAAGATGATGACGCACCCTGAGTCGACGATACATCTGTAGATGCGTCATCTTCAATAAAGACTTGCATTTGTATATAGAGAATAGAAGAAATATTTGATGGAAGAATATCTATATATTAGTATTATGTATTATATATATATAAAGAATATCTATAAACATGAATTACGTTGAAGATATTGTGTATAATGAGTTGTCAAAATAACCGTGGGAATAGGTGATAGAGATGCAAAATAATTTACTAGAGATCCAAATAGAGCGATTCCATCTATAAAATAATAATAATCATAGTTTTTCATATATATATAAGAATTGTTATTATATATAGTTTGATAATATATTAGTAAGTAAATACCCGCGGGGAGAGTTCCTTTTCCAAATTCATCGATAAGAAGGAGTGACGCAGCAGATGGTGTACCCAACATACGATCTATATATATATATATATATATATATATATATATATATACTAATAGTCTTAACATCTGAAGTAAAAGCAGAATTAGAGTCTGAACAACTATATATATATAAATATAATAATAATAAACAATAATATATAATATCATTATATATATATACGTTTCCATAAGTGACATTTTAGTATATAATCTATAGAAATATATATATAAATATAATTATTGATCCTCTATATATATACCTCTTCATGATGCCCATAACAGCTCTTTCCGCGGGAATATACATACCAATCTGATTCATATACACTAGTAACCCTATATATATATATATATATATATATATATATACCTATTTGTTTAAGATACACAGATTTCCCGCTGTAATTAGGCCCGGTAAGAATTTGGAGTGAACCCTTTCTACTATCAATCTATATATATACAGATATATATATATATATTTGAATAATGTACTAGAGAGAATAGTATATATATATATATATATATATATATATACATATATATCATTAGTAATAAATTGGTCCACTGTCAACTCTTGAAGAATATGGCGACTTCCCTATATACATAAACATATATATATATACATATATATCATAATAAAAAGAATATTATATATATATATATATATATAAACTTTTATATAAACAACTGAATCTTCAGTTTCAATTGGACAAACTAAATTATAATCGCGGGAAACGGATGTATAAGCAAGTAATACATCGATTTCCGCAGTTATTTTACAAATATCAATAAGTAATGATTCTAATTCTAATACTCGGTCTTCCATCTATAAACATATATTATTATTATTATTATTATTATTATTATTATTATTAATATATATTATTATTACTTGTGTTTTAATACCTGCTTCTAGATCTATTATAGTGGCATATATATCACCATAATCCTATATATATTTTTCTATATATATAATTCATATATATAGAATACTTTATCCATTTTTCGAGTGTAATCACATTTATAATAATAACGGGAATCGCTTGTAAAAATATATTCAAATTCCTGTGGGAGATCCGGTTTTTCTTCTGAAGTAACTGCAAATGAAGCAACATAACCAACTATATACATAGATACGTATATATATATACACTACTTTTAGGTATAAATAAAAAATTCCAGAGAAGCATGTGTAATTGAGGATATTTGCACGTGTAGATCCCCCTTTGTTCATCCAATAGTTCTTCGAGTTGTGAATAGAGATAACGATGTTGATCTAAAGTACTATCAATACCTATATATATATAATATATAATAATAATATATACCAATTTGAATGACTACTCTCTTTTTAAGTATCGATTCAGATATATCAATAGTCTATATATATATATATATATATATATATATATATATATATATATACAATAGTGACATACCTTTTCAAGAAGATTATGAAGAAGAATAACATGTGAGTCTCTCAATATAATTGGCCATTTTGTGATGATAGAGAGGGATTCTGGAATACTATTTCACATATAATAGTATATATATATATATATATATATACGGAAGAGTATTATACTTCTGTAGTAAGGAAAGTATTTCTCCGAAATGCAATATATTAGAAAGACTATGGTATAAAGATATCCTATATATATATATATAATAATAATATATATATATACCAATCTGTGAATTTTGCTTGAACTGTTTTGATACGAAGAATAATTCTTGATATATCCTTAATCCCCGCGATTATGGGAGACATTTGAGGGAGAAGAGCCGAGAATGAGGATTGTAAGAAGTATTGAATCATCTATATATATAATAATAATAATAGTATATATATATATATATATATATATATACTTGTTGTCTATATAAGATCTTTGTTTTATCACATAACGGAGAGGACATCCATCTATATATATATATATATATATATATATATATATATATATATATATATATATATATATACTGTTTTAGTAATCTCATTCCCGCGGGAGTTTTGGTTCGATCCATTAGTGAAAATAAAGAAAATCCTACATATATATATACATATATACATATATATATACATATATAATTTATAAATACCTTCTTTTTCTTTTCCTTTTCCTTTAATTACAGAAGGATGAAAATCGACTGAAAAGATCTGAAGGTCACTATAAGCATTCTATAAATATATATATATATATTAAATAAATAAAATATTTGGTAATTCTATATACTGGTTCCATATACATATATGTAGAGAGAGTTAATGTTGATAAGGAATGTATTGTTAATTGACTATTCTCTATATATATTATATATACACTTTTAATATATATATATATATGTATATATATATATATATATACCCCTATCCAATTCTCCATTGATTCTATTTCGTATTATATACTGAAATAAAGCTCCCATAGACCGAATATATATATATATATATATATATATATATATATATATATATATATATATATATATATATATATATATTGTAAATATAATAAAAAAAGATATAAAGTGAATATAATACAATAAATAATAATAAAAACAAATCTATAATTTACCCTTTCAATTTGATTTCTGTCTATATATCCATCGACAGATGAATAAGTACCATTAATAATAGTACTATAGAGAGAAGGCTGATCTATATATATATATATATATAAATGAAATGAATATATTTTTATAACTATATGGAATACTATAAATAAATACATAATCTAGAATCATATAAATAACTATATATATATACTTGATATATGAATAATATTGAATAATTCCAGGCAATTTTGATAGTCAACTAAAGAGTATAATATAACATATATGTTTATAATAATATAAAAAAAAACATTCACAAAAATACATGTAGATGCCTTTAGGAATTGAATAGAAGGAGGATTCAATGAAGAATAAACATTAGACTGATTTTCTAAATGATTCTTTGAAGTTTTTGAATTATTTATAGATGAAGAGGAAAAAGGAAATGTACTGAATTGAGTTTTTAGAAGATCAACAATATCAGAATCACATTGAGAACTATATTGTGATTATGTTTTCATTAAATATAATATGATGAACAACAACATTATTAAAAAGAATACCTTAATAGAAATGTTTTTGGAGAATATGTATTTAAAACTAAAGAATATTATAAAAAGCTATATTTATTATACTTTGATTCATTTGATTTTGAAAATCATCACCAAGAACAAATTCTCCTGATTCCATTTCTTGGGTATCAATCATGTAACATGAAATTCCGATTCTATACAATGAAAGTTTGATTTTATAGAAGATACTTAGCTGAACTGAAACTGAGACAACATAAAGTCTATATAAGACTAAAAATGAAAGTATAAAATCATTACATTGAGTCGTGATTCTTGATCATCGATATTCATGTTATATGTATTTATGTCCTCGTCACTGCTATCCGTATTTACAGACATTTTAAATCAACTAGAATGCTTAATTAATATCATATTATAAATAATCATTAAAAAAAAAATCCCTCTTTTTATTTTTTTTTGCATTTACAGACTTTATTCAAATATATTTTTATTAATTTACACAACAAATAGTATAAATTAAGAAATCAAAAAAGAATTAATATATTTTTATGATTAAATTATGTGAACCTAGATGATAATCGTTGAATAGAAGAAAGAACATTTTGGGTTTGTGAAAGAAGCTGTTCATATCGTTGAGCAGCATCTTGTCTTTGTGTTGTAGTTCCAGAATCAAGGATTTGAGAAAATTGTGTTGTTTCTTGTTCAACAGAACTAAGTAATGTAGAAAAAAGATTCAACGTATTTCTAAAT